>CM061747.1:87746127-88262913 GCA_030979885.1 Lolium multiflorum
TCAAGGACCATTCTTTTACTTTTAATGTTGAGTCGCTTACCTATCTCCTTCCACCTTAAGAAGCAAACACTTGTGTGAACTCGGCATTGATTCCTGCATACTTGCATATTGCACTTCTTATATATTACTTATGTTGACAATATCCATGAGATATACATGTTATAAGTTGAAAGCAAATGCTGAAAAACTTAATCTTTCCTTTGTGTTGCTTCAATACCTTTACTTTGATTTATTGCTTTATGAGTTAACTCTATGCAAGACTTATTGATGCTTGTCTTGAAGTACTATTCATGAAAAGTCTTTGCTATATGATTCATTTGTTTACTCATGTCAATTACTTTGTTTTGATCGTCGCATTCATTATATATATTTACAAATAGTATGACTAAGATTATGATGGCATGTCACTTCAGAAATTACCTGTGTTATCGTTTACTCGGGACGAGCAGTAACTAAGCTTGGGGATGCCGATACGTCTCCAACGTATCGATAATTTATGTTCCATACTTTATTGATGATACCTACATGTTTTATGCACATTATATGTCATATTTATGCATTTTCTCGAACTAACCTATTAACAAGATGCCAAGGCCATTATTTTTCTGCTGTTTTTGGTTTCGTAAATCCTAGTAAGGAAATATTTTAATTGGACGAAACTTTCGCCCAGGGTCCTATTTTTGCACGAGTGCCTAAGACCGAAGAGATAACGGGTAACACGAGGCGCCCAGTGGGACAGGGCGGCGCTGCCTGTGCCCCGGCCGCTGCCCTGGCTCCCTCGGGCACTCGGTGGTGGCCCCGCGTTGTCTTTCTTCCGCCTACTTACAGTCTCCGTCGCGAACTCCCAAGCATCGAGCTACGGATACGGAAAACCTTCCAGAGATGGCGCCGCCGCTAATCCCATCTCGGGAGATTCAGAAGACTCCCGCTCGAGAGGGGATTCATCTCCTGAACTCTTCATCGCCATGATCGCTCCGGACTGATGTGTGAGTAGTTCACCCCCTGACCATGGGTCCATAGCAGAAGCATGGTCGTCTTCTCCTTGTTGTGCTTCATTGTTGGATCTTGTGAGCTGCCTTTTCACACATGATCAAGATCATCTATCTCGTAATACTATATGTTGTGTTTTGCTGGATCCGATGGATAGAGAATACTATGTTATGGTGATTATCAATCTATTGTTTGCGTGTTTATGATCTTGCATGCCTGCTATTAGTAGAGGCTCTGGCCAAGTTTTTGCCTTTAACTCCAAGAGGAGTATTTATGCTCGATAGTGGGTTCATGCCCACATTGATACACAGTGACTAAAAGTTCTAAGGTTGTGGATGTGCTGTTGCCACTAGGGATAAAACATTGATTCTATGTCTAAGGATGTAGCTGTTTCCATTACATTACGCACCATACTTAATGTAATTGTCCGTTGTTATAATACTGTAATGGGTTCGGATGATAACCAAGGTGGACTTTAGGCATAGATGCGTTGGATGGCGGTCTATACTTTGTCGTAATGCCCAATTAAATCTCACTATATTTATCATATCATGTATATGCATTGTTATGCCTTTCTCTATTTGTCAATTGTCTGATCGTAATTTGTTCACCCAACATGCTTTTATCTTATGGAGAGACACCTCTAGTGAACCGGACCCCAGCCCTATTCTTTACATAGCATACACCCATCGCAATTGTGTTTTATCAAGTTGCAAACATCTTCCACCAGACACGCTTAATCCTTTGATACAAAGAAGCGGTGAGATTGACAACCTCATCGCTTCGTTGGGACAAAGTACTTTGGTTTGCTGTGCAGATTCCACGTTGGCAGAATCCCTGGTGTTGCGCCCGCATCACATTTCGCACCATCAACCTTCAACGTGCTTCTTGGCTCCCACTGCTTCGATTAAACCTTGCTCTCTTTCTCAGGGAAAACTTGCTGTTGTGCGCATCATACCTTCCTTTGGGGTTCCTAACGAACGTGTGAGTTACACGCCATCACTGTCTCTAATCATGCCGAGGAAGAGCATCATCATCTCCGTGTCGTCCTCGTGGAGCAACTCGTCGAGGTCCGAATCATTCGAATCCGAGGACGACCCATCGGTCGACGAATCGACCAAATCCTCCATGGTCACCTCCTAGCTCATCTACGACCGTGAAATATACATCAACATCAAACGCATCTACTCTTGCCGGCGAAAACAAAGAACAAAGGCCAAAAGACTCACCGCGGGATCTTCGGCGGGGCAATCGGCGGTGGGGTCCTGACGGGGCAGGCCAGGGCGGGCGGAGGGGCAAACTGGAGCATCTCGGCGGGCTGCGAAGGCGTCCGGTTGTCGTGGTTTGGGGCGGAGGCGGCGGGCAGAAGTGGCGACGGGGCGAGGGGAAAAGAGTGGGGAAGGCTGAAACTTGCGCGCGCCCTACCACGCGTATATGGTGGGTCGCGATTCAGTTTGGGTTGCGAGCCCGCACTAGTGCAGGCTCCCGAGTTGATTTTCTTCCGGCCCTTGATTTTTTTTTTACAATTTCGATGTTTTAAGGGTACTGATCTGCGCCGCGAAACCGCCGAAACCCATAAAGTGACGGTTATTACAAGGGATTGCAACGGTCCGGTTCATCGGCTCGTAAATCATCCTTGCCAAATCAGAAGATGGGCCGTGATTGAGATGGGCTTGGAGGATATGCACATAAAGTGTTTATGAATCGGCCTTGTTCGGTGAATTTGGGCTAGATTGCCCGTGGATTTGTACATTATGGTAGTCGCGTTTCTGGGCTAGGAATTAAGAGACAGAGTTTGGCTCGTGCACGGTTGGGTTATAAGATAGAAAGTCCACGGACTATAAATATGTATCTAGGGTTATTGAGAAAGGAGGACGATCACGTTCACAACAAACACAATCTAGGCGCATCGCCACCCCTTTGTTTCGAGGGTTTCTTCCGGGTAAGCGTCATGCTGCCTAGATCGCATCTTGCGATCTCGGTTTATTCGTTGTTTTGTGTTGCTCGTACTGAAGCCTTGTTGATCGCGAGTAACACTGTTATCATAGATGTTTTGGGGCATTACATCGATATCTTTCTGATATGTTTGCTTAGTTATGCTGCCCCTAAATATCTAGCTGACTTTGCACCTATCTTAGGTGTAAGGGCAGCATCTTGCTTCGTCTTTATTTAGTAGATCTAATCTATTATGGTTGTTCTTTGTTCTTCAAGGATTAGTTTGATATCCGCATGGTTAGGCCTTGCAAACGGGTTGAATGATCCAATAGTGTGCCTAAGGTATGGTTTGCCGATCCCGCAGAGGGGATGTCTCAGAATCGACTGTTGGTTTCTAGCCTCAGGGACTATTTTCATATCTTTCGTATCCGCTGTGCCCACCATGCAGGATGTTCCTAAGAGTGTCAAAGCCCTAAACTATCATAGATCGATTTAACTTGGTGTTGATAAAGCAGATCTCCATGTTATCGTAGATCCAATATGAACTTATACACCCACTTCTTTGAGCCATCTCACGTGGTAACCCGAGAGCCGATCGTGGGTCACTAATGTTTACGTGTCTGCCATGCAGAAACGTTAATTGAAGTAATTCAACACCTCCCGACCAGTTATAGGTCAGGTACGCCCGTGGGCTGCCGGGACGTAAAGCCGAGTATCAGCCGTCGCCCTCGAGGGACTGTGGCCCACCACACCTGGAGCCTCCCGCCGTGTTGCCTGCCGCTGTTCCGCCGTGGTTTTTGGCAGTAACATTTCAAAGCACGGTGGGACGTTCACAACAATCACAACATTCCAAGAATTGAGATGGTTGACACACCAATCACGTGACGAGAGCTGCCCGAGGATCACAAGAAAGGCGATGAGGTCAAAGCCTTTTCTTTGCCGATCTCATCGGCCTCTTCTCGAGAGGACCCGTACACATGGCATCGTGGAAAGGATTCTCACCCTCGAAGGCGTTTCTCGGCGAAGTAGACATGCTCCTCCCTTCATAGGAACGCACCAGAGCTCGGAAGTCCACTACATGGTGGCTCATTCTCTAAGGTCACACCTGTGAGAGCTCCGGTGAACGCTGAGCGCACATTATGTTCGCGGGTTCAGAAATCATGAAGCATCGCACTCCCTCCGTCAGACCTACCCTAGGGACTCACCAGAGAGAAATACCGTTCCAGTGTGATCATGTACCGCCATTCACGCTTGCCGCCCAAGAGCAGGCTCACCCGCATACGTCGTCTACAAGGTTGGGGCGATCCTGGCGATGACAATTCCTGTATGAGCCGCCCAAAGAAATCCCACATGGATACGTGTGCATCGCAGATTTGTCGGACTGCAATAACTTACGCTACATTTAACCAGATTGCGTAGGAGGGCTTCTGAGTAGCATAATCGATAAACAAAGCGTATAGCTAAATATGCCACCAACAGTCCGAAAGCTCAAATTTCTCAGAAATTTCACCGCGGAACAAATCGCGACAATCTGAGAGACCAAGCTCAGTCCTCGCTAAAGAGGAATGGGGCTTTACTATTCCAAGTCGCACTCAAACTAATATGATTTGATTCCATCGCCATTTAAGCATCGGCTTCTCCCAGTTCTCAAAGTTCAATGGATCGATGGTCCATCTCACCTGACATGAGCTAAGATGGCACGCTAAAAGACGTAAAGATCGCATCTGCTATCAAGATAAGGCTTTATAACTTCACACGCATCAGCTTTTGGGTGATACACCCTCGTTGCCACTTATCTGGCCCCACGTGGAAGCGTACCGAAGAGCGCCTACGTTCAATATCACCGGTTAATGAGGCTACGTTGTTAGCTTACGCAGAAAAGTGGCAGAGCTGAGAACGGTGTCGAATATCTAGCGTTCAGATCACAAGAACCGATGTTATTCCGCTTCATGAATCGAAAGAAGAACATTTGGCGGTTATGGCCTCGCAACGTCGATCAAGGATCCTGCCTAAGAATACACCCACCGCACATTAAGAAATTAACATTATATGAGCAGCACGCCAGTTGTACCAAGATAAGTTCAAACGCCCAGTAAGCCTGATCAAGACGCTGAGGACTGAAATATCAGGAAGTAGCCGTAGCTGAATGGGATCGGGGGGCAGCTCCCTGTGTCCCGCAAATGGGTGAAACAACAAGGGCCCGCAAAATTGACTTCTATATAAGCAAAGCTGAGCAAGATATTCGATTTATTGCTTAAGGAAAATACCAAGTTACCCGAAGGCCAAGAACCCAACACAAGAAATAAACTAAGAGACCGTATCGCAAGTGGCATCACCACTCACCCATATCACCAACACCTGCAAAGATGAGTCATGTCATGATCCAAATCCAGTGATAGAACAAGGCCGGCTTGATCCTTGGTCGGCTTGTCATGAAAGTAGACACTAACCGTTTCCCCGGCATCAACATGGTGGACCTCATCATCCAAAGAGGTTAGCCAGATTTCTATTCGGTGTTAACATGAAGCCCGTACACCACCATGGAAGCGATAAAGAAGAAATCGGTCACGCCAAGGAAAGGAGGAGGCCGGCCCACGCGACCTGCCCCGATACGATGATAGACGGTACGTCACCAGAACAAGTGAGAAATGTATTCGTATCAACGACCACTCGCGCACCTCCTTAAAAAATATGAGCAGCAGTATGACCGACGTCGACGGTATGATATAGATGACGAAATACTGTCGATCTAGATGCATAAATGTAAAATATCGTTTTCAGATAGATAGAGACGATTTAAGGTTATGAGCGCCACGCAAGGGGAAGTCAAGAGCAGGAAGACATGGACAGACATTGGGATTGTCCTTTTTCAAGCACTGCGGACTCTGGAATGAGCCGATTGCCTACAATCGATAAATCGCCTCGAGGTAGATGCCAGGGCGGCTGGCACAAGTGAGGCTCAAAGAGTTCAGCGCCTAGGACCTCTCCATCTCACAAATAATAGTTTAGCTATCCTTACAGTGACGCAGGAGCCTAAGATGATGAAGAAGATACAACACTGCCAAGGTGGTGCCCCGATGGACTCAAATACCCCAAAAGCGAGGGTTCACGCGGCTACGTAGGCTTGAGGAAGCCGAGGCGCAGACCGATACACGTTGAGGAAAGCGCGGCCCGATCCGCCATGAAAATTCAGCAAACTTTGGAGGCGGAGAATCGTCCAGAAAGAATGGCGCCCAAACAAATAAAAGCCGATGCGGAGGGCTGGCACAAATATGGTCTTCATACTTCCGTCTGAGTTTTGTGCTCCAAGTAACCAAGAAGGCTAATAGCCTGGGCCTTGATCATGCCCGCGACCAGCTATCTTTGAAAGCCACGAGAGAGGAGCTTTCAAACATTTCCATGTCTCAGACCTAAGAGGTTATATCAACGGGCAGCCCGTTGGCAGGATGCTGGTTGACACGGAGCAGTCAATATAATGCCATATTCCATGCTACGCGTTTGGGACGCTCGAACGAAGATCTGATAAAAACCAACGTCACACTAAGCGACTTCAATACCAAGCACCGGGCGCGCTTTGAACGTGGACCTAACCGTGGGCCGCAAAACCATCCCTACGTCATTCTTCATTGTCGACAACAGAAGCACCCTACGCTGTCCCGCTAGGGAGGGATTGGATTCACGCTTAACTGCCGCATTCCATCCACAATGCACCAATGCCCGATACAAGGATGGAGATGAAGGAGGTCGTCTATGCAAAGATGACTCCTCATCGAGATCTCAATAGCCGATATAGGCATCCCCAATGGGCTCCTCGCCAAAGATGGTACCCGAAGTTTAATCAAAGCCCAAGACTCAAGAATAAGAAGACTTTGAAGCCCATTTAGCGTTAAGGAAAGATAGTTTGTATTAGGAAAGATAGAGATTTGTAATCTTACAGTACGAAACCCTCCCGAACTCTCGTCGTAACTTGTGTACTACGAAACTCTCGGCGCTCCGCTCCTATATAAGGGGGAGTCGTAGGGACAAGAAAGGATCGAATCTATTGTCAACATAACCCTAGTTTTCATAATAGTCGAGTACTTTTCGTCTAACCTTCGAGATCTACTTGCCTCTACTTCTAGCAAACCCTAGTCACCATCCGTAGGCATTGACAAGTTAATCCTTTGTCAATTGGCGTCGACCGTGGGAATTAGGTGTTGCAAGGATGACCTTATGAGACAAGCTCAAGATCGTCGACTTCGGCGGTGGCAAGCAATGCGATGGATCGAGGTAACCAGAAAAAATGATCTAGTCGATTTTATTCCTCACCCTCCCTCCCTGATGGATGCATGTGCCTATCTCGAGGAGCCTATCGTCATGACGCTCCGAGAATCTCATTTACGCCACGAAGCGGGAAGGATCCTACCGTTCTAAGTTCCCCGATCTCTTTGTCGTGGAATTTTCAGCGGGTTTGAGCCTTCAACTTTTCGTCAGTGACGAGAGTTTTCGTCATGCACGCTTTGCTGACAAGAAGGGTGTTGAAAGCTCGCCAAGATCTTCGAAGAACACATCCTTCTGGAGTCGTCAACTCCTATAAAGCAAGCATCGATACGCTTACACTAACTTCATCGACACCTCGCCATCTAAAGGTTCACCACTTATATGATGGTGTCACCAACCCGACAAAAATCAATACTCGATCATCCGATCTATGCGATAGAAGAGGTATGGGCCGATCGTAAACTGTAAACTTAGGCCCACATGATTTGGGAAATCCTACATCGATCCCACCGATCTCGGTAAAAGGCTTAGCACTGGCCATGCTTCGGGACTTCAACTCGAGCACAAGTCCTAACTCCCACAAGGAAGATGATAGGGTCATAAGAGCCATGGATGGTTCGAACCAATGACCACCATCAAGTATCGTACAAGAACTACAAGCATATCAATATAGACTTGTTCGTGAGTAAGCTGAGAGTTGGAAAAACAGACAAAGATCCCCGAATAGAAGAAAGAGACCTTCCAGACTGGCGTATCACGAGCAGATGAAAAACACATCAGAACTGGAGACAATACAGAGAAGCCTTGAGGAGGAGCAATGCTCGGCTGCAAAACATACCCGAAGCGAGAGAGGAAACATAATTCAAAATTCCCGACATGTCCTTTATGTCGATCGATACAAGGGGAAATATCATCCTAAAACGCCGTAAGCAAAGATACATGGCAATGCAAGCGTACATCCTCACAATACAGCCTGCACGGCCCCTGGGACCCAAGAAAGCATTGCTATCATGGCACATGAGTTGAGTTATGGGAACAAATACTGCAGTTAACCGCCTCCTCGAAGAAAATCCTAGGCAAAATAGCCCACGACACCCACCGCAGCAGTCCAAGACCCACCAAGAACAAGTATAAGAGACACAAACAGTCCAAGTAAGGTGGACAGACACAAGAAAGAAGGAGCGTCGCACTGGCCGAAGTTGCCGACGAAGACATGTGTGGGCTCCCGTGCTTTACAAGAAGGGTTCAAAACTCGAGTCCCAAAAGGATTCAAGTTACCCAAAAATTTTCAAGAACTTGACGGCCTGCAGATCCTGGAAGATTGTTTCGTTGATTATCTAGGAGATGGTAAAGCCTGTAGGAGGAACCAGAGCAACAGACATGCAAAGATCTGTTCACTCAGCGGTGTCAGCGAGATCTTGATAAAGAAACTCCCCCCGAGTTCCATCGGCAGCACAGTTGGGATAACTTTGAGGATATTGTGAAAACTTCCTGATCCACCCGCGCAAACCTCGCGTCATTGGAAGAGTTGGAGGGCGTGTCGATTGTAAACACACAGACGAGTCGATGAGAAAATATACATTAATGTGAACATTATAAAAACTCTATAAGAGAGATCCGACGAGAGCAATAGATGTGCGCTCACAGAATTGGCGAGGAGATTCTGGTCGAGGACTTAGGGAGAACTAACCCTAAGACCATATCAACACTCATGGAGATAATAATAAGTGGGCGTATGGAGAAGACGCAATATATGACAAGCGACACAGGTGACGCCAGAAGAGGATCGGGGTCGAAATTATCAAAATAGAAGGCCATTTTTCGCCGCTCTACAACAATTCATGCTCCCGAAGAGCCTACGAAGCTGAGAATCTGAGGAAATGGGGGCCGAGACGTACTATCAAAGGAGTAACGAGCATCAAGGCGACAATAGATGCGATTCTCGACAGTCCAAAAAAAATGTTGGACCAAGGTTTCAAAGACCTTATGTCCCCCGAAGAGATGATGAACTGTCCGTGTCAAATGCACTTTTATCTTGACAATAATGGAAAGAAGGTCAGCATCTCCAGAAGATCTGCCAATTTTCTGCAATGTTGTAGCCAGAATCGCAAATGCCTAAGTCAGAATAGAAACCCTCAGGCTGAAGGGAGCGAGATCCACCTTCCACCTCCTCCCCGCATCAGGTTCTCCCTCCCACTTTCAGACAGCAAGCAAGACCACACACCCACCTCCATATGATCCACCCACCTGGCAAGGTCTTGATGATTCGTAAAGCTAGGCCGTCCAACGTAGCGTGTGGTTGTAATCTCACGTACAAGTGTCTAAGGGCAGAGAAGATGCCTCCACCAACAATCGAATACTTAAATTGGTCGGGGCAAGACATCCGCTTCACAATCGCGGACCATCCGCAGCAAGTTCCTCGACCAGAACAATCATTACCCGCAGGAATCGCTGGTTTTGACGTGTCAAGAGTTTTCATAGATGGCGGCAGCACTAAACCTTATGTATGCGTGACACATTAAGAAGATGAACATATCCTGCAAACTTGAAAACCAACGACACGTTTACACCGGATTACACCCGTAGAAGCCAAGTTACCCATTGGGCAAGATCAACCTCGACGTTCGGTTTGGAACCCGAGAAACTACAGGATAGAGAATTTAGAGTTTGAAGTTGTGGATTTCCGGCAATATCACGCCTCGTTGGGACGACCAGCGTATGCCGGGTTCATGGCAGTACCGCATTATACATATCCGTTGTGGAGGTTGCCCGGGCCCAAGGACCCATCACGTCAAATAAAGTTTTGCAATATCCGATAAATGCGACATGATTTCAATGATCACGTAAACTTTCTCGGATGCAAGCAGAAAGAAGGGCCAAGGTTCACCGATTATGATGTGCTACCAGATGTGGGAGATCCTCTAAGGAGCCAACTTTCAACACAACCAAGGATTCACAAGAGGTACAGATTCACCCTGACAGACCCAAAGAAAACTGAGACCATTGCAAAAAACATGGATGTCGCATAGAAAGCGCGCTCGTCGAGCTCCTCCGTGAGCACCGGAAAATCTTCGCATGGTGTCCACCGACATGCCAGAGTACCTGCAGAAATTGTTTGAGCACCACCTCAATTCTGATCCTCTCAAGACCAAGAGAAAGCAACCTTGCGGCGTTTTTCAACTCACTCAGCCATGTTATCTAAATAGATCACTCAAAAGATGTGCCGGTTTTATCAAGAGAAGATCAGGGTCACAGGTAAGTTAACCCAGTGATGGTGCCGAAACATACAATAGTCCTTCGCATGTGCGTCACCACGTGTCTCAATAAACATTGTCCTTAAGGATCACTTTCCCTCCCAAGGATCGATCAACTCATCGATCCACGGCAGGATGCGAACGTCTTCCCTTTTTGGACGATTCTTGTTATAACCAGATCAGATTAAAGAAGAAGATGAAGCCAAGACTGCGTTCATCACACCTTACGGTGTTTTTACAGAACAATGCCTTTCGGTTTGGAAAACGCTGGAGCAACATATCGCACGGGGATGATGCAAGCTCTCTAGCAACACGCATTGGAAAATGTGCAAGTTTACACGATTTATGTCAATAACATCAAAAGCAGGCCTCCACTCGATCGAAGATTTGAAGGAAACTCTTCGACAACCTCACAAGTTCTCGAAGCTGCTTCTAACCCCACAAAGTGCTCTTTGAGTTCCTCACAGAGAACTTCTTTGTTCTTAGTACTGAAGTACAGGATTGAAGCCAACCCTGAAAAATCCAGCTAGTGACTATGAGAAAGCCAACAAAGTTGAAAGAAATACAACAACAATCAAGCAGTCGCACTTTAAGACTACCACAAATAGGTGAGAAAGAAGTGCTGCTCATGCATTGATCAAACAGGGGAAAATTTCAATGGAACGAGGAAGCTGTTGGAGATATGCCCAACCTCAAGCGGGCAACTTCGACACCACCGATATTGGTGGCGCCTTAAAGAGAGTGAACCTCCTCTTATACATTGCACTACACTGCAGTGGTCAAGACAGCCCTAGTAGTCGAGAGAAGAAGAAGGCAAGCTTCATGGAGTTCAGAGGCCGATATTTCATCGGGGCCGAAGTAATCGTCACCCTCAAAACAATGACTGGCAGATCGGGAACCCAAGGGAGGGAAAAAGAGTATTCACGATAAAGAAGAAATTATGACACTATTTTTCAAGTGATCCAAGGGCTGAGGTGGTCAATGAAGCTCCTTTGTCAATATACCGAACAACCCAGAAGCTACGGGGTGTCTCCCTTTGGGAATAGAACTTTCCTCCTGGACATCACGATGAAAAGAAAGGCACAAAATCGCAGATTTTACCGTATTTCATTGCAGAGTGGATGGAGCTACAAAATCCGGGACCCCCAGATGATTTATCGAGAACCTTGACCATGAATTTCGACGGTCCAAAAGGTTAGAAGGTGCTGAGCAAAGTGATATTGGTATATCACCTGAAGGCTACAAGTTGAAATATGTCTTAAGGATGACGCTCCAAAATGCGTCTAACAAATTCCAAGGCATTGGCGAAGCTCTCTACACATGGGATAAAGATGGCTTAAAGTTGTGGTGCAACCCGATTTAGTGACCTGCGATTCACAATTGGTGGCACAAGAAGTTATGAATCAATGTGATGCGGTCAACGAAAGTATGATAACATACAAAGAGGTGTACAATGAGTTGGAGAAATTGTTTGATTGATGCGAGGTAAACCACATTTCCAACAGTTGAGAACGATGAAGCCGGATAATTTTGCAACACTGGTCATGTTAAGTCTCAAGCATTCCTCCAGCGTGTTTTGGGAAGGAGATAAGCGAGAGATCAACAAAGCCAAAGGAAAATAAAGAAGGAGAAAAAGAGAAATCCTCGAGTACCACGGCGACTAAGAGAAGAAGAAGAGGAGCAAGAGCCAGTCATGATGGTGTGCAAACTCCATGGATGCAATACATATCATACATCCTAAGAAAACAATACCCGACGATCCAAAAGCAAGGCTAATAATTAGGAGATCAAAAGCTTTTACGGTGATAAAAGAGGAGTTGTACAACCACATTTTTATGTACAAGGTAGATGCTGTTAATAATCTAAGAAGGAAGAATCATCTAAAGATGTGCACGAAGGAATATGCGGCTACCACGCGAGTAGCCGAGCTATCGCGGCTAAAGCTTTCAGATTTTACTGGTTAACATCAATAGAGGACGAAGGAAATAGTGAGAACTTGCGAGCGCGTGCGTGATTTTTCAGCACAATTCTCACTCTCCTGGCCGTTATATCTTATGCTAATCCTAATTATCTTGCCCTTTGCTCAATGGGGTCTTGACATGGTGGGAAAACTACACAAAACTTCCAAGAGGTTATGAGTATATGCTTGTCGCCGTCGACAAATTTACAAAAGGGATAGAAGCAAAGCTGATAAACTCACCAGACGGCGCGTCCGCGATTAAGTTCGTGAAAAGCATCGTCTTTAGATTTGGAGTCCTCATAGCATTCAGACAACCGCAGTAATTTTACGTCCAAGGAGTTCAAAGCATACCGCGCAGAAGGAGGCATCAAATTGAGTTTTGCGTCTCTTGCACATCCACACACCAATGGTCAAGTCGAGAAGGCCAATGGCATCATCCGCAATGGTATCAAGAAACGTCGCTAGGACCATTGAAAAGTCTTGCATACTGGTCGTATTGAGCGCCATGTGTTGTGGATGGTCCTAACAACACCAAATACGGCGACGCAGAAACGCCGTTTTTTCATGGAGCCGAAGGCCCGCCGATAGAAATAGAGCATGATTCTCCAAGAGTCAAAGAATAACATGATGAAGAAACCTCGAGAAAAGCTTTGAGGATGACGTCGATGCACTTGACGGCTCGAGACGAAGTCCCGTCACGAGTCGCTAAATATCAATAGGACCTGAAGAATTAAAAAGAACACCATCATACAAGATCTTTTTCAAATAGGAGTTTTTGCTACTCAACCAAAAAAGTCATGAAAAACTCGAAACACCATGGCTTGGACCCCACATCGTCACAGAAGTAATCGAAGGAGGAGAAACATAATCAAGGACAAGAAGACGGGGAACGTTGAGCCAAATCCTTGGAACGTGGCGCTGCTCAGTTTACGCCTAGATACCAAAATATAGTCTCCTCTGTAAACATACAATAACAAACGCCCGCGGTTTTCGACGCACTCTTTTCCTTTTCTCGACAAAGGGGCCGAAAGGCTTTTAATGAGGCGGCTCGCGGTGCTGCAATATAATAAAAATAGTAAAGATATACTTCTTATTCGTCGACACACTCGGGGGCTCTACAATTTCAAGCATCAAAATACGTACAAAACAGACAAACTCGATTTACCGAAAATATTTCGCCTTAGTACAATAATACCTCGCCAAATACGTAAATCGGAAGTTGGTAATGTTAAATATAGTATACACGTCAAAAAATCTCATTGCTTTGGTCCAAAAACCCGGCAACAGAAATATAGAACTTCGACACTAAGATACTCGAAGGCCAGCAGTCCATCAAGATGTCTTACTACAACAAAAGGAGAAATCTTTGAAAGAGAAAAATAGTATAAATTCTAGCCAAAAGGCTCGGGGGCTCCAACAATATAGAGCACTTTGTGATATACAACAAATTTCCTTGACAAGGTTTTGCAATATGGAACAAATCAGTCAAAACCTAAAATACTATCTATTGACAAGCTTCTGGTTGTTTTATGCTCAGCATAAGATCCCTTGACGAAGAATTCCGAGTCCATCCGAAGAAGCTCATCTATCATCGACTCGGCCATAGGAGTCACCATTTCGTTGATTGCATCAATATTATTCTTCCGCTGCGTTTTCTTCGCCATGCAATCAACGGCACCACATGCCAGGTCTAATTTTGATGGCAAATATGTATCATAATCATGGCAAATCGCTCCAGCAGTCAATTGAGGTCGCACAAAATTATGAATAATATATACCCCAAGGTCTCCAACAAGTCAGGAAGAGTTGTAGGAACTTCATTTCGAGGAAACACTTCAAAACAAGGGTTAATGTCGTCATGCAAAAATTGAGAAATTCGCGCACTTGGCAAGCACGATCTTGGAACCTCACAATCTGCTGGGGGTGGCCCAAATAAACAAACATGATTAAGGGAAAGATTGACAAGAAGATCTGCCCTCTCATTCACTCTTTGATCTTCAAGCAAGAAAGATCAAGAACCGAGCCTATTAGGCAACAAGACAAGAAAGCACAACAAAATAAAGAGGAGGCATCATGAGATTGGAGATACATACCAACATATCCGTGCTAGCTTCCAACATTAGCTCCTGTTACTGCTATTTTCTCAGTAGCCTGGTTTCCAATACAAGCAAAGATCCTTGGCAACCATAGCCCCCTACTACAGAGCAAGTTGTTCTTGTTCAGATGCTCTCCGAGATTGTTCCATCATTGCCAAAGTTTGTTTCTTATGGATTGTAGTTGTTGTCGAAGTTCTTGCAAATCTTCCGACAAAGGTTTGTTTGAAGAACCTTCTAAGAGATTATCACTTTGCTTACTTCTCTTCTGAGAAGGAAGACGCAGTACAAAGATTCCGGGAGAGCAAGGTTGGCTGAATAATTGACAACATTAACCGGAAAGAAAATCTCAGGATCAATGATAGTACCACGAGGAATTTCATTGCTTTCTAGAAAGTTTACACGGTCATTACAAAAGAAGTTCTCCAAAGGGACTAACAGAGTAATTGTCGCCAAGGCTAGAATGGCGACAACAGCAAAAGAAATAAAGAAAGCAAAAATTAGAAAAGGCAAAGGCATTCAAGACCTTCGGCCTTGACGAGCTAGGAGTTGAAGATGGTTTGATCCCGAGATAGTCCAGGATTTTCTTCTCGTATTCAGCTTCGCCGCCTTGATCAATGATCGCCATTTTGGTTTTTGTCTCTATCTGCTCCGTGTTGCCCACTTTCGCCCAAATAATGGTTTGTTGACTATCAGCAACCAAGGCAAAAGTGCTTTCAACGGCAACCTTCATACTTTCATGGCGTATCTTCAGCCCAAGATCTTCGAGGATTAAGCACTTGGCAAGAGCAAGGAAAGCTATGGCTCCTTTCTTCTGGAAGAAGTGTAGGAAGAGCCGCGACAAATTCTACCTCCATTGTCGATGCCTACGCGCTTCTCGTCCCATGAAATCTGCTGAACGAAACGGCCAAGAAGAGGATCATTGCTCAGATCTTCAAGTTCAAATTTTGAGAGGTCTTATCTCACAAAATAAAAAGAAAAATCCGATCAACAAATAAGTGCAAAAAAGAAAAATCTAAAGATATGAAGTGGTTCAGATACTTACCGACAAAGCGGCGATTTTGTGTCCTTAGACGCTTAAGGATCGCCTGCAGATTGTGTGGTTATGTGCTCGCTTAACGAAGTCTCTGCAACAAGTGCAGACGTTTCCGAAGATCTTTGACACTAGCAAGATCGGGCCTTGGCTTTGTCACATTAGCTTGAACAACATCTGACTCGGCTTTCTTACAAGCCTCTTCACATTTCTAATTTTTGAGCAAGTGTATCAGCACGCTCGATGGCTCAGTTTTTCTTCAAAGAAAGTTAAGATTAGATAAAACGTCGACAACAAAGAAGTAAGGAAGTAGAAGCAAAAAAGAAGTAACGAAACATTTTCAGTCTTGCTGGCGTAATCACCGTACCCAACGAATTGGGCACCGATGCGAAGAAGCTCTTGATCATAGGCTATCAAGGAAGGACAAAGAAAGAAAATGTCGGAATGGAAAAATGATGGCATGCAGAAGCAAATAAAGGAAATATAGATAATGACAAGTAAATGAGGAACTTACATCATCCAAGAGAGAACTAGAGGAGCTACTCAATTGGAGAGTAGGCTCCGGGATTGTGTCAATCCTTGCCCTTTTGGTGAAGGGACAAGGGGGCTCGAAGGAGGAGTAGCAGCGCCGACGTTTTGTTGAGGAGGCGAAGTTTCTTCTCCTTCAACTGGCGTCTCTGAGGTGACTAGAGTATGTGACGTGCTCGTCCGAGCCGCCACATTGGAAGCTGGTACTACTTCCTCATCATCACTACGATTAAAATGTCGGCAATATAAAGAGCAAGATAGACAAAGATCTTCAAGTAAAATAAAAAAAGAGAGAAGGGGAACTTACGAACTGATGAGGGTCTCGAGATATGGATCATAAGTCGCCTTTCCGCGGAAGGAATGCCTTCGGCTTGAGGTGCTCTTAATCTTCTGCATCATCTTTCCTTTTGTTCTTTAAGAAACAAATAGGAGGAGGAGATTGTGCGATCGCAGCTGGGTTTTCAGAGGCACCCTCCTTTTCACGTATCCCGCGCATTTTCGAGAATCATGTCTGGGCCACAAAAGAGGGGCATCTTACATTACTCTGAATAATCGCCTTTCTTCGACTTCTCCACCTTTAGGAAGGGAGGAAGCGAAACAAGATTTGGGTGGTCTATATAAAATAAGGAAAGATGTCAAAAAGGAGTAACAACAAAAAATAGTAAGGCAATAAATAAATTGCTTATTAATAAGCTATCTGAAGTGTGACAGGCAGCTAGAGACACACGACAAGTGGAAGGATGGGATCTTTCCTTGTTGAGAGATGAGATTTTTTGGACAAGCCTATCCAAATCCTTGACTTCCGATTCGTCGACAAACGATCTGTGTCTTCATCGCCAGCATAATTCTAGAGAGGGTTTTTGCTAGAGTTCACAGGCCGCACTCTAGTCCTACAGTACACAGACTTGGATGCCCATAATTCTTTTCCACGAGTACTTTAAAACTCATGGATGCGTAGTCATCGCATTCACGAAGTTCTTTCTTCCCATTTCGCTGTCTCCAAGAATCCACACAAGGATTTTCTCGCACCGTCGAAAGGGGAGGGATATTGTCTCTGCCGCATCCATGGTTTTCTTCCGGAAATAAAACCACTTCTTGCGCCACCCTTGAACGGAGCCGTGGAGTTTGACGTCGAAGTAATTGACCGAGGAGCGAACAGAAATAATAACGCCGCCTATATTATAGGCGACATTGAAAGAGCATTACCGCGACAGAAGAAAATGCGCTTCCACATGCCCCAGTGAGGGTGGACACCAATGAAGGCTTCGCAGAGGGTGATGAAGATGGATATATGAAGGATAGAGTTGGGCGTGAGGTGGTGAAGTTGGAGACCGGAAAAACAAAAAGCAATCCCCGAAGAAAAGGATGAATGGGGGCGGAAAGACCACGGATGAGATGGACGAAACTTAACCGATACCCCATTGGAGGGGATGGGTAGCCTTCACCAGGGAAGCACACCGCTTGGGTTTCTTGCTAATCCCTAGCTTCTTCAAGAGATTCAGGTCCTGGTTCGGGATCTTGGACCTTTCCCACTCCGCGGTTCCTAGATCTGCGCGGCAGCCATTGACGATTCCCTGTGCGTGCCGTGCCTCGTCGGGTCGACGCGGCATCAACAATGGCGGAGGTATGCAGCTGCGAAGAGATGAGCTCCGAGAGTTGTGGAAGCAGGAGGAAGTCAGTGTGTAGTTGGGGAAACGGCGCGGAGCTTAAGTGCTCGAGGTAGAAGAAGGAGATCTATATAGAGGTATGTGAAGTGCGGACCGTTGGAGAAAAAGTATGCTGAGATGACAACCACGTGGAGACGAGGGTGTTATTTTAACATTGATTTGGTGTTGCCGTAACGTGTGCGTAAAAGGGGAGAACATGTGTCCCCCACTTGCACGACGTGTCCATCGAATGGGGAATCTGGACCCACAAGGCAAAGGAGAGGGAGCGGTAATCGATGTTTCCAAAACAGAGATCGGGCTATCACGCTAACTACGTCATCAAGGTGAAAGAAAAGCTCAACTATGAAGCTTCGAAAGTTTATCGACAACGCAAGACTATTTCGGGCCTTTGATCCAATACAAGTTTTTGCCCAAACGCTCCGGGGCTACTCCTCCGGGAAAAGAGAAAATTTTGAGCATGACAAGATGGAAATGGCAGAGCCTATGATCAAATACAAGTATTTGTTCATAGCCTCTGGTTACTCCCACCCGGAGCGCCGGTCACACCCATAAAATATAAAATATTGAGAAGGATTATAAATATAGCGGCAATGGATACTAATTTGCGGGAGCCTACACCCAAGCACAAGTCCTGGGCTGTAGCCTCGGGGCTCCCATCGGGAACGCCGTTCGCGTGCCCGATGAATTTTTATTAAAAGAAAGAAGTAAGAGTGAGTATTTCAGTTACACAGAGCACTCACATATACTCCATCAAGAGGACAAAATGTCAAATATGACTACAAAATATGCCATTCAAATAAAAGCACTTCCGACAAAATATTCTCGTAGCGTAAAAGTCGCAATAAATTTCTGAATGCCGCAAAACTTTGCGACAAGACCGCATCCGTTTCGAGCGTACAGAAATCGTCGATTTCCGCGGATTACATTATTTCCATCAACAGACACGAAGAAAATCCCAATGGGTATTTAGGGCACCCGAATATAAAATATGACTGACTCGACACGGTAAGATCTAAGCGGCACCTGTCCAAGCCATACTCGCATCCCGAGATCATGTCTGTGTGACGTGATTTTGAAGTAGGTTTTTGCGGATTGCCACTAGAGCAGTTAACTGGTACCGGATCGTTCGATGAACTAGCCCCAATTACCGTTATCCCCGTACAAAATAGTGTTTGCATATCGGAAGATTGAATGATTCAAGTTGGAGATTTCCTTGATTCTTCGATTCAAGAAAATCTCTGGGCTACCGATATACATCCCCCAATGGCCCGCTCAAGATGGCACCTGGAGTTTAATCAAAGCCCAAGACTCGAAGAATAAGAAGACTAGCTCATTTAGCTAAGCATAAAAGATAGTTTAGAATAGGGAAAGATAGAGATTTAATTTTACTGTCAGTACGAAACCCTCCGAACTCGTAACTTGTGTACTATTACTTAAACCCCTAGCTCCGCTCCTATATAAGGGGGAGGAAGGACAAAGAAAGGATCGAATCTATTGTCAACATAACCCTAAAGCTATAATAGTCGAGTACTCTTCACTCTCAACCTTCGAGATCTAATGGCCTCTACTTCTAGCAAACCCTAGTCTACAATCCGTAGGCACGACAAGTTAATCCTTTGTCATTAGTTATGACATTTGGGACGCGGACGACCAAGAGCCGATCTCCGGAGTCAGTTTGGACGACTGGGAGCGCATCGAAGCTACAAAAACGGGTGAGGCTTAACCACCACCGCCCGATAGCAAAGACCAAAGTCAAGGCTAGACGTATTGTGGGTGTGCGCCGATCCCCGCATCGTCCTAAAAAATAAAAAGTAATGATCTCACCTCAAGCATGTCAATGTAGTCGTAGTAGGGAGACTACTTCCGTAGTAGAGCACGTATAAGCTGTAACCTTCACGTGCAATGGACTGTACAGGCCACCTGTTAAGAATCTACCAAATTATCCTCACACCATACGTTTGCTCAGAAACTTTTTCGCATCGACCTAGCGGGCGTACTAAAGCTAGATATGGGTTTACATCGGCCGATGAGCTAGAAGAGATTGACATTGGTCCCGGGGGATAAGCTACGACCAACATTTATCAAAGAAATAACAAATTAGATCCGCATCCGAGGGGCCCGATGATAGCTTTGTTGAAGGAATACCCGGATTGCTTTGCATGGGATTACACAGATGCTCCGGGGTTAGACAGAGCATCATTGAGCATCGCCTCCCTCTGAAGAAAGGATTTCGGGCTTCCAGCAGAGAGCACGACACATGAAGGCCGAAATTTTAGAAGGAAGTCAAGAAAGAGATCGAGAAATGTTGAACGCCGGGTTCATCTGATGCAGGTATGCCGAGTGGATTTCTAGTATCGTACATGTGGAGAAAAGGATGGCCGAGGCGCTCACAGATTTCGATCTCAACAGAGCCACCCCAAAGGATGAGTATCCGATGCCTAGACAGAGACATTGACTGGGTCACCACGGGGTCATAAGATTTTGCTCATGGATGGCACGTGCCTGCTACAACCAAATTTATGGCTCAAGATATACACAAGATCGTATCTGAAAATTAAAGTTCGGTGGGCTTGTTTGAATATGTGGTCATGAAATTTGGACTGAAAATGCCGGCGCAATATACTAAAGAGCCATGAATTACATCTTTCATGATCCGATCAGTTGGTGGAGATTTACACTTCGATGACGTGGTAGTCAAGTCTGTCTCACTGGAAGGACACTTGGAGGATTTATGACGCATCCTGGACCGACTAGGAAATTCGGGCTAAGAATGAATCCAAAGAAGTGTGCTTAAAATCTTACCACACCTCTTTTCTGGTTCATGAACGGAGAATTGAGATCGGCCTGAAAAGTCGAGAGGCAGCAGTGCTAACAATGAAGCCACCTACCACGAAGAAGGAACCTGTCTCATCGGCAAAATCAACTTTGTCCGACGATTCATTCCAACCTGTCAGGACGAATTGAGCCGCATTGGTAAAATTAAATCTGATGAGGAGTTTCACAAAGCAGCAACAATGAATGGGCTGACTAAATCAAAGAGTATCTAACGGCCACCTAAAGTAAGTGCCACTTCAATAAGACAAAGCCATTCTATATTTACTTGTCGGTAGCTAACACTTCCATCGCTTTTGGTGGTGTGCAAGTTTATGATGGTCTAGAGAGAGTCGTTTTCACCTCAACAGAAGGATGTTGGATGCGGAAACTAGGTACCCCGAGATCGAGAAGTTGTGCCTCTCCCTATTTTTTACCTGCACCAAAGCTTCATCACATCTGTCGCTGTCGAGATTGTCGTCATATGCAACCGATGTCATCATATGTCGTTCTGGGCCTCAGGTTGAAAGGCCGACTCAGAATGGATCTTAATATCTTTAATTTGATATTCTGTACATCACCGCGAAAGTACCAAGGGATGTGCGTTGTCAATCTTATTGCTGAACGAATCAACACGGATAGCAAAGACTCTCTGTGCGTGCATGGGCCATGTTTTTCGATGGATTCCGCTTGTGATGATGATGCGATCTAAGATTCACTCGTGTCGCCTTGGGCAAGGTCTTTCCATCGCTACATTACCCCCTGCACCAACAATGTCGCCGAGTATGAAGCAATATGCAAGGAATGGAGTTGCTATTGGAGGACACCGAAGCAGTTGAACTTTTTGGAGACTCCAAATTGATGATTTCTCACACGGAGGAATACAAATGTGAGAGCGAGTTGCTCTTCCCACAGACAATGTCTGATGACACAATTTAAGTACATAAACTTCAATTGGATCCCGAGGTCACAAAACACCGAGGCAAACGACCTTGCACAGTGGCGTCAAGCTACAAGGACGTAGCGGATGGAGCCGATGTTCAAGTGCCATGGAACCTGATGACTGGAGAGCCGATATCTTCAATTACTTGAAAGATTCATTTCTGGGGGCACCTTCAAATGAGCAAGATGCCATGAAGTATGTCCTGGCTGGGGATGACATGTCTTACAGACTTTGGAAGGTTATCGTATGTTTGGGACCAAATTTAGTCAAATCGCTCTTACATGAGGTGTCTAAGGTGCCCGGAACTCACCAATCCGCTCATAAGATGAAATTGTTGATCAGGCGATCGGGGTTTTTTGGCCCACCATGCTTCAGGATTGTTTTAAGTACTATAATGGGTGTATGTCAGATGTTTGGGAGCATTCAGATGGTACCCGAATAGCAATGAACCCTATCATCAAGCCTTGGCCATTTCGAGGTTGGGGCATGGATATGATCGGCAAAATCAATCCTCCATCGGGCAAAGGCCATGTGTGGGTTCCGCCACATGCATTATTTCACCAAATGGTGGAGGCCCGTCCCTATGAAGTCGGGCATCGGGAAGATGTTAACACTTCGTGAAAGAACATGTCATTCATAGATTTGGGATTCCCAGACTATCACGACCGATGGAGGTTCGGTCTTCATTTCTCGTGAATTTAGAAAGTTCCTCCACAGGACATAACTGCTGATCCGATCGTCTCTATACTATGCTCAAGCAAATGGGCAAGCCGAAGCGCCAACAAGAGCCTTATCAAGCCGATTAAGAGGAAAATCGACGAGTACCCTAGACTGGACGTTGGCACGAGGTATTGTCGGAGGCTTTGTGGGCGTGTCATGTCATGGAGCGATAAAACCTCGCCATACCATCTCGGTCTATGGACAATAAGCCGTGTTGTCCTGGGAAATCACGGCTGGGTCGAGACGTATCACGTTTCAAAATGATTTAACAACTGAAGAAAGCCCTCATGAGTGATAGCATTGAGGATGTAAAGGAACTTAGACTGTGGTCGCCTGAGAAAATTAAAGAGAACAAAGCCAAGGTAGTTCGCACATAATAAGAAGGTGAGACCAAAGGAGTCTCAATGCTGGTGATCCTGGGTATGGGAAGCAGTGCTGCCATCGGGGACCAAGGATGCAAATATGGTAAAATGGTCTCCAATTGGCATGCCGCATGCTCACTCAAGTTTTAAAGTGGGTAATCCATACATGCTTGAGGAGTTGAACGGTGTGAAGTTCCCAGTGGTGGCCCGCATCTCAAGAAATATTTCCCAAGTATGTGGGATGATGGACAGTGAAATATGGGGGCCGATGCATGAAATCGGCCAGTAATTTTTTTTTTACAGAGCAACAGGACGCAAAGTACAGCCGATTGCTGGCGTGCAGTTGACGTGGGAGATAGAAATCTTTGTGGTGTAACTTTTCTTCAGGTCCCCGGCAACGGCGCCAGTAGTGCTAGCTTGATGCGCGTAAATGTACACGTCCGTTGGGAACCCCAAGAGGAAGGTGATGCGCACAGCAGCAAAGTTTTCCCTCGTAAAGAAACCAAGGTTATCGAACCAGCAGGAGCCAAGAAGCACGTGAAGGTTGCTGGTGGAGGAATGTAGTGCGGCGCAACACCAGGGAAACCGGCGCTAACGTGGAACCTCGTACAACACAATCAAAGCATTCTTTGCTCCAACGTAATGGGGGTTGAGGCTAAGTCAATCTCACCGGCTTGCCGAAACAAAGGATTAAACGTATCGAGGGGAAGATAGTGTTTGTTTGCAAAGAACAAGAAAAAGCAGTAGAATGTATTCAGATAAAAGAATGGACCGGTCCACAGTCATTAGAGGTGTCTCTCCAATAAGATAACTAATATGCTGGGTGAACAAATTCAGGTGGGCAATTGACAAAACAAGATTCAATACATATCAACGATTACTATGTGATTTAATTACAGCATTACGACAAAGTACATAGACTGCTATCCAAGATGTGACTATGCCTAGTCATCAATCCACCTTCATTGTCCAACCCCTTCCTATTGTTGCAACAATGTATAATTGCATTAAGTATGGTGCGAATGTAATCAACACAAATATCCTTAGACAAAGCATCAATGTTTTATCCCTAGGTAGCAATAGCACATCCACAACCTTAGAACTTTCAGTCACTGTCCTTGATTAATACAGGCATGAACCAATTATCGAGCATAAATACTCTCTTGAGTTACAAGTATCAACTTGGCCAGAGCTCTACTAGCAATAGAGAGCATGCAAGAACATAAACAACACATATATGATAGATTGATAATCAACTTAACATAATATTCTATATTCACTAGATCTCGCCAAACACAACATGTAGTATTACAAATAGATGATCTTGATCATGTTAGGCAGCTCACAAGATCTAATACAATGAAAGCACAAGCTGAGAAGACAACCATCTATTATCGCTATGGACCCATAGTCCAAGGATGAACTACTCACGCATCAAACCGCAGGCGGGCATGATGATGTGTAGAGCCCTCCAAGTGATGATTCCCTTCTCCAGGTGCCTGAGGCTGATCTCCGAATCCCGAGATGGGATTTGGACGGCGGGGCGCCTCTCGAAGGTTTTCCATATCGTGGCCTCGGGGTATTGTGCCTCGCGACTGAGGTTTTAAGCAGGCTTTACAACATGACAAGACGAGGCCCAGATTAATGGGGTGGCCGCCGCCGCCAGGGCCCCACGCCGCCCAGGTAGTCCGGCCACTCCCGTGGCCCCACTTCGTCTCCTTTCGGTCTTCTAGCTTTGTGTAAAAATAGGCCCCTAGGCGTTGATTTCGTTCAATTCCGAGAATATTTCCTTACTAGGATTTCGAAACCAAAAACAGAACAGGAACTGGCACTTTGCATCTTGTTAATAGGTTAGTGCTCGAAAATGCGTAATAATGTAAAGTGTATATAAAACATTCAAGTATTGTAATAAAAGTAGCACGGGAACATAAGAAATTATAGATACGTTTGCGTACGTATCACTGTATGCAATGCATATTCACTTTAGAATAAAAAAGCCATGCTACCATCGACTTCAGAGGTACAAACTATTACGAGCAGGTATCAAGTTACTGTTTGAATTTGGGGAATGTCTGTTTGGACCTGCCTAATTAGGTAACTGAGTTTGGCCTTGTTGGCGTTTTTATGGTGAAGACCGTACGCTGCTATCGGTTCTTGAGGCATTGACCTACTTTGACAATCGGAAGATATAGAAACATTATTCATTGATTAAAAGGGGATTTTACAATAAGAGCCGATTGCTCACAAAAGGAGGATTTGCTGCCTAATGCACTACTACTAGCCCTATACTAGTAGTCCCTAATCTAGGGGTCAAGCCGCCGTCTCGCTGCTGCCGGTCTTTCGGCCAGCTTCACGGCCACGGACGCCTTCTCGTCATTGCCGTTGAAGCCACGGCAGGGGCTTCGCCTTCGTCGTCAAGCCGCCGTCATCCTCCGACTCCGGGCGCGGCTAGGCGGTAATGCTGAGGAGGTGTTCCTCCACTTCTCCTCCGTCGAGGGGATGTCCCGCCCCGTAGCATCGTCGTCGCTCTCCTCCAAGTCCCTGGCGATGAGGAATGGAGGTTGTCCTCTCGTTTGGCCAAGGACTCACCGTCCGACCCGCGGAGAGTCCTGATCCTCTCGCTCCCACAACAAGGCGGGGTTCGCACGCCGCTTCGGTCGCACTCCGCACGCTCGCCGGAGGAGGAGGATTGGAAGGAGAGACCCGAAGAGGCAGAGGAGGAGTCCATGGTTGCAGAGTTTTGGGATTGCTAATGCGGAAGGGGGGATGAAGAGGCGAACCGCTCTGGATGAGTTTTGGCTTGGGGGGATATAGTGAAAGAGATTGAGCCGTGGCGCTTTAGTGCTGCCAAACCTGAAGCAACGGCGGTGAGGAAGTTGAGAAGGCAAGGCATCATGATGGAAGGGCTTTAGTGATTCGTCGCAACGCGTGACCCATGAAGAAAATGAGTGGTTTTGGAATTATACTGCCAAAATCAGTAAGGGGCATGTGTTATCACTAGATTTTACCAAATCAGAAGATGGGCCGTGATTGAGATGGGCTTGGAGGATATACAAAGTGTTTATGAATCGGCCTCGTATGACTCAATAGATTCCCAGTATTTGTACATTATGGTAGATCGCGTGTTTAGAATTAAGAGATAGAGTTTGGTTCGTGCACAGTTAGGTTTATTTCAAAGATAGAAAGTCCCGACTATAAATATGTACCTAGGGTTATTGAAAAGGAGGACGATCACGTTCACAACAAACATAATCTAGGCGCATCGCCACCCCTTGTTTTAGGTTTCTTGTAGTGTCAGGCTGCTAGATCGATCTTGCGATCTAGGCAGTATCGGTTTATTCGTTGTTTTGTGTTGCTCGTACTGAAGCCTTGTTGATGGCGAGTAACAATGTTATCATAGATGTTTTGGGGCATTACATCGATATCTTTCTGATATGTTTGCTTAGTTATGCTGCCCCTAAATATCTAGCTGACTTTGCACCTATCTTAGGTGTAAGGGCACCATCTTGCTTCGTCTTTATTTTGTAGATCTGATCTGTTATGGTTGTTCCTTGTTCTTCAAGGATTAGTTTGATATCCGCATGGTTAGGCCTTGCAAACGGGTTGAATGATCCAGTAGTGCGTAAGGTATGGTTTGCGATCCCGGAGGGGATGTCGACTCTCTGTTGGTTTTTAGGCCTCTTCTGGGACTAGTTTTCTTTCATATCTGCTAGGCTCAACTACGTGTAGGATGTTCGGCTTATGCGGTGAAAGCCCTAAACTATCGTAGATCGATTTAACTTGGTGTTGATAAAGCAGATCCCCGTGTTATCGTAGATCCAATATTAACCATGGGTTAATCGGCTCTTTGAGCGATTCACAGGATAGCCCGAGAGCCGATCGAGGCTCATTTAATGTTTAAGTGTCTACCATGCAAAACAATCGAAGCAATAACACCTTGACCAGGTATAGGTCGTGTGGCACGTCCTTAATAGCACGTGTGCCGGCATTGCGGGCGTCTGCTCGGGGACTTGGCCCTGGCGGTCCGGAGCCTCTGTTGCTCGGTCGCCCCCGGTGGTTTTGGCAGGCAACATGATGTTTGCCTCTTTTTTCGACGCTTGCTTGGCCGCGGCAGAGGCGATGGTGGACTACAATTCGGCGAGGCACAAATTTCTCCAAGGGTGAAATTTTAGTTTTACTTCTTGTGGATTTTGTTGCGCAAGTTTGCTTGGCAAGCATGTTTGTCTCGAGTCATGATCATATAAAAATGTCTAACGGAATATATGGTTACTTAAAAAAAGTACTCCCTCCAATTCGTATTACTTGATACTAACATAGATGTATCTAGACATATTTTAGTTGTAGATACATCCATTTTAGCATCAAATAATACGGATAGGAGAGAGTATAAAAATAGACAGTAGTGGCCCTAAGCATTGAGCAGCAGCGTTAAACCCTCCCAGTCCCCTCCCCCTTCTTATCCCCCCTCCGCTCCGTCTGCGCCCCACATACGACGACACACCTCTTCCCCAATTCCAGCGTCCCACCACTAATCTCTCCCTCGCCGCCCTCCATACCATCCGCCACCGGCCGGGGCGGCGCATCTCCGATCCGACGTCTCCACGCTCTAAGCGGCGGCAGCCTGCTTGGCTCACCTCACCACCCAGGCGTGAAGAACACATACGTCCAATGGCGCCGCAGCTCCTGGGCTACTACTGGGTCTCCTCCTGGCCCCGGCTCCCGCAGGTTCCCCCGTGGCCCTGCTCCTCCCACTTCCAGCGTCGCAGGGTGCTGCGCCTCGCGCCGCCCCTCCGCCGTGCCGGCGCCATCAGCGTGGTCGCAGACGCGGGGCCGGCGCTTGCCCTGGACCGCGGCCACGGGGCGGTGGAGATCCAGTTCCCGACGGAGGAGGAGGGCGCTGCGGGTAATGAGGAAGACGACGAGGCAGTGGGCGAGCGGGAGAAGATGAGGCGGATGCGGATATCGAAGGCCAACAAGGGGAACACGCCGTGGAACAAGGGCAGGAAGCACAGCCCAGGTATGCTTGTACTATCCCTGCATTTTTCGTTCTTATTAGTTTCCTATTCGTAATTTATGTGGAAATGCTTGTGACTAAAATCGAAAATAGAGAAGGATAGGTAATTATGTACTGGTAGGTGGAAACTGTGATAGCAGTATCAGAAGTCAACATGCCAAATCACCAACGGCCAACTTGCAGATAGATGTTCCATTCCATAACTTTTTTGAACAAATGCAATGATGAAAGTTCAAATTCATGCAGTATATGGCCTAGGCATAGTCACATATTTATGGAAACAGTAATGTCTTATTGAACTTAATTGCATCTGCAGAGACACTCCAGCGGATCCGTGAGAGGACCAGGCTTGCCATGCAGGACCCCAAGGTGAAGTCATGTAAGAACTATTGTTGTTATTTATATCTAGTGTCATGTCAATGTCGTTACTCTCTTGGTATATGCATACTGTTACTTGACCTAACATCTTAATAATATAGGATTGTAGATAACTAATTAAATAACCTAGTCCTCAATCCATGCATTCACACAGCCTGGTTATAGAATATTGTCTTACTACATATAATGTTCATATACTGATTTGTGATGTCAACAACTACTTTGGTGTGTGTCCATGCATATTTGGTTTAGAGGCACATAGGTTGATTTGAAATGCATGCAGGTAAGACAGATGAAATCATCATAATAATGCCACCAAACATATATTTTTTGTGATATTACGGAGTATATTGTTCCCAAGTTCATCATATAAGGACACTAAAAAACAGAAGATGCAATCATCCGTGCACAATGTCTTCTTGGTCTCATTTGGGAAGGATGTAGAGCCGCTGAATACAAACCCAACGTAATTTACTCGTAATATAAGAAGTGTGGTGCAATAAAACAAACCTCCAGATTGTTCAGGAATGAGGACTCACATGATTGAGGTCATTGGTGTTTGATGCTATCATGATAGCTCCCAAATTTAGCAATCCACCATTCCTAGTCGTCATGGCAGCACCCAAAGGGGCCCAGGTTACCCGGCCGCTAGGGAAGCTTGGTGCAGTTCATGTGATTGTCGCCACCATAACCAAGGTAAGAGGGCACAAAGCTTGGCACCATCTCATGGCGGCAGCAGGCTTGCCGCTAGGACGGAAGAAGTCTGTGAAAGAGGCTGGTCACATGGGCGCCCTGGAGTGCAGTGTCAACCGTGGTAACAGCCGCTATTTATATGGCCCTATCCTCAGTTACTCAATAGATGGCCTGGATAGGATGCATTGCAGGGACAGCCTAACAGTACTGCGTGGATTTAGATGTGGTATGCAATACGATCTGTTGACACTTTTCTTGAGATGTGCGATCTGAGTCAATCTAATCCCTAACCAACCTGATCTCAGCCATTATAACTCGGTTGGACGGTTGGTATTCTTTTAATTTTTGCATTATTAAAATGGGATTTTCTAGGGGTCTGTAATTAGTATAGATATAGATTTCATAGAAATTGGTACGAGCCTATAAGGATACAGGTTTAGCTTATACTGCACCAATCAAATTCCTAGGCTTAGCTCTGAGGAGGTCAAATGTCTAAAATTAGGAACTAAGTACATTATATTGTTGTTGCTCAGATAACAGAAATACCCCCATGTCATGGGCTGTTACAATTTTCTGGAGTTTCTTATTCCATGGTGTAGCAAATTTTCAACTTACAAGCTGTTTGTTTTATGGTGCAAAGCAATGATTAAAAAAAATTGAGGGCAATGAGTTGAATAAATTATGCTTGAGGATTTCATTGTCTGGTCGTGGATAGATACAAACACACCTCAAAACATAGATATCTGTAATGCTTGCAAGAATATTTGTCTGAGCACTGCACATCATATTTCGAGACATTTTTGTAATTAATTGAATCATATGCTAACCTGAAGAAGTTTAACTTAGAATGTTCATGCCATCATATCAATTTGCCTTCGATTGGATATGTTTGGCAGATAGCTATGTTGCATTCTATTAATAAGTGGTGCTACATTCAGGGCATCTAATTTATTCAGCTCTCCATTATGTTTTGAAGTATATACTCCCTCCGTTCCTAGATATAAGGTGTATTTTTTCGAGGAAAAAAATCCAGAATATAGTGTGTGTTGTGTTTCGCCACTTGTCTGAACATATTTTGGAGTTCTTTGAGGGATTTGATTACGTTCCCTTTCTGGTGCACACTCCTCTCTTTTCCCATGTCAAGTAGCCAGGGGTAATTATGTCGAAAACTGGTGTAATTTTCCCTCCACAAGCGTACTTTAGGTCTGTGCCGAAAACCATACACCCTACATCTAGGAACAGAGGGAGTATTAAGATATAGTTTGCCTGATTCTTTTTGCTATTATTCTAGTTAAAATTGGGATCTCTGGTAACATGAAACCTGCAATAATATGTAGATATGTTGTTCCATCATTACTGGTACTGAGGACACGTTTACAGATACTTCATCATATATATTGGGAAATATGGGTTTTACTTATTAGTATAAGTAGTTAATTACTTAGAATGATGTGGTATTGGAGAAGCCAGCTACGTGTGCTGTAGCGGGCACAAAGGTAGTACCAATTGGTCCAACCAGAAAGGACCAGACCTACTGAGTTGCACTTCTGAGTTGCACTTCTGGTGGTGGAGTGTGTGGGTACACTAGTGTGAGGTACTATGTGTAATTACATCATCTGTTTGGCTCATTAATACCAGTTTGTGTCTGTATCTGTCATTTTTTTTTCAAGTTTTGTTACAAACCACTTAATTCATTGTTTAGCCTGGCTAAAGATATTGTTTGCAGGTTAAGAAAAAGTTGATGAATCTTGGACATGCTCAAAGGTTGGTCCCTGCTTCTTAAGATTTCTGTATTGCATTTTTCTTACTGTCAAAAACATGAAGGTATTTTGTCTATTTCTTATAAAAATTCTTACTGAATCATTATTCTTCCATATAAATATAACGCCCTGATGTGCTTGGAAGTGGGAGGTTTAGTCCCACATGGTTTACTTTAAGTTGTAGTTTTAGAGTTGTGACCATATGAGCTGGATTGTAGTATTGTAGGTAGGCTGATATAAGGGCAGATGATATAACGAAACGCGTCACCTACCTTGCGTTTTTGCTGGATCTGAACTCCCGGTTAAAGCCTTTCAGTTACGCCCCATCTGCCCAAATCTACGGATCGATGGGATTGACGGCATCAGCTATCCTTATCCGTGAATACGAGCATAGTACGTAGTACATGAAAACACGTCGATCGTTCAATATACACGCTAATCCACGCCTTTAACACACGCCTACCGAATAAAACTCTCTAACACATGCCTACCGAACAAGGCCTGAAGCATGTAAATTTTTAGTCTTAAGAGACATGCTTGTGTTTATGGGAAAAATAAATTTTACGTTGCGGAATGTCTCCCTCCTGTTCTGTCCTTGCTCCCATTATAGATGCAAATGTGTTAGCAATTTATGCTGTTTGCTGACTCATAATTGAATTACAGATAAACATTGGTAATAAGAGTATCAAAACAGTTTTAACATCGACACATTGTCTATATTCGTAAATATCTTCCTGTATGACCATCACACATGATAAACTAGGCAGGAATATATCTTCTGCATGAAAGCCTAGGTAGAAAAGTTGAAGTTGATGGCTTTTAGACCAAAGCACATGAGTTGGTCCTTATTTTCATCGTTGCGTGTACCGATTCTTGTTTGACTTGCAATTCTGTTGGCAAGTTAGGTCCTTGAACATAGCCTTTGAAATAACTTGAGCTTGACAGTTGACAAGATACTCAACCTTGGCTCATTCCAGGTTTGATTCAAGTTCCGCTTAAATCAAGACAAAGAGCCTGCAATAAAGCTCACTCACTTCAGTGAGCCGATCTCGAATATCTCCTTTGGCCTTCATTTTGTTTGCCATGCTTCCACATACCACTTCATACTTCCGCTCGGCCATATCTAACTTGCAACTTTGCCACAACCCACAAGTCTGAACTCTGAAGTCACCAAGAACCCATGACCAATCTAACACCAGCTCTAGCCTTGGCCATATTGATCTGTACTACCAGAAGAACATATGTATAGTTCAAAAACTAGATCAAATTGATGTTCTAAAAATATGTCAGCAGAGCCGTATATATTCTGGTATATGACTTGTCTTATTTGGATGAAAACATGGGAGATAAGTACTGCAAACCAACTGACTCAATTAGTCTTTAGTTGGTATAAGAGACTAAACCGGATGTCTTTCGGGCGTTTCGACTTTCGAGATATCGCTGGACTGATATTTCCCTATTAAGTCAGCACCGGATCAAGATTGGAGACCATAGAGTTTGGGGAGTGCAGGGAGTATGATGGACGAAGGAGTGAGTAGTGGTTAACTTTTTCTTTTTGTCTTACCGGCAGAGTTAGAAAATTGTGTTAAGGTCTCTTTGAGTATCAAAGAGTTGTATATGTTGCTCTACTGTTTAATATTCCAGTAACATTCATGCCATGATTATACCAAGCTAATTCTGAATTTATGATGGGAAGTGGCTCTCCATGGTCCTAGCCGACTGGAAACACATGACACATGTTGAGCATGGACTGAGAGACATACGCTGCCGTGTTTGTGGCTTTGTGTGGCAAACACGTCTTCGACAGCCTCGCATCGATCATCTCGGGAGAGCTGCGTACTCCAAAGAGTTGGTTCAGACATCTCTAGGAGATACCGTATAACGCGAAGCTGCAAACTATAGACGCCGCAAATCGTATCGTGGTTTTGCAGTACGAAAATCATCGCAGCAGAACAAATCTGGCAAACATCATCTGCAAATCAAGAATAAAACCGTCTGCATCAGATTTTTAAACTAGTTCGTCGATGTTCATCCATAATTTACATATAAAATCAGCCCAAAATGGGAACTAGACCATCTAACTAGTACCTAGCTGAGACTTTGGGGGCCCCACTGGTCTGGGTATATTTGTTACATGCTGACTGTATTTTTAGGGCATATTGTAGTTTCCTCACAGAATAAATAATTACTACATTTATATTGTTTGTTGAATGTATATGCTATTCACGTTGGAGTTGTTCTAACTAAATCGTTTTGTTCGCTGACCAATTTGTGCATGATGCTTAAGTACATTCCTTCATTTGCTTCTCTCTAGTCTCTAGTACTGATGTTCCTTGCTTGCACTAGTGTCGATGCAACTCTTTCTTTCACGTCAAGTTAATTATGAGCTTATATGTGGATCTCATCAGTACATTGCCTAATAACAGTAGCGCTGTAAAGTACTCTCTCCGTTCCATATTAGTTGTCGCTGACTAATATGGAACGGAGAGAGTAGTAGTTTAATAAGACGGTGGTACTTGGTTTAATGTTTCCAGAACGAACAACATCAACTGTGCTCATATATCCTTTCCTAGTAATTGCTATTTTTTGCACTCAATACAGCGAAGAGACCAAAATAAAGATATCATTGGGTGTGAGGCGAGGCTGGTGCTTGCGTCTGCAGAAGCTAATGGTTCAGGATGGCTGCTTTGTGGAGTGGCGCGACATGATAGCAGATGCAGCTAGGAAGGGCTTTGCTGGTGGAGTTCCCTTCCAATGGAATTCACATAAAATATTGACTGAGCAACTGCGGCAGGAGTGGTTAGAGAAACTCCAGAAAAGAAGATCAATGCCTAGGCCGACGGGTAATAGAAGAGCGCCAAAATCTCCTGAGCAGAGGAGGAAAATTGCAGAAGCCATTGCTGCAAAGTGGTTGGATCAAGTAAGAGCATACCAATGCCTGCCTGAACCTATTTCATGTTTTTTATCTTTTCATTCCGATGTCACCTGGGTAACAGAGACAGCATGTCGTCTTGATATTGCATGAACTTATAGGGGTACTGTCTAGAGTTTTCAGCTGTCCTCTTTTCTTGCAGGAATACCGCGATCGTGTTTGCAATGCAATTAATAGCTACCATGGAACTTCTGCTGGATCTAAAGTACCGCGGAAACCAAGAACTCCTAGAGAACCAGGCGCAAAGAGTGAAGCTGTGAAAAGGAAACCTTTAAAAAACCGAGCTGTCAGCTTGGAGGATGTACACGTAAAAACTGCACCTGTTAAGAGAAAGAAAAGTACAACTCCTTACAAAGATCCCATGGCTGGTGAGAAACTAGAGATGATAACGAAGATTCGAGCCCAAAGGACATCACTGGAAATAGAAAAGAAAGAGGCTATTAAAAGAGCCAGGTATGTTTGCTTAGTCATTGAAAGAGACTAGATAATGAAGATATGGACACCCTTGTTTTTTTTGTTGCTGCACTTTGCCATGTTCATTCAACTGGAGTGTCGACTAATTCTGAGTCCTGACAAGGAAATAACTTTGGAATGATGGCCAAGTTTCCTCCTGTCACCTAAATGAATGCTCACAACTAAGGGTACACTGTCGTTTGTTATGTCATTCAAGATTAGTTTACTTCATGAACGATAGGTCAAAGGTGAATGACAGAGGCATGTACTCTAAATGATAAAATTCTTGGTAAAAATTGGAAGTCGAAACCACAGGTTTGTGAAATATTCTTGGAAATTTCCATCCAATTTTTACAAACTCTGAATTGAAAAAACATAAATAACAAGCAATATATTGCATTAATGTACTACAGTACGCACTTGCAGTTGAATTCTCTTCGTCGCAATTACTTGATACTGACAATTCGCTGTCAGAAACAATGTGTGCCATCTGTTTATGCAAGACTGTTTAAATTTAATTGTCCTACTGAAAGTTATATTCTTATTCTTTACCATCAGGTCGCTCATTGTAGAAGCCGAAAAAGCTGCAGATGCTCTTGAGACTGTTGCAGCCACAAATCCTTTTGCGCAAGCATCACTTATAGAAGCTAGAAAGCTTGTTACAGAGGCAAGAATATCGCTTGAGTGTATTGATGATGATGAAGGGCCTGCAGAAAGTTCTTCAGATGACACATCAGATGAATCAGGTGTATCAGAACGGCACAACTACGACCTGGAGAATCATAATAACGTGAATCAGCAAGAGAATAAACCTGTAAATGGCATGAAACTTCCTCCAAGCAATGTTAATGGCATGGATTTTTATTTTGATGTGTCAGCACTTGGGGAAACGGAACAACTCAGTGTTTACCAAAGAATAGAGAACTCCATGGAAAGAGCTTATTTGCTTCCTTCAGCTTCTTCGACAGCTCAAGATGTGAACGGAAAACTTGGAACAAATGATCTATATCTCAGTCAATCATTGGCCAACAATGACCAGATCGACCAGATTGCAGCAGAAACAACAGATGATTTTTCTGCAGAGCCACCAGAAGATGCGTCCTCACCTGGGAGTAAGTCTAAGATGAGATGGGTACGTGGAAGATTAGTTGAAGTAGAAGAATAAATTAGGAAGGCTGAGCAGTTGAAGTCTCCAAAGACATCAGCACCGACAATTCAGTATATTGCTTGCTTCAGATTTGCTTCCACTTTGTAAGTTGGTTCTATGTGCAGCATGTGAAATGCAATGTTTGCAAGGAGACACTCACTTTCATTCAACTGGCTTGGATGGGATTGATTGGAGAACGTTAATTTTGGTATATTCGATCCTGGAAGATGGATGAGCATATCAGGAAAGCTGCCTTCTGAGGTGAGAGTTGTAATTAGTAGTTGGGACTTTAGATATTGCCAACGGATGTTTAGTCAGCATTAGGAAAAATCTAATCTAAATCATGATTCGGACAATGTATTTATATCGGATTAGAATATTATGTAGCTATCACTGACAGTATAGCTGCTGGCCTTAGTAATTTGATTAATTCGAGGATACCTGGTAGTCTTCTACCATGAAAACTGAAAGTATCAAGCCAACTTGCTGCTAGTTAATTCTATGCCGTGTTTTCTCTGCTAACAGCATATATACATATGAATGGGTACTGACTATTTATAATTTATCTATAAAACCATAAACATTTTTTTTTCTAGAAACCATGAAGAAATGTTAGGTTTGGTAAGCTTGTGTGCTGGGAGCCGTCAATAGAGCGGTCCTAACTGTAACTAAGAACGAATTCCCTTTCCTGCGCTCGACCGCCTGAGCGATCAGTTTCTATCGCTAATCCCGCTCGCGCCTATGACGTTTTGTCGTATTCGACCCGCGTCGTTTCGCGCCCGCGCCAGAAAAAATTGCATGCTTCGCGGAGATTCGAACACACAACCTCTTGTCCCCACGCGCGCAACAGGCTAACCATACGAGCCAGTGGTCTTTGTTTTCTGAAACAGAGACAGATTTGTTTTGTATTATCGAATATGTAAATGTTATAAACGTACGAACTTGACCTTTTTTTTCGCGAATTTCCTTTTGTGATTGCACCAGTTATTTTTGATTGCGTAAATATATTCCAAATTTTAACTAGCTATGCAATTTTTTTTCAATTCCCTTTGTACAATTCCCTTTTAGAAATTCAGTATCATTTTTTTCCATATTGTGGTTACTTTTGTATATAAAAATCATGTTATTTGGACTATTTTTTTAATTCCCTTTTTTGGGCTAGTGGTTTTTAAGAGGGAAAAAATAACGGGTGGGAGAACTACTTGCAACTCAAATGAACTACCACTTGCAACTCAAATAAGTACACTTGCAACTCAAATAAATATCACTTTCAACTTAATTAGATTTTGGGTAGGTAATTTTTCATATTTAGCGTTGATAAACAATGAGAAGAGGGGTTGATAAATTGTGAGCTAAAATGTTTCTAAAATATTTTAAATAAAATTAACTTTTCGGGTTGATAACTCTTCACATTTGCCATTGCTAAATAACGAATAGAGGGGTTGATAAATTATGAGCGAAAAATGTTCCCAAAAATATTCGAAATAAAATTAGGTTTTTGGGTTGATAACCTTTTACATTTACCATTGCTAAATAACGAATAGAGGGGTTGATAAATTATGAGCGAAAAATATTCCCAAAAATATTCGAAATAAAATTAGGTTTTTGGGTTGATAACCTTTTACATTTACCTTTGATAAATAATAGGCATAGCGGTCGATAAATTATGAGCCAAAAATGTTCTCAATATTTTCTAAATTACATTAACTTTTCGGATCGATAACTTTTCACATTTAGCGTTGATGAATAACGGGCGGAGGGGTTGATAAATTTGAGAGCTAAAAATGTTTTTAAAATATTATAAATGAATTTAGCTTTTCGGGATAAATAATAGGCATAGCGGTTGGTAAATTATGAGCCAAAAATGTTCTCAATATATTCTAAATTACATTAACTTTTCGGATCGATAACTTTTCACATTTAGCGTTGATGAATAACGGGCGGAGGGGTTGATAAATTTGAGAGCTAAAAATGTTTTTAAAATATTATAAATGAATTTAGCTTTTCGGGATAAATAATAGGCATAGCGGTTGGTAAATTATGAGCCAAAAATGTTCTCAATATATTCTAAATTACATTAACTTTTCGGATCGATAACTTTTCACATTTAGCGTTGATGAATAACGGGCGGAGGGGTTGATAAATTTGAGAGCTAAAAATGTTTTCAAAATATTATAAATGAATTTAGTTTTTCGGGTTGATAACTCTTCATATTTGCCATTGCTAAATAACGAACATAGGGGTTGATAAATTATGAGCTAAAAATATCCTCAAAAGTATTTCTAAATGAAATTAGCTTTTTTGGGTTGATAACTTTTCACATTTATCATTAATAAATAATAAGCATAGTGGTTGATAAATTAAGAGCTAAAAATTTCCTCGTAATATTCTAAGTTAAATTAGTTTTTCGGATCGATAATTTTTCACATTTACCGTTGATAAATAACGGGCAAAGGGGTTAATAAATTTTAAGCTAATAAAATGTTGTCAATATATATCAACATGGATGCTAGTTTCATGATTTGCTATCTGAATTTTTTTAGTTTAGACCGTGTTTTCTTTTGTTATCTCAGCCGTGCTTAATTTTAGTATAAATAGAGGTAAGTCTACATATATGACACAAACAACAGATAGCTGAGTTGGTTGACACCACTTTTCCGCCCACCTAGGCTCGCCAGGAGGTCCTGGGTTCGAATCCCTTTATTTGCAGTTTAATTTTGCTCCGCGTTGCGTGCACCCAGAAATAGAAACAGCAAAATCGCCCGGATTTCCGTTTTCGGAAAGGACAAAAACGATCGCTCGGATCGAAGGCAGCGCTCGAGCGCTAGCTAGGGTCGCCCAACTAAGAAACGTTGAAGAAATGAATTGAATGAGTAATCGTTTTTGCAAAGGTCAGCTCCGCCTTCTCTTCCCTTGTAAAGAGTACATGACCGTCTTTCAATAAAAGGAAAATTACACGGTAATACTGTACTTGGGGAAATCAACGTCCTCTTTCACATGCACTCATCAGCGAGATGCCGTGAGTGAAGATCCAAGCTAGGATCTCCCACTCTAGATGAGCAGCGACCAAACGATTCTTTGCCTTCAATGCCACTGACGAAGTCTAGGAAATCTTATTCTTGTTTCACTCAATGCCAACATCACCACCAATCCACCATAGGCCCCAAGCCGGTTGACCAAAACATAACTCTAATGGCCTAACTACAACACCGTAGCGTAGGTCCAGAGTGGCAAACAAATGAGTTGGGACACATCCCTTTGCCGACCGGAAGGAGGACATGGGGAAGTAAATACGAAGTTGGGGCACTATCCAAAAAAGTACATCTAGCTATGACACTTGGATATGTTATGCATGGTTACTTAAAGGGTATGGTAGGCAAGTTAAGAACACTTACTTCCGGACCTTCTCCTCCTAACCTAGCCGGCGCCCTCCTCCTCCTCTCCCGCCCCCCTCCCGGGCGGCGGCGGAGGATCGGCCCGCCCCGTCCCGAGCAGCCGCCCCCAGACCGCCGCCCGTTAGCCGCCGCTGCTGCCGGCCTCGGCCCCGGCCCTGGCCTTGGCCCTGGTTCCGTCCCCGGCCCCAGCGGCGGTGGCGGCGCCCCTTCCGTCGAATGACGAGTGGGAGGAGAGGGCTTCCGCAGCGGCGTTCCATGGGAGGTGATGAAGCGCCGGTGGAGGAAGCCGTGCGTCACGACTACTTGGCCAGGCCTGATGCTCTCCGTCAGTAGCCATGGAGGATTTGGTGGAGCGGTGGCCTCGCCCCCGTGACGGTTCGGCGGTGATACGCATGATCCGCGCAGCCGCCATCTTCCCCGGTGATCCGACAGGAGGGACTAGCGGCATGGGGGCTACGGTCTTGCTTTGTTTTTGGTGTTCTCGGGTTTCTCGCAAGCGAAGATGAAGATCTACCGAGGTCGTTGCCTTGATCTGTGGAGAGATGAGTTCCGGCTCCGCCGACGAATGGAACAGCATCTTTGCCTGGAGTTTGCTGGATCGGGTGGTATTCGGTTGCGCACACCCATGTTTTTATTTCGATCGTTTGGTTGAGGGAGCGGCGCGAAGCTCTAACTGAGTTGGAAAACTGAACTAGGAGGTAGTGCCTAGTGCTAGACTAAGTCCAATAACAGTAATACAACGTGATACAAATAATGTGTTTCAACAGCTCTATTCTGTGTTGACATCAGTTGACTTTTTGGTCCATGGTGAAGTCAGAAGAAGGAATATCATGAAGGCCGGATTGGTGGACTGGCTAAAGGAGGTTCGAGTCTCCGTGATGCTGAGTGACTTGCTTGGCGTTCCGGGCTCCGCAGCAGTGGTATGCATGTGGGGGCGGCAGCACATGTGAAGTTCATGGTGAAAACCCAAGGTCCGGCCTTAACTGGCCTGATAATGACCTTGTTGGAGCCATTGTTTTGAGAGTGGGGACTATCTTCAGGATGAAAACCTAAAACCTTTGGTCGAGCGACGACAGCGCTGGTGCATTATTCCCTTCTTGGAGGCGTCGCTTTTGGGTTGTCACGGTGGTGGTTGTATTGCTGTTGCTAGGTTCGTAATGCTGTAGCAGGACTTTTATTTCTTAGTTTTCTTTACTTTTTTTGTTGTAGCTGTGTGCATCCGTATTGCCACTAGGTGGAGCGTTGTTGCAGAAGCTGGGTATAATTGGTATCTTTTGTTATTAATATATTCCCTTTATCTAAAAAAATTTAAAGGGTATGGTGAATCAAACTAGATTTAAATGAGATAAAAGACAGGAGCAAATATGTATTCACTTTAGAAATAGCGGTTTTTTATAAAAAAATTGCAACCAAACAATCTTAACAAACTTAACAATGGTACTATATCTCATAGAGTTAGATATTTCCTAACAACCATATGTGTGCCAGCCTCCTGAGCCGCACTTATATATTGCGGTCCTGCACCAGCAATAAGATTTTGGGGAGCGTCTTAGCGTGACCACTTGCTTGATTAGCTATTTTCTCCGCGAAGTTTATATGCAATTTAGATATAGACGTGGTGTATATCTGTTATTTGTATATCGCATGTTCAATTTGTTTATGATTTTTTTTAAACGAGAATTTGCTTATGATAGATGTGTTGTATTTTTCTGAGATAGATGCAAGGAGGAATTGCGGAATGGAATCCCTACTCCAATGTGCTCTCAGATAAAAGTTTTCTCCCGTGTCCTATTTGATGGACTGGAGCAAAGAGCACCGCACCGGGATAATCGATCAATCAACCACCAGAAAAAAACGTGTCGAAGGAAAGAAGATCGTCCATAGTTCGAGCAAAACGACACGAAACTGAAACCCGTTGGCGCGACCTTTCGGGGCCATAGGAGAAATCTAAACCGCTGGTAAACCAGGAAGAGGAGCCATGCATGCCGTGGGGTTGTTACAACAGTCACGATGCGTTTATCAGGGAAACACCCGTGCACCATCCCCAACCGAGAGAGAGATCATCGAGTTACACGATTACCAGGCGCGGATCCGCTCCAACTGTGCCGACTATCTGATCTCTCTACTTCCAAGTGCACACACTCCTCTGACTAACAAGGTACAGCTAGCTAGGCACTGTCCCCCGATGGACATCGACGCCGACAAGCAGCCTGTGACGAAGTCGGGGTGGAGGACGCCGGCGTCAATGGTGCTGGTGCAGCTGTTCAATACGGGAATGATTTTACTGTCCAAGGTGTCCATCGGCGACGGCATGTTCATCTTCGCGCTCCTCGCCTACCGCAGCCTCTTCGGCGCCGCATTCATCCTCCCTTTGGCGCTCCTCTTCGAGAGGTAACCTCTTCGATCGCGTGCGTGTTAGCTTTCAAATCAAAATGCTATTGATTGATGGAATATCTCCCCAAAAAAAATTTAGCAGCCAATAAAATTATATATGAACAGGATGTTTGGCATGCATATCCCTGACGATTAAAGTGAAATTTAGCTGCTCAAAGCGTCAATATTGAAATTCTCTCAAATGCACTTGTTATGATTTCGTTGTGTATAGGGGGAAATGGAGGGAGATGGGTTGGTGCGCCATGGGATGGATCTTCTTCAATGGATTCATCGGGTAAGTTCGTCATCGTCTCTTCAAAGGCTCTACCGGTTATACCTATACACACCTGAAGTCCTGAACAATATACTCCACGCCAACCCGGACAATGTCAACCCAAACCACCGCTGCATCGCTACAATCAGAGCCTCGACCAAGCATGAGCCGAGCGATGAATGGCCCAAACATTCGCCAGCTACTGCCGCCAGACCCACAAGCCGTCCCAAGTAGCTCGGAGGTCTGTTTCTTTTTCGTTACACCGATACCAATAGATATTTTCTTGTGCAATTATTTTCAAAAAAATACGCAACTACCTAGGATAGCGTTCTAAGAACCAATGCAGTCGGGACGGCATGATACAGGTCTGCGGGTTGAACCAACACAGGTTTCATGCATGTACTTGTCATGAATTGTGGTTTTCTTTATATTGTAACAATGTTGTTACTCTTTCAAGTCATTATAACAACCATAAGGGATCCTATTATGCCTCTGGTACTCTTGGCGTGTTATTCTTAAAGCAGGTTAAAATTCTCACACAAAACATATATTGCGCAAACTTCTTTTCGATGCTTCATGAGCAAATGAACTACCGGTAAGTCATATCCGCCATAATGTAGAGTTGTTCTTCAGGTCAACTATATTTTTGTAGTGCTTCATGCTGAATATCAGCTACAGCTTTAATTGAAGATAAAGTAGTTACTTCCAAGCTAATTGGAGGGCTAATTGGGTGAATAAAATAGTAGGGCTAATGGTATATATGCAGGTACGTGGTGCCAATGAGCCTGTACTTCTACGGCCTGCGTGATACAACGTCATCTTATGCCGTCATTTTCCTGAACATGATTCCTCTTTTCAGCTTCGCCCTCTCGCTCATCTTCAGGTATGTACCCAATTTCTCTCAGCATGCGCATATTCAGGATAAACTTCAGGTTTAATTTATACCATGCCCAATATCAACTAATCGATAACCCAGATTAGTTGATTTTCGAAAATCAACTAATCGATAACCCAAGAGAAAGCAAAAACCAATTCTAGGTGGGTTACAAAAAATTCTAACTGCTAATTAACCATATTCTGCCATATTTCACAACATATACTTATGCCTGAACATATTACAGATTGGAGACGTTCAGAATCTTGAGCATAGCTGGATCACTAAAGATTGTAGGCGTTCTGCTTTCTGTTGGAGGCACGATGCTCATCAGCCTTTACAAGGGCAAGACGCTGCATCTCTGGAATCCCATCCTGGAGCACCACCACAAGGAACAGCAGACGGCTGAGGTTGCAAGCAATCAGCTAAGAGGGACAATATTATTGCTAGGCGGCAGCTTCACATTTGCTTGCTGGTACCTGATTCAGGTGACTGATCATGCAGTGACATATTGCTGGTATCCCTGAATTTCTTTTAAGCGCATTATTCTATTATTTATGTAGTACAATTCAGAGCACGAAATAACTATGACATGTTGCAGTCAAGGGTTCTCAAGGTGTATCCATACAAGTATTGGTCCTCCATGGCGACATGCTTGTTTGGAGGATTTCAGACAGCAATAATTGGAATAATATTAAGAAGGGACAAGAATGCATGGAAGCTAGGATGGGATCTTAACCTTGTCACAATCTTGTACTCGGTGAGTCAAGTATATCTTGCAAACACTCATAAAAAGCCAAACTGAAGCCATAGATATATTGAGGCCAAAAAACTCACAATAATCTTTGGAGTTGGTCATTTAATGATTAAATTAATCCTTTGGTACTTGAAAAACCTAGGTGGAAAATTATTCGCTAGGATATTGACATGAAATTCATTGGTGTAGGGGGCACTTGCAACGGCAGCGAGATACTGTCTTAACTCATGGGTAGTGGCTAGGCGAGGCCCATCATATCCTCCGATGTTCAACCCATTATCTGTGGTATTCACGATTGTGTTGGCCTCCATCTTCATAGGTGACGATATTACAGTAGGAAGGTCTGTCTCTTTGGCCTCTTCTCACGGTGACGTCTTTCTGATTTCCGTCTTTGCCTCAAATTGTTGAACAAAAAAATGATAGACTGTTTTTTTATGAATGTGCAGCCTGCTCGGCACAGTGACGGTAATTGTTGGGCTGTACACTTTCCTATGGGCAAAATCAAAAGAAGTACCGGATAAATAAATCTCATTAGTGGGAGCAGAGTTATTGTACTGTAGAAGGAACATAAATTTAGATTTGCATACAAGAAATTTTTGTAGACATTCTATTTCACTGCTCATTTTCGTAAATAGCCTGGCTCGCACCTGGTCCACCTAAATTTATTGCTATCGCACACTGGAGTATTTGTACAATATCCATCTGATTGTGGACCACTGTCCACTGGTAAAGATCATGTGCTGGTATGATCCATCGTTACTTCACTCCTGACATTTTTAAGTTATTGCGTGTTTGGTTGCTTGTATGGGTTTTTTCTGTTTTCCAGTTTTGGCCCATCTGGAACAGGTTAAGTGGAAACACGCCTTTTTTTTAGCAGAAACGACCGAATCTTTATTACGACCACTTCGTTTGTTTGCCCGCGTAAGGCCTGATATATTTACCTTGCACCCTCTATGTGGTGAGAATGAGATTACCATCTAGAAGCTCAGGGTTTAGATGTATTTCTACTCGTTAGGGTTTCAGAGTCTCTCACACAACGCTGATGTTGAGCCTATCTTCTCCGATCTCCCCGCTTTTTTGTCGCTGCACTCCGAGTTCAGGCTGCTTGGCCTTGGCTCTCATGCGAAGTAAAGGAGAGGAGAGGTTCTAGGGTTTCAAGTTCTCTCGGGATGGAGGGTTGGTCATGGTGGTGCGTCATGTAGTGGTGGTGACGGGGGCATTGAAGCCATGATGTAGAAACTAGGAGAGTGTATATTTTTGGAATTTCTCTACGATTGTTATACACGAGGAAACTAGAGGGCGTTCACAACAAAAACAACGAAAGAAATCGCCTACGTCTCTCGGCAATGATCGAGATTGCCGAAAGAAATTGTCGCGCGAGTGTATTTGTGAACATGCCCATCTGTGGATCCTTTCCCAATGTCTGGTTGTAAATTTTTGAAAATTTTACCATTGCAATGAAGCCATAAGTACCTTTCTTCAGAAAGATTAACTCGCTTCGCAATGAAGCCATAATTCTTGGAAAAGTTGTAAGTGAGCACCATGACATTGCACAACCATACTTCTTTTTTGACTTTTTATTTTTCATATCTCTCAAACTATATAATATATGGATTAAAACTTCACAAGTCACTAAAAAATAACAACTAGAATGTGGGAAAAAATAGTTCGCAATATATTTCAAGAATTTATTTTGAATTTTAAATACTTACTTTAAATTGCACAAAAAAGTCCGAGCTGTTTTTCTCATATTCTAATTGTTATGTTTCACTGATCTGCAAAGTTTGAAATTCAAATATTGTATGGTGTGAGTTAAAAAAAGAAAACTTGTTTCAGATGGAGAAAAAGAGCTACGACGGATCTTGGTACACTGTAAACAATCTAGCTAGATACAGGTGTGCAGTGAGTAGGTGCTCAGAAGGTCTTCTCTCATAATTATTTTAAAAAGCATTTTAAAACATTTTTGGTTGGTTGTTACAGCTTGTCGAATCTGTAAAGCTTCAAGGATGTATTAGCTTGTAAACACTCCTGCTCCTGTAGATAGGAAGCTATTGATTGGCTAAAGGCACACCGACTAGTCCTGGTGTGCATGATGATCGCAAACACTATTGGGGTTTTGGTTTCGGATGAAACATGGGTACCTCGGCAAGACCCTTGAGGTTATTCGACCACATGGGGCTAGAAGCAATGCTCCAAGCTCAACATGGCCATGACGACGCCAGCAGAACACAGGCATCACGATAAAGAGAGGCACAAAGTTACACTGGTTTAGGGTCCTCGTGGTGAAGTAAAACCCATGTGTCCTGCCTTGGTGTGGTATTGCTATTTCTCCGAGAGGAGTATGGTGTTACAAGGTGGTGGATGAGTTTTTCCCCAAATATAGATGGGATCTGCTCTAGGTAGAAGACTATGGCATCTAAGTGGTATCTCATGGAGATCGGAATGGAGATCTTCTCTACCGGGCAGCTGCCCTTTCTTTTATAATGGCGCTAGCCCTACTCTCCAAGCAAACTTGGCACAGGTATAACCACAGAGCAGCCCAAGGAAGAGGACAACTATCCCTAACTAAGCCAATGGACATGGTCCATGGCCACACCAACCGTCTCGGTTCACAGGGAGTGGTTGTGGAGGATGTCGACATTCCTGCAGTACTTGCACCGTCCACCCCAAACCTTTAGGGAAAGGGGCAACAACCGCTCCACTTTATGTAGGCAAACTTGGACCTTCTCTCATCATCAGGGTGCGTCATGGCTGGCGTCATCGCTCCTTAGCTTCATCCCTACGTGACTGGCCCGCGAAGGGATCTCATACAACATCTTCTTGTGATTCCTCTCGTGGAGGGAAGCTCCGCGAGGCGTTCTGGCAGCCTAGAAACAACTAAGTCCTGGACCCCTCGCGACGGGTCCTTCGCGACGTGCCTCTCCCTCGCGGAGACCTCATGTTTGGCGGAGATAGAATCCTTGTTCTTGTCCTTGGGCCGCCGCGAGGGCCCAGCAACAGGTGTGACATGATACCCTAGGTTCCATTACACCGACAAACACCTCGACCATGTCCAGTGTCGCCAGGTCTGCCCCACCCGGAACAACCCAATCAAAGTGGTATAGGAGGTTAGCTAGCTAGCACGAGCTCGATGGTTGTGGTCGTGAACAGGGCTCCGGGGCACTGCCTGACTGCCTCCGTGTAGTGACCTCACCCTGTAGGCTGCCGATCCCTTTGCTTATTTTTGCTAGTCCCTAGATCAATCGGTAGCACACACGGTTTAAGATGTAATATCAAGAAACAAAGGTTATTCTATTACATCACATGATCCAAAAAAGTTACATAATAAAACTTTAGAAGTTGCATAGCACAATGCTAGCTCATTTTCAGAGTTTACAACGAATAAACATAAATAGCATGGAGTCCTTCATTTTCATGTGCCACAGACGAGCATGCTGAGGATAAATTCGTAACCCTATTCAAACCTTACTCATAGTCAGAACCTGCAACATAAAACAATACAAACCAAAGGGTCAATACATTTGAATTGTATTGGCAAGATGTCGACAATATGTGTACTCAAGTGGAACCTAACTAGTCAATTACATGCATATTTGTCTAGTGGAGTTTAGGCTTTGTCTAGTGGAGTTTAGGCTTATTCGCAGAAAGCAATCACTTTTACCTATACTTTGTAAACAACATTTGACTTTGAAAATAATGTGTAAGAGCATGAACCCAAGTTCTCATCATGCTGGCTCACTAGGGATAGACACCAGAATTTATCTTTAAACATTTCTACCCTGGTTATCCATCGAGTTTTAAGTGGATGCGAGAGATCTTCCAGCACCTCCAAGTCCAGTTGCTCAAAGTTGTCTGGACATGGCTAAGTACTTAGTTTTTGCACTATGTAGAGGTTTGTACACTTTACCCGCACGACTCAGTCAACCCTTTTCATCATGATGCTCATTTTGCTCAAATGGTCGAGAGAAGACTAAGACGAGAGTATTTTCAAAAGTAAGAACTTGAGCCCTCTGGGCGGACCGTACCAACCTACACAACTACAATAGCTGGTCACGTCAGGATGGTTCCTACAACCTTACTTAGTCAAGACAGAGCCCATATGCCATGCGGTTGTAAAAGAAGCTACTAAACAAAGAACTTGTCCAATCTCTTTTGTTCCTGGGCGGCGGCCCCCACCCTTGTTCACTGTGCAGACATTTCTCTCGTACAAATCCGCCTAGGCGTTTCATTCATCAAGTTGTTTTTCTTAGAGAAAATCATATATTTTCACCTCATCTAAATATGTCATGAGATCCCATCCTCGCATCTATTAGCAGGGCTAAGAAAATCTACTTATGATGGCAAATTAAGGATACTAAGGGGAATCCTAAGACTAATAATAGGATCATCATAGCATAACATATATACTTAACTTGAAAACACCCTACACATGCAATTTCTACATAAAAACTCTACATGCATAGAAAAGTAGGACGAATGATAGTGACACTTGGCTTTTGGTAGTTGAATATTGTTCAGTTCTCTCAATGCAAACTCGTATCTCTCCGTACAAACTATAAGATAGAAAATAACACAACATAAACAAACATTCCAACAAAACAAAATCAAGCAAGTCAAACATAAGGGTTGTTTATTTGGTTTATATTATTCTTCATTTGCATTAGTGATAAGTTGGCTTGATATAACTGGAGAGGGAGAATGGCTATGTCAAGGACTTAGAAAGAAAAGGATGTTGGAAAGGAATCGACATTCCACACAAGACATGATTTAGAAATGGCTAAGTCCCAAATGGGGGTTTTCTTAAATGTTAGAGGGTGTTAACACTTAGCAAAATATTAAAAGACAAAACTTAGGCTTGGGTTGAGCGGTTAGATAAATTCTAAGTCATGACGCATCTTTTCTTGTGAAGCCACTTCTTAGAGGAGCATCTTGATTCTTCTTGTATTCTCTTCGGACTGGCCTTCTCTTCTAACTTGGTCTTTCCTTCGTGCTTATCCTCCATGGTCTTCAAATGAGATAGAAATATGTTGAGCTAATTTTGGTCGATGAGAATGAGAGTCAACTACTTAGAAGAATTTGGGGCAAGGTAGAGTCGATAGGTTTTGCACTTAGGTATAGATAGAGAGAGAATTTTCACTAAGTCACTTGGCCAGAATGCACAAACGTTTAAGATAGATGTATTTTAGCACATGAATGATTTTTGCAGAAATAGCCATGTCCAAAATATTTATAGAATTAAATCTAGAATGGAAATACTCAAATTCCCAATTTGAATTAAAATATTTGCAAAATATTTAAAATGATGTGGGGATTCATTCTAATGGTGAGAGGACAACAATATGATTCATTTTCAAAAAGAATCATTTGACTTGGATTTATATAATTTAAATTAGATTAAATATACTCAAATTCACATATTTAATTTGAATATTTTTAAACTTATCCAAGGACCAGACCCTTTTCTAGTACATCTGCCTTCTTTCGGCCCGTTTTAGCTTGGAGCCTATGGTCCAACCAAAGCCCACTAGGCTGGTCAGGCCCAACAATGGCCCAAATCCTCCACTAACAGCCTGCCTTTTTTCCGAAACACAGTACAAACGTAGACGCTCACATATACATATATACACTTATCCCAGTGAATGCACGCACGCACACCCTACCCCTATGAACACCTCCGAGAGACTGCGTCAAGAAACTTCATCCGACGGGTCTTGAGATTAATGAAGTCACCACATGCGCCTTGCTTTCAACGAAAAAGATAGCGTGCTATTTCACGCTAATAGCGACACTATAGCGTATTTATGAGTTGAACGCTACGCTATGCATTCTAGGAACGCTATGGCGCTACACGCGTCAAAGACGCGCTATTTCACGTTATTTGGCGCTATTCGCTATTCCGCATAGTACGCTATTTTGCAGAGTAGTTTTTTAGTAGCTCATTCCCCATTTTGACCCACTTGTGTATCCTAAATCCCTAATCCAGGCAACCCTAGACTAAAAAACTCAGATCGCGCACTCCCCATCTCCTTGTCACCTGCTCTGCCCGGCAGGCAGCGACGTGACGGCGCAGCTCCGCCCCGCCTTCTCCTCTGTCAATCGGTGGTAAGCGGCCACGCCTAGCTTCACCTTCACACCTTCAACCCGTGCCTCTGTTCCCCTCCTTCAATCCTTCTAGTTCGAGACAGTGTGAATGTGAACTATGGTTTGTGATTTTGAGACTATGTCATATCAAGTTATGGACTATGTGAACTATCTCTGGTTGATGTTTGACTGCAAAATATCATATCCGAGATTTTATAGCTGCAGAGTGCTATATCTATTATTATATATACATGCTGAAATCCTGAATTTTCATATTTTTTTTGTTAAACGCTACTTTGAAAAATAGCACGCTATTAGCACGCTATAGCGTCTATATGTTTTTCTGAAAGCCACGCTATTTGTGTTAGCGCGCTATTTTTTTTAATTGCTCGCTGTTGATGGGAACGTCGCCTCCCACTCAAGAATATTCCGCCATTAACTTTAATGAGACACCAAAGTGTCAAACCTGAGGTTTGAACTCTAATAGGTTGGGGTGCCACTGCCCTCCTAACCACCCAACTACATGTTTTTTCTCACAACCTGCCTCTTTGCTAGGGAGGTTTTGACCCTGGTCATCAACCGTGTTGAGCTGAATGTTGATGTTGTGCCAGACACTGATGCTCCCCTGTGATTGGCTGAAAACGTCCGCACGACATAATGCCAGGATTTTTAGACAGGATTTCATCCATAATGTTGATGTTGTGCCAGACACTGATGCTCCCCTATGTGTATTAGCAAGGAGTGTCTCAAGCTTTGGCGATCCCTTGTGCCGCTGGTGTGGTGGTCCATCTGGAAGGAGCATAATGCCAGGATTTTTAGACAGATTTCATCCATACCATTGGAGCTGTTCATCGCTTAGCTATCAGAGGCAAGATCCTGGGTTGACGCCAAACGGTGGTCGGTGCTGGCCCTGGTAGAAAGACCCCTAAAATCTGACTAGTTTTAACAACAATTCGGTGAAAATGACCTTGGGCAAAACCTAAGCCTTTTTTCTTTCTTATTTCTCTGCTGTTTGGTTCGCAGTTTTTTCTTTTCGTTCTTTGTAGTCACTGTCAGTTATCTGCCCGCTTGTACTTTTCTCTACTATAATCGCAACGAAAGCATTCCTCGCTGCCTTTTGTAAAAAAACGGCTAGGGATATTTTTTCTCAGTATAACCCAATTGCAATCGAAAAAACTCTATTGTACATGATGTGCATAACGATGCAAATCTGACGGTGCTGAAGTTGAGCAAGCTCTAAGCTATATCTCGGTTGACCAAGAAACTGCAATCTGCAAATGCCTATCACCTTTCTTGTCACATTTATGAGTTTTTAAAAGTTCTAAAATAAAGTCATGGGTGTAGAATATGTTGTATCTTGTGCATCTGTGATTCTGTGAAGTTTCATCCAAAAAATATGACAATATGTGACCTACAAAAAAAGAATAAATGTCCACCCTCATCTTTCTTGTCACATTTAAGAGTTAAAAAATTAAAAAATGAAATCATGCACCTAGATTGTATCTTGTGCATACATGAAGTTTCATCAAAAAATATGACAAATGTAACCTACACCAAAAGCAAATGATGCCTGAATAGTATAGGATACTATTGCCTTCTCTTTTTTGCACTCACATATGGACATATTTTGACACAAAATTTTGTAGGTGCACAACATATAACATAAACAATTAATGTCCATGATTTATATCATTTTTTTTGAAAAACTAAGAAATGTGACATCTAATAATGGGGTGCGAGTGTAACTAGTTGCGGAATATTCGCTCTCACCTCGTGATGTTGTTGTTTCTTTTATGTTGTGTTTGGATGCACAAAATTAGGCCTAACATTGAGGAATTAAAATTTGGGCCTCCAATTCAGCTGCTTGGTTGCATGTGGAATTAGGGTCTAGACGCTAGGGAAATTCGAGTCCAACCCCGCACACATCTTCTTCAGTCGACAATATAGAGGGTGGGAGCTCCCTATTTGCCTCGAATTTGGGTCGCGAGGAAACCCGAAGCGGTATGATGAGAGCTTCTTCTTTTCGAAACGCAAAGAGCAAACGACTCCCGTCCAAAATGGCGTGTGACCTCCTAAGTAAGTCGTCGGTGGCGCGCCTTGTCCTCCCCACCCTCCGCCCTACCCCGCCCTTCTCTCGATATGCAGCGTCGCCATCATCCCCGTCGTTACCCAAACACTAGGTTGAGCATGGGTTTGGGAATCAGGGCGGGCTGCGGTGGAGAACCAACCCGTGGTTGGGTGGTTAGGAGGGCAGTTGGCACCCCCAGCTCACCTAAGTTCAAACCCCAGGTTTGACACTTTGGTGTCTCATTAAAGGCGGAATATTCTTCAGTGGGAGGCAACGTTCCCGTCGACAGTGAGGCGCGTATGGTAACTTCGTCAATCTGAAGATCCGTCGGATGAAGTTTCTTGAACGCTGTCTCTCGGAGATGCTCATAGAGGTAGGGTGTGCGTGCATGCATTCATAGGGGTGAGTGTATGTACGTTTATATGAGCGTCTACATCTGTACCGTGTTTCACAAAGAAAAAAAGGCGGACTGCGGTGGTGGTGGGCCTCGCCTCACCGGCCTCTCCCTGGGACTCACCCCACCGGCCTACCTCACCCGGATGGCCTAAACTCGCTCTCCCATTCTCTGGCCGTGTACTTCTTTGTCTAATACTTGGTAGATGTGGTTCTGATTTTTTCTTTTTTATATAGGGATTAAAAAGGGCTGCATCCATTAGTACGTATATTTACATGTCCTAGCTAATGTTTGCTACCATGAATTTTCTTGTGTGATACATATATGCTTTTGAATGTGTATTGTCTTGCATAATGTAAAAAAAAGTTTACACATGTTACAAATGGCGTGTGCATTGTAGCTTTATTATGTCTTAACTAGATTTGGTTGCTCACATTACCGAGGAGAACAGAATAAGAAAAATGAAATGCATATTGTTGACAAAGCAGTATTTTGAGATGTCATGTCTTGCTCTAGCTTATATTAATACGCAAAGGACACCAAGAGACCTAGGATGCTTCAATGATGATGAGGAGAAGGCTGCATATAGAAAGTACATACTGAAAAATATATGATGGGTCCGAGACAATATGCTATGATAAGTGCTACGCTTAACAAAAAGAAACTTACACGATCTTTTTGCTATGATAAGCTACACTAAACACTGCTCCAAACTAAAATCTACGATGCATTCAAGGATTTAGGTTTGGAGGTTTCAGATCCGCCTAGAGCTTATGGAAAGTTCATCATCAATGAACTCTTGATTGAAGAGGCGCTCCTCGCGGAAATTAAGAAGCCATGGCTCTTACCTTTCCTTGATGGTTGTTACGATGAGTGGTGGATGTTATAAACTAGTATCTACTTTCTCGTTTATGAACTGTCCATTTTATGCTACGTGTGTGCTATTTTGTGTGGAGTAAACCGCACGGGCAGTTCCAATTCTCTCCCCGTACCTTGACATGAGTCCCTATTCTTTGAAATTGCACATCCAGCTTCTAAATCTTTTGTAAGTGATTCACGAGAGGGTCTCGGAGAGGGTACATACCAGACATGTTTATTTGCAACAAGGACCCTAGGTTATATTCGTGTTGACTCGATCTATCTTCTTCTCGATGACCGGCACCCGAGCAAAGCTCCCCCCTCCCATGCATGCCCACGCCGCTCGCTTCAGATGTGTGTCACCCAGTCCGGTCGTGCGTCGCATGCTTCGACCGTCGGCCACGGGGTCGCCATACGCTTCCCCCCGCTCGCGCACTGCGCCTCTGCCGCCCCTGCTCGCACGCCCGCCAGCCACATGCCGCCCTCCACTTTCCCTACTCCCGCCCGGCACCGCTACCGCCCCTGATCGCGCCTTTCGGAGCCTGCAGAGCTCGTCGGCTTGGGCACACAGCTTCCGACACCCCTGGGATGAGCCGTCCTAGCCCAGCACACGGAGGACAATGGTAGCTCGCTGGCGGATGTGGTTGCCTCCTTGTTGCAGCGGCAGCGCAGGGGCTCCTTGCCGAGGCGGGGCGCATGCGAATGAGCAGGGGCGGCGCTGCTCGCCTGCGCAGGGGTCCTAAAGAGAAGTTGGCCGGCCTCCTTGCCGAGGTGGGGCACATGCGAATGAGCAGGGCGGCGTTGTACTGGTCACCGAGTGGGGGAGAACATCAAGGATGCCATTTGCAAAAAAAAGCAGTCATTGTTTGCAATAAAAAAAACTCTAGGACCATCGTTTGGAAAAGAAATTCAACCTAGGAGTCCTTTTGGAAATACTATACCGTTTGGCAGGAACCTTCTGGGCCCTATTGTCGATGTGGCATCGGTCAACGCCAGTTAGACCAATTTAGGACCTCACGTCTGAGTCATTTACGAAAGATATATTAAGATCTAGATGTTCAATTTCAAAGATTAGGCACTCATGTGAAGGTACGCGAAAAAAATTGGGACCACCCGTGTGGTTTAGTCTTTTGTGTGCTATGTTTGAGAGACATGAACTACCAACTTTGTGTTATTTGTTATAGAAACAACTATTTTATCCTGTTATTTTCGCCTTATTCTGCTTATTTTTACTGTTTTAATATGTGTGCAAAATAATATATACATTGTCACATGCTATTTTTTTTGTACATATACATAAGTTTATATTGTCCAAACTTAAAGAAACATCAAATTTCATGGTTTATATATCGAAACATAAATTAGAATTGGGTACACCTTTTGATTCTAATACAAATTTCAAACGCAGCCAGAGGACATGATTTGAATTGGAATTGGTAGCCAATTCGTTTCGAAGCGCAACGAGGCTCCTCCGCTCGTGCTGGCCCATATTTTTCCGTGCCGTGCCCGGGCTGGCCCGCATGCCTCAAAGGTAAAAAGGCCCGGCCTCAACCCAGCAACCCGCTCGTGTCATACTCCGGCATCTTCTATAAACATAAGGCTATGAGCCCGGTTTTATATATAAAGCCCCAACGGAACCGCCAACATAGTCAGATACAACACACCCAAGATCTCATCAGTACTGCACGGCAACCATGCCAAGGCCAGCACACAGGCCACACACGAAGGTCTCTAAAAGATAACAAAGAAAAGCCCTGGAGCGGGTCGAATAGAAACACATAGCATAGCATAGCATAGCATAGCAGAAGTCTCCGATGGCGTCTACTCCCCTCCAGCTCTACTCCTCGCGTGCAGCAGTCGTACCGCCTCGAGCGCCTCGTCCAGCAGCGCCCTGTCCCTCCGTCTGACCAGTACCCTCCAAGACTGCATGTGAAGCATCATATGGTAGAAGGCGTCAGTCGGGTTGTTAATCAGCTTTCCTTCAATAGTTAGTTTATTCCTAATATTCCAGAGAGACCAAGACATGGCCGCAAAGGTGAACCAAACTAAACTACGAAGAGGGCCTGAGATGCCCCGAGCTAGCACAATGAGATCCCCAATCCCGCCCGGGTTCCATTCGCAGTGCAGAAGTTCCCTAACTCCCGCCCACATGAATCCCGCCATGTGGCAAGTGAAGAAGATGTGGTTGCAGTCTTCCACCTCTCCGCACAGGGAGCATCGACCATTAGACGGGCCCTGCCGCTTGGCCACCTGCTCCGACGAAGGAAGCTTGCCCCTGATAAGCTGCCAGAGAAACACCTTGATTTTCGGAGGCACCCTTGCCCGCCAAACATCTCTAAAGTGTGACACCGACGCCCCCTGCGTCAGACCGTAGTAAACTGATTTCGCCGAGAAGACCCCTGAGGGCTCCAGGGACCAGGAAACTACATCGTGTTGGTCATCAGTGGGTAAGTCTTGTATCTCTCGACAGAGATTATCCCACTCGACCGTCTCCGCCAGGCTGAATTGCCTTCTAAAGCGGATGCGCCACGCTCCCGGCGGGCCACCCCTGACTCTGGCCGCATCCACCGCGATGAACGGTTGATCGCAGCAGCTATAAAGCCTAGGGAATCTAGCCCTGAGGGGGCCAGAGCCCGACCACCAGTCGAGCCAGAAGTAGGTCCTTTTCCCATTCCGGACCTTGTGCCTTGATCCCAATTTGAAATGCCACTTGATCTTTTGAATGGCGTTCCAGAACTGGGAGCCCCTAACTGGCACCTCCTTATCGAACAAGTCCCTATCCCCTAGGTACTTCGCGCGAATCAAATCAGCCCACAACCCTTCTGCGTTCTGATAGAGCTTCCAAATCCATTTTAGCATTAGCGCGATGTTCATAAGCTTTGTGTTGAGGATCCCCAGACCCCCCACCTCTTTCGGCTTACAGACCATAGCCCAATCGACCATGTGATATTTCCGCTTGTTTCCCACTCCTTCCCAAAAGAAGCGGGATCTCGGTCTGTCCATGGCCAGATGGGTCGCGTCATGGAGCAAGTAAATGCCCATAGCGAACATAGGTAAGCTGGATAAGCAAGAGTTAGTCAGCTCGAGGCGCCCGGCCGAGGCCAAGAAGAGGCCCACTAGTGGAAAAAGGGCTAACTGTGGCGCACCGAATTTAGATTCTGTGGCGCATATGGCCATCGCCACAGTTGCCACGCGACTAGTATTAGAATTCTGTGGCGCAGCAGCGGGTGCGCATTTGGGCGCACGCTGTGGGCGCCACGAATCTTAGACTGTGGGCACCATTGATAGTGCGCCACAGAATTTGGCGCAGATTTTGTGGCGCACTACCTCTCCATGCGCCACGAATATTTATAAGTTTTTGTGGCGCACCGCGCCTCATGCGCCACGAGAATGTTAATTTTTGGATTTTCGAATTTTTCCATTTCTGTATATAGTGGTATTCCACAGGAAATATACAGATATATACAAGAAATACATAGCACATTCCAGAAATAACAGAATTACTCACAAATGACACACAAATGACATGATACACACAAGTCTTCATCATTACATCATTTAGATCCAAATTACACAAGTAGAAATGTGTTTGATCGTCGCATACACATACATGTGTTCATCTCGTCTCATATGCACATGCATCGTCACCGGCCACCTAGACTAAAGTAAAGTAGAGTACAACCGCGGTGGCGGTGAGTAAGAGGGGACCAAGAACTTCAGCCGGTTCTTCTTCTTGCCCACGTGTGCCCTCCACTGTGCTACCGCCTCCTCTCTAGTCGCGTATCCCTTGTAGCTATTCCCGCTGAACTTGTGCACCTGTTCGAGACAGTCCTGCCACTCCTCGTAGACACCTGGAACCCGACCCTTGTACACAACGTACGTCGGCATCTCTATTGACAAGGGCATATTAGTATATCATATTAGTACATCATGCATATATATATATGTTGATAAATATTAGACCAAAGTATATAGTAAAGTTGAGCACGGCAACAATAAGTTTGGACACGCACACACAAGACGACGTCCACCGATACACATAAACCGATGAACATAGTACTTAGAGTTTAATTACGACCCACACAAAAGACCACGTCCATCGATATATATACAAACTAACCGATGAAGATAGCTAGTTTATCACACACTAAGTCAAGCTCTCAGGGAACGGCACAGATCTTTTGTAATCCACGTCCTCGTGTCACCCTGCGCTTTGAGGCGGTGCTCGATGTCCCTCTTGCATAACGCTCTACCCTGGTGCAAGGGCCCTCCCCCTGTGGTGACGTCTTGAGTGATGATATGTGATAACTTGACCCTATCCTGGAAGTCTTCTCTGAGGTCATCATCGTTGATCCGCGCCAACTTTTCGGCCCATCCTCGGAGAGCAGATGGTAAACGCAAGTTCTGGCTATCCCGGACAAACCCTTTAAGGTGATGCATGACATAGAAGGCGTCCAGAGTGCTGTTTTCCGGCTGTTTGACATAGGGGAACTCGAACACGTGCTTGAACTTGTGTTTACCATCATCCCTGAAACATTCCGCCTTTTCTTTGAAGGCGCCTCCCTTTTGAAGTAGCCCTCGAGAGCATCATCTAGCACACCCCTTATTCTGGCGTAGTTCTTCTTTTTCGCACTCCCGAGTCGAAATAGGTGGCAAGAGAAAACTTCGGGCAATGGAGATGAGTACGCATGTCTCTGCGCAACACAAATTTGGAACAAGATCGAGGTTGGAAATGAGCAATGGAAAAGAAATTTATTACAGGGCTAGCGGATGTGTACTTACTCGGGAAAGTAAGCCAAGAGGATGTTGTCCTTCCTCTTGTTGTCCAAGAAGCACTTCTGTAGGTACAACGAAGCCCGTACCGCACCGAGATAAGTTCAACCGGCTTTCACGCATGTAGTAGGGGTCCGCTATCGCGACGTCCGGTACTCTCTCTCTTGATCTTCATCGCCGATTGAGCGCGAATAGGCGGACGGTTATAGTCCAGCCTTCTCGCGTGGAATAGCTTGAAGATGTCCTCGTACGCTATAAAGAATATATCCGCGGGGGCATCAGTGACGAAGCCCACATCTCTTGGCACCTTGACCATGAAGACCGGGTAATTTGGATCTTTGTCCTTAAGAAGGATACTCTCTAGGACCAGGATACTGTCCTGCAGAGGCAGCATAGCTCCGGAAGCAAGGTGCAGCTCCGGACCCAGTATTGGTTTGCCGCCTTCATGCATTCTGGTCAAGCCATCCTTGCTGGGAGGTACCATGGAGTCCCGATGACGGATCGTCGGAGGTGGCTGGCTCGCAGACTTCTCCTTGTTCTTACTAGGTCTTTTACGGGGCTTCTTCGGAGCAACGGCCCCTGACGCTTCAAACTGCTCGTTGACCTTCTTGATCAGCGTATTGGGGCTGAAGATGTTTGCGGCGGTTGGCTCTTGTGTATCGGCTGCCGGAGGCGTCTCTTGAGAGAAGCCGCGGAACACCAGGCGCTGTTTGGTTGCCTTGGGTGGGCCAGCTGGTTGTCGCGAGCGTATGCTTCTTCATCCGCGCCCGCCATGTACAAATAATCTATGTCGGCGCCGGTGTTGAGGTAGGCATCGACGTCTACCGGCCCATCATCATCGATGTCATCTTCGTTGGGTGATGGGATGGGCGATAGCGGTGCAGCGGCCTTGCCTTTAGGCTCCGCCGGTGGCGGTTGAGGCAGAGACTCTCCCAGCAGTTTCTTGTGGCGGCTTGTTGTGGCGGTGACGACGGGAGGAGCTGCCCTCCGAGCAGGCGGCCGGACGATCGGCTGCCGGATGATCGAGGAGGCGCCGGTGGAGCGACCCCCAAGACGGATCTGGGTCTTTGGCCATACCATGGTATAGCCATGGCAGTTCTCAAGTGCTCGTCGGCTCCCTCGGGCTGTATTGGGGGTCCATGTCTTCGCACCCCGGCAACACCCGACCCAAAGTGACCTTCAGGACGTTGGCGTCCATAGCCACGGTGTACAACGTGGTGCTCTTCGGTTGTATGATCATTCCCGTGGCAACATCCTTCAACTCGCCGCCGACGCGCAGTGAAGGAGCACGCAAGGAGTGTCCTGAGTAATGTTGGGCATCATTAATTAGATAGCCGGGTATCAAAACGCATGAAGGAGATGGCATGGAATAACTAATTAGTTAAGTACCTTGGTGATGGCGTTGAGCTGTGCTAATGTGGAGACAGTGGCGGCCGGCCTATCAATCTTCTGCGGCTCGGGTGCATTATGAAGCACCACCGCCGCCGGCTGCGCCTTGGTAGCCTCGGCAGGATCAGCGGGGGCACCGGTTCATCCAACTCCATCGGCTGCCCCGCGGCGATGGTGGGCGGCGGGGTAACCAGATCCGGAGATGGCGACGCGTTGAAGATCGAGTTGCTGGCCCCGGCGCTAGGCACTTTATCGACCCCACCTGACCGGCCGCATTCCACGCAGCTATCCCCTCGATGACCTGAGGGGGCAGGAAATCGCGGAGCTTCTTCTCGAAAAGCTTGTCCACCTCATCTTTGTCCATCGAGTTTGCCTGTTTTTCCTCGAGCATGGAGACCTTCTTCCTCAGCTCTTCCACCTCGGCTTTATCCTCTTCTGACATCGCGCTCCTCCTTCTCTTCTTGATGCTTTCCTCTTTGTAGTACTCGCGAAACTTCATGCTTGTACCAAAGCCGCAGACACGTCCAGCCGACGTCGGCGGCTTGGATACTGGCCTCTCCTTGAGGATATTCAACGCCCTGTTGAAAGGCGTGTCCCACGGCTCCGTCGAGCCCTGGGACGACGATTCGGCCTCGGGGAGATCGGCCTTCGCCAACTGCTTCTGCAGACAAGGATAGGGTGAACACATTTAGGGCATTGCATTCACGTCATATATGTAATATGTGCAGCAATGGACCGCGCGAGTAAATTCCCTTACCAGCTTTTCCTCGAACTTCCTCACGTCGTCATGCTCGGTAACGAATTCCATTGTATTCCTGTCCAGAGTGTAGCGGGCCCGGACAAAGTACCTCACCTGCAGGTCCGCAATTTTCAACCATGGGTTCGGTTTCCCAGCACGTGCAAGTTCTTCGTCCTCCTTTTCCCAAATGGTAATCTTTCCTCTATAACCGCCGCTTCCAAGGTGATGTGCTCCTAAGTTGAGCTCATGCATTTGTCTACCCCACTCCGTCCATGCTTTCGCATCCTCGCTATCCAGCCGCTCCTTGAATATCTGGAACTCTGCTTCATCGAGCATCGGCTCACCCTTCTTAATACTCTCAAAGCTTTCACCTTTGTCGATCTTGGCCTTCACCCGGCTTTTGCTCAGGGCGTTGCTCATCTTCGTGATGGCCAATTTATTCACCGGGTTGGATCTTTCCAAGTTATTGTATGGCGCCGGGAACGTGTACCGTCGGTGAAGCTTCCGAAGGCAGAGCTCGACCAAATGCTCATTGCCTTCACCTCGGATTTTCACCGTGTTGATCGACATGCTTTCCCGGACAATGCACCCGAGTTGCATGCCGTACCCAACAGCCTCCGGCTCCTGTGGTTGCCCACTTTCGGAGACCAATGTGATCTCGCTGGTGGTGTTGGCGAGCACCGTCGGCTTCCGATCCTTCCGCGGCTTCTTCTTCTTCTTAGCAGCCGGGTTGCCGCTGCCGTCATCCCCGACGCCGTCACCCCCGTGGTGGCGCCGCCGTCGGTGGTGGGTTCATACTCCTCCTCCCCGCTTCGTCTCTGACGGTCAGCTCCGACTTCCTCCGCCGCCAAGTCCACCTCCTCCTCCTCTTGTCGCTGGGAGGGGCCGAATTGAATCGACGTTCGCCGCTCTGGCTTCCTTCGAGGGTCATGGCGGCCTTAGAAGTGCCGGCCACGTTGTCGTCGGCCGACATATTTGCAATTTCTATAAAGAAGAGGATGAAATCTATTAGTACAATTGTCAGCCGGAAAATTCGGCATGACCTTTGCTAATTTTTGGACATAGGAGCCCCATTTCTCAACCGAAACGGAAGTGAATCAACGTTTCGGGAGAAATGGGCAGCTCATTTGAAGTCCCTGCAACAATTCACATAATAAAATGCCAGCAGCTAGCACAACAACATCATACACACATCATATGCTCCAGTATTATACCAACAGCTGCTAGCAGCAGCAAGCATCAACAACTGCCAGCAACAACAGCTGCTAGCAGCAGCCAGCAACAACAGCCAGCAAAAATTATGATCACATTCATTCAAAAATTTATGCTAGCAACAACAGCCAGCAAGAACAACAGCAGCCAGCAACAACAACCAGCAACAACAGCCAACAACAGCCAACAAAAATCCTTCTGCTCCATATTGCTAATGTATAAACCCTGGAAATAATTTCTCAACAGCAAGATCAAGAAGAAGACAGTTCTGCATTAAATTATGATCACATTCATTCAAAAATTATTTACAATGAATTAAAGTTGTTTACATGACTTCCCTGACCAACAGATTTATGCTCATAAATGAATACCAGCAAGTATATCAACTAACCTAGCTACTTCCACTGAACCTACTGCCACTAAAATTTAAACCAAAGTATTTACCTAGCTACTGCCACTTATACTGCCAATATTGCAAAAACAACAAGGATTCCTAGCTACTACCTGCTTCAAGAACACTAAACTAGATAGGAGTGACACTGAACAACCAATATGCACTTGACACTAAACAACAATGGTTCAAGGATTCCTAGCTACTACCTGCTTCAAGGATTCCATCTGTATTCAAACAATTCAGTTCTCTGACTATGCATAGATGGTTCATTGGTTCTTAGCCAGTGACCACACTCTTGCTACAAGAAGTATATATGCATATGGATGGAAATTTCCAGCACTTCAGTGACACTAAACCAATATAATGCACCCAAGAAAAAGAATGTGTGTACTGTATGCATTAATTCATTTGACAGCAACAATAGCCAGTAACTCTGGTAGCCATTACAATTAAGGAACAATTAAGCAATAATTCTCTGGTAGCAATGGTTCTCTGGTATCCAACATATATAGCCAGTAACTATGCATCCATTACAATGTAGTACTAAAATTGTGTGTACAGCAGCAGCACATACACACCACTACTGCATGCCACTACTGCCAATATAATGCTCATCAGACTAAAAATGTGGGTCACCCAAAATTTTATTTGCTCATTTTATAACCACCTCTGACTGAAATTCTTCTCTCTGACTAAATTGCTCCTCTGACTGATAAATGAATATAATTGAACATTTCAAATAAATGAAATTGATAAATGAATACCAGAGCAATACTTAAACCAGAGCAATAATAAACTAAACATGATGAATTAAAAATGCTACTACTTCTGATTTATTACATCATGCAGCACCTTAACAGCTTATTTTATCCTGCTAGCCACCTTGCTCATTTTATTTGCTCATTTTATAACCAGTGGGCATTTTAACAGCTTATAGGATGACTAACAAATAAGAGTAGACAATACTTCATTAATCTCCAATTATTATCTCCCCAACTTCCTGATGCTCATTTATACCAACTGCCCGAGGTTTTAATATATCAATGCAGCAGCTTCCACCATATATACATATTGAAAGGACAAACATAGATGCACAATAAAAATCCTGTCTAGCTTATTTGCTGTAGCATATCAGAAATACACTGTAGCATATCAGAAATACAAACAGACTTGCATTTTTATTTGCTGTAGCATATCAGAAATACACTGTAGCATATCCAAAATGATACAATTGTAACATAGCTTGCTACTGCTACACTTGCTCATTTTAATTACCCACACTCTAGCTTGCTACTGCTACACTTGCTTATTTTAATTATAACCAGTGGGCATTTTACCCACACTCTACTGCTACTGCTACTCTTATGATGCTACTGCTACTTACACATAGCTTGCTACAGTAGCTAGAACAATAAAATCCCCAATTAGCAATTTGGAAATACAGTAAAATATGTGACCAGCTGTGAAATACTCTTATATACTCTTATATACTCTAGTAATCATCTGTTTTCTTGGTTCTGAATTAATCATGGGACCAGCTGTGAAATACAGTAAATATGTGAAGCTTATCTGTGTGTTTTATTTATCTCATCTTCATCGAAATAGGGTACAAAGGGGAAGAGACTTAGATTACAAGACAAAGTTGTACATCACATGGTTTTAAACATATTCACATTCTATGTTTAGCTTGTTGTCTCTAACTTAAACCCAATTTGGAAAATAATGGACTTTTTTTTGAACACTCAAATTTTCTTCTAACCTTTATTTTGCTAATTCTGTGATAGGGATGGATACAATTTGGAAATCAGCGTTCATCAATCAATTTGGAGGGGGAGAGAGGGGAGGGGAGGGGGAGAGAGGGGAAGCTCACCAGGGAAGGGGGCGTCGGGCAAGGCGCGGCGAGGGCGTGGTGGCCGTCGACGAGGCGAGGGCGCGGTGGCCGTCGAGCAGCGGCGGCGGGCTCCTCTGGGCGTGGGCGCGGTGGTCCTCCTGCTCCTCGCGCTCCCTCTGCGCGCGGGCGGCGGGCTCCTCTGGGCGTGGGCGAGCAGCGGCGGCGAGGTGAGAGAAGCGGCGGCGTGGTGGTCGTCGACGAGGCGGCGGCGCGGGTTAGGGTTCTGGGCGGCGGTTAGGTGAAGAAGCGGGTGTGTGTTGGGGAAGAAAGTGAGGACGCGAGGAAGAGGGGACTTGATATGGCTAAGTGCCAAAATTCTGTGGCGCACCACAGCCCACATGCGCCACAGAATCTTGAAATTCTGTGGCGCATGTAGGCTGTGGTGCGCCACAGAATTTTGGCCACACTTTAACCGTGTGGCGCAGAGTAACTGTGGGTTCTGGATATATGGCTAAGTGTGGACACCAAAGCCAACATGCGCCACAGAATCTTTAAATTCTGTGGCGCATGTTGGCTTTGGTGCGCCACAGAAAGTCCACACTTAGCCATATTTGTAAATCCCTGCATCATTCCACACTTAGCCATTGTGATTTTTATTAATGTTTAATAGTATTTCCTTTAATACATTCCTAGTGTATTATTCCAAGAAATAAATGAAGGTTCAATTATGCAAGTTAATTAATATAGATAATTCAAAAAAAAATCACAATATACACTAGTCCACACACACACATGCATGTATGGATGCTTGTGTGTCATACACACACATATACACACATGTGTTTTTGCCAAAGTACATAGTACACAAAAAAAGCCACAATTGAACTTCTCGGTTCCGATCGGTGGCTAGCTAGCGTTTCTTGACAATGTTCTTGCCCTTCTTCATCGCGGTTGTTGAATACTTTAGCCCGGCCACCTTGAGATTTCTTCTCGTGTACGGGCAACCTTTAGCCGGTAGGGTGGTCTTCCTTCTTACTTTTGAATAAGTAGTAGGCTTGTCGAAGTACTTGTCAAATTCCTCTTCGATCTTCGGATCGCCGTTCTTGTCGATGTCTTGCTTGTCGGCTTCTCCTTCCATTCCGATGATGCTCCTCTTGCCCCTCCTCACGACCACACGGCTGGGCTTTGACGGGTCGGTAATGAAGAAGCATTGCTCAACTTGGCTAGCGAGCACCCACGGCTCATTTTTCGCGGAGGGGGTCTTCGATTTGGCATCGGGTATAACCATGGTGGTGAAATATAGTCCATCTTTTTCGACGCTCTTGGCCCATCTCACACGGAACATCGGTATCGTCACTCCAACGTAGTCGAGTTCCCAAATCTCCTCGATCCTTCCGTAGAATCTTTCCTTGACATCAGTCTTGTCATCGGTGTAGGATAGCATAGTTACTCCCGAGTTTTGATATTCGCTATTCTTGTCCTTTTCCTCGGTGTAGAATCTATAGCCGTTGATGTCGTACGACTGATAGGTCCTTACGTTGTGCCCGGGTCCCTGTGACAGGGAGAATATGAGTTTCTGCTCAGTAGAAGGCATCGGTGCGGGACTTTCCAAGTAGCCTTTTCTTGAACCACCCCGTGAAGTTGGAGTTGTGCTCTTTGTAACGTCCGTTTCCTCGGCCGTCCTAGGTCGATGAACTTCTGCTCGATTAAGCTTTTGTGCTTATCCACCCAAGGGCTAACCAATTCTATGTGTTGTAGCGCGACTCGGTGTGCCCTGTCAAAGTCGGCGTGTCGACCAGCGATGCCGATATGCATTGCGCGGTAGCCCTCGCGGTGACCAAACCCCGCTAGCCTGCCGACGTGCTTCCTGGTGGGCAGACCGACATCCTCGTTCTCGGTGCTTAGGTAGTTCTGGCAGAAGGAGATGCACTCGTAGGTGAGAAAGCCCTTGGCTATGCTGGACGGGCCCTGTTGCGAACGAATCCTTTGATGACACCGTTCAACCTTTCGAATGGCATCATGTTGTGCAGGAATGTCGGCCCGAGGTGGATGATGTCATCCACTACATGGATAAGCAGATGCACCATGATGTCGAAGAACGCTGGCGGGAAGTAAATCTCGAGCTCGCATAGTATCTCGACGATCTCTTCTTGTAGCCTGTTGAGCTGCTTAACGCCGATGGACTTCCTAGAGATGACGTCGAAGAAGTTGCAGAGGCCAAACAACGTCTCGCGACGTGGTCGTCCATTATCCCTCGCATCGCAACCCGAAGTATCTGTGTCATCAGCACGTGACAGTCGTGAGACTTCATCCCGCTAAACCTCTTCTTCGCTACGTCCAGATATCTCTTTCTTCCCCGAGTAACCGTGAGGAACTTCTTAGGAGGCACTCGAAAAACCTCTCGAGCTCCTCCTCGAGTGAAGCAGGCAGGTTTAAGCACCACCACCTCATTCTTCTTCTTAGGTGACCCTGAGTCGTTTCCGTCTGTTCATCATCATCATCACTATCGGTGGGGTACTGAAGTTCTTTCTTGAGGCCAAGCAATTTCAGGTCGGTTCTTGCTTTCGGGCCATCCTTGGTCCTCTCCGGCATGTTCATCAGAGTGCCAAGTAGGCTCTCGGTAACGTTTTTCGTGATGTGCATGACATCGAGGCTATGGGGCGTGTGGAGGACCTTCCAGTACGGCAGGTCCCAGAAAACGACTCGCTTTCCATACTCCCAGAGCGGCGATTCTCGCGGTCGCTTCTTTCCGGCGCGGGCACTCTTCCCAATTTTCCAAAAGCTCGGATATTTCTTCGCCGCTCCTCGGTCGTGGGGCTCTTCCGAGCTCCTCTTCGCCGTTGAACAGATCCCGTTTTCTCCACGGGTGATCGAAGCGAAGCCACATTCGAGTCCCTTGGAACACAGTTTTACAAGACCGGGAGGCTTCGCTGCAGATGCGGTCTTATCCATGCACTTGACACATCCCTTGAATCCGTGGTTCACCCGGCACGATACATATGCGTAACCAGGATAGTCCTGCACCGTCGTTAGCAATGCGGCTCGAGAGGGAAATAATCTCTTTTGTACGCGTCCCAAGTAGGGGCCGGCGTCCCCACACGTGGCTAACTCCTCTTTCAACAGACCGAGATACGATGCATGTCCACGCCCGTTGTTTTGGCCCCGAATAAGAATACTCATGTGTACGTACGCTGCTTTGTGCACAGGGGGGAGGTTGTATGGCCATACAAACACGGGCCAGGTGCTACTCTGGTTTCCAAAGGGATTGAGTCCGTCGGTGCTCATGCCCAGAATGTTCCTCGGTTCGCTCCCGAACTCATCTGCGAACTCAATGTCCAACGCATTCCACTCTAGCGTCTCAGGGTGTGTCAGGATCTTGCCCTTCTCCGGATCATCTGCGGGCTTCTCCTTTCCGCGTGCCATTGCATGAGCTTTGCTTCCTTAGGATCTACGAAATACCGCACAGACGGGGAGTGATAGGAAAGTACCAGACAACTTTCAGAGGAACTTTCTTGTTCCCTCTCTTGTACCGTCCTTGGCCGCACACCGGACATGTGGTTCTATCCTTGTACTCATTCCAAAAGTGCACAATCATTGATGCATGCGTGGTACTTTACGTGCGGTAGGTCGAGTGGGCAAACTACTTTCTTGGCCTCGTCGATACTTGTCGGCAATGTGTTGTCCTTGGGAAGACGAGCATGCCAGGATTTCATGTTATCGCTGAAGCTGGTCGGTCCATTTGTGTTCCGCCTTCATCTCCAGACACTCGAGCGTTACACTCAAGCGTGTATCCTCGGGCCGGCACCGTGGATACAATGGAGTCATCCCGTCTACCTCCATTTGCGCCAGCTTGGCTTCAGGTTTGGCGTTGCCCGTGTCCTTCAGGAGAAGCTCTTGAACATGAGTGTCCCGCAGGGCCGACATTAGCGGTGTCTCTTGCTCTCGGCATCTCCACCACCATCTCCTCCGGCATCATCATCTCCTTCATCGCCCTCTCCTTCCTCATGATGAACACCATGTTCGGGAGACTCTTCGTCTTCTCGCCCGATGTCGGCCTCTTCTTCATGACCAACATTTGCCGCCGGCTCCTCGTTGAAGCCGAGCATGAAACCGCGCCTGAGCAGGTGTTCCTCCAGTTGTCCGAATCAGGGTCGATCCACTGCCGGAGTCCGCATTTTCGACACGGACATCTTATCGGGTCATGTTGTTCCTAACCATGTCGGCCTTCGCGTTTACCTTGTATCTAACCACTTGTCCTTCCCTCATATGGACGACCATGGTTGACTGCATCATACATATATAGAGCAAAAGAGAGTTAATTAGAACCACACACACCATGCATAAACACACATGCATGCATCGCCGGAAAATTTCGACATGACCTATCCTAAAAGTGGGACATATGGCTAGTGCAAGAATTTGCCGAAATGGAAATGAATCAACATTTCGGCAAACATCCATGCACCACACGCCGGCACAAACCAACAACACAAATAAGCTTCTTCGCAAGCAAACATTCAACCACAACACAAAGCTCAACACATATAAACATCATCTTCTCGCCACCGCAAACCGTCCGGGAGCGCGATAATAATCTTCACCTACAAAACATCCATACACACAAAACATGCATCCAATAGTACTCAACCTCTCACAAATCTACCAACATCATGGTGGAGCAAGAGGATGGGGTGGTGGAGACAAAACAATGGACCATGCAAGAGGGAAAGTGGAGGAGGAGGGAAAGAGAATTGTGGTTTTTAGTACCCCTCTACAAGTTGGTGTGGCTTCCCCTCACAAATATGCCCACAAAATAGGCTTAGAGCTATCAACAATGGAGAAAAGTATGACCAAAATGGAGTGGGAGAGAGGAGGAACACGAGCTGGTTGGAGAAGACAAGAATGGAAAGGGTGGTGGGTGGAAGAAAAGAGGGGAAAGCTGCCTCCAAAAGTGAGATCTACTATTCACTTTGGACGCATTAGCTGATATGCGCGAAACATGAACTTCGTGGCGCATAACACCATGCGCCACGTAATCATGGTGGCGTGAGCCGGGGTGGTCCCCGCAGGAAATTCTGTGGCGCATGGACCAACGTGCGCCACGAAACTTAACTCGTGGCGCACTGGATCATGCGCCACGCACTTCCTTCGGCCATGTGCAGGGACCCAGCGTGGGTCCCACGAACTTTCGTGGCGCACTGCTCACCGTGCGCCACAGAATCTCCATCTTCGTGGCGCACGTGCAAGCATATGCGCCACAGAAACATCAATTTTTTATGGCGCATTTTGGTGGTGCGCCACAGAAATATTTTTGTGGCGCATGAGCTATTTGGTGCGCCACAGAGGTGGTTTCCACCTATAATGGTTTTCCTACTACCTTGCCAAGGATCCACCCTATGTCCCACCTTCTCGGGGAGAAAGCACCAGTCCGCTACCCTAAGCGGGCGATCACTCACTGGTAGTCCCAGATATTTCATAGGCAGTGAGCCCAGCTTGCAATTAAGCATGTCCGCAACTCTATGCTTCTCCGCGACCGTGACCCCTGTCACAAAGACCTCACTTTTGTCGAAGTTGATTTTAAGCCCCGACATGTTCTCGAAACTAAGTAAGAGAAACTTGAGGTTGGCGATCCCCAGATCGGACGGCTGGATCAACACCATCGTGTCGTCCGCGTACTGCAAGTGAGTTACCCCCCCGGGTATCAAATGCGGCACCACCCCTTTAATGTGCCCGGCCTCGTTGGCCCTGGCAAGCAAAGCTGCCAGCCCATCAACCAAGAAATCAAAGAGGATGGGGGAAAGTGGGTCACCCTGACGCACACCCCGAGCATTACGGAAGAAGGCCCCCACCTCCCCGTTAACGTTGACCGCAGTATGGCCTCCCATGACCAGCTGCATCAAGCGGTGAACCATCATCCCTGAAAACCCCTTACGGAGCAGAACCTTCTTAAGGAAGTCCCAGTTCACGCAGTCATAAGATTTCTCGAAGTCGAGTTTGAGCAAGAGGCCCCCAAGCTTCTTGGCCCGTAGCTCATGAGCAATCTCGTGGAGAGCCAACACTCCCTCGTGTAGGCACCTGCCACGGATAAACACCGTCTGGCTCCGATCAATAATCCTGTGGGCCAGAGGTGCAAGACGAATCGCATAGGCCTTTGCCACAAACTTGAAGATGACGTTTATAAGGGCAATGGGCCGGAACTGTCTGATCGCGTCCGCTCCCGGGACTTTCGGAATCAGCGAGATGACGCCGAAATTCAGCCTTGCGATATCCACCCTCCCTAGGACAAAATCGTTAAGGAGCTGCAAGATCGGAGTCCGCAGGGTTCCCAGAACCGTTTGAAGAAAGAGACTGGCAGGCCATCCGGACCTGGAGCCGAATCTGCTTTCATACTCAGGAGGACCTCATCCAGTTCCTCTGGAGTAAAGGTAAGCTCCATCGCAAGGTTCTCCTCCGGCGAGACCCGCTTCTCCTCATCCCAGAGGTTCGAAGCGAGGGAAAGGACTCTCTCCTCTCCAGCCGACCCCATGAGGCCGATGTAGAAGTCATACACGTGCCTCATGATGTCGGCTTGGTCCTCAATCTCCCCCTGATCAGTGATCAACCGCGGTATGGCGCACTTGCGTCGCCTCCCATTGGCGATCGCATGAAAGTACGCCGTGCAGGAATCCCCCTCGAGGGTCCACTGCAGCCGACTACGCTGACGCCAGTACTCCTCGTCCAGCCTATCCAACGTGATGAGCTGGTCCTCTAGGAAGTACCGCAGCGCCCAGTCGTCCTCGTCAAGCCCCGACGAGTCCGCCCGTCGATCAAGATCCGCGACCTGCGCGAGAAGGCCCTCCTTGAAGAGGCGCTTCTCCTTGCCCAGGTTGGCTCCCCAGCCCTTCAGGAATTGACGCGAGTTGCGCGCCACCCGGTGCCAGACGTCGATCGAACCCCGGTCCAACCCGAGCAGCTTCAGGTAGCCCCCAAGCTTGCCTGTCATCAGCTCCTGAAAACCTCTGACTCCAAACCACCACGTCTGGAAGAAGAAACGTGGTTGTCTCCGCGGCGTCTCCTCCCCACTATCCAACAAGAGGGGAGAGTGGTCAGAGCCAATCCGGGTGACAGCCGTTAAGGAGCACAGAGGGAAGGCGGCCTCCCAGGCCGGCGAGATCAAAACCCTATCCAGGGCACATCTAATAGGGTTCAATTGCCGATTGGTCCAGGTAAACCTGGCCCCAACCCTGCAAAGTTCCCGCAGCGCCATCGTGGCAATGGCCTCATTAAAACGGCGCACCCTAGGCCAGCAAATGTTGTCGTTGCTCTTGTCACCAGCTGTGCGGATGAGGTTGAAGTCCCCACCAACCACAACTGGGAACGGAGCCGCAAGAACTTCCTGTTCCAGCTCGACAAGGAACTCGTCCGTCCTGCGGTGATCCGCCGGGCCATAGACGAGGAAAAAGCACCACTTCAGCCTGGTCTTCCGCTGAAACACCATGGCACTAAGGAAGAATGCCCCCTTCTTCCACGAGCCTACCTCAAAACTTTCGTCCCGAAAGCCGAGAAGAAGGCCCCCTGAGTGTCCGTCTGCTGGAAGCCAGTTCCAAGCAAACTGTCCCCCACACTCAAGGCTGCGAAGCTCCGCCGTCGAGAAATCCTGTCTAATAGTCTCCTGAAGACCGAGGATATCCAGACGGTGTTGCTTCATGTAATCCTTAAGCTGTGTGCGCCGGCCCCCACTGCCGAACCCACGCAGATTATAGATGAGGGCTTTCATTTGGCACTCGATTTCTTGCCCCTTCCCTTCCGCACGGTCAACGTGGACCTGCGAGGAGCTCTAGCGCGAGTCCGCCTACTACCCCCGGCAATCGCAGTCAGCGGGAAGTCCCCTCCCCGCCCCGTAGCCAACCCCTGGCCGGTCTGCTCATCCTCCACATCGCCCACCCCCTGGTCAGCGCGTGTAGGGTCCTGTGCCATCGCGACGTCCGTCGCCGGTGGCTGCGCAACCTCCCTGGCCGCGCCCTCAGCTGCCTCCTGCGCCTGGCGGCGCGCTACAGCCGCAAGCGAGCCCTGCAGCCTCTCCTTGGCCCGAATCAGCGACAGGGCCTCCGCGGGCGTGCCCGCACTCGGGGTAAACACGATACAGCAATCCGAAGCAATGGTAGAGAAATGAGAATCAGGGAGATGGTCAAGGACGACGAAGTTACCTGTCTCCAAGTTCTTCTCCGCAACGCGTTCCATCGCCTTTTCCAGTACCGGCTTCGACGCCGACGCGCCCTTGTACCTCGAGCTCTTGCGCAGCGCCGCCTGAGTAGTCGTGGCCGCCTCCGAGAACGTCCCGGCCGGAACCGGCACCGCCTTGGAGCGCCTGCCCCTAGCCGTGGCCGGCACCGCCGGTACCTCCAGCACCGGCGTCGCCACCGGCAGGCCCTGCAGCTCCAGCACCTCCTCCGCGTCCAGCATCGCCTCCACATCCTCCAGGCTCCCCTCCAGGCCGACGCCGCCCACCATCTCGTGCACCGCCAGAGGCCCAACACCCGGGGTAGGACGTGCCGAGCACGGGCTGGGCAGGAGCCAGGCCTCCACCGGATCCGTGACTGGGAGGTGATACGTCTCCAACGTATCGATAATTTCTTATGTTCCATGCTACTTTATTGATGATACCTACATGTTTTATGCACATTATATGTCATATTTATGCATTTTCTGGAACTAACCTATTAACAAGATGCCGAAGAGCCATTCTGTTGTTTTTTTTAAATCCTAGTAAGGATATTCTCGTAACGATTTTCTCTTGGTCCTATTTTTGCACGAAGCTTCAAGACCGAAGAGATAATGGGCCACGAGGCAGCCAGAGGCTAGGCGGCGCGGGCCCCGGCCGCGCCGGCCTACCCCGGGCCCTCGTGTGGCCCCCGCGTGACCTTCCGCCTACTTAAAGCCTCCGTCGCAAACCCCCGTACGAGAGCCACGATACGGAAAACCTTCCGAGACGCCGCCGCCAAATCCCATCTCGGGGATTCAGGAGATCGCCTCACCCTACGAGAGGGGATTCATCTCCTAGGACTCTACACCGCTATGGTCGCCTCCGGAGTGATGAGTGAGTAGTTCACCCCCTGGACCATGGGTCCATAGCAGTAGCTAGATGGTCGTCTTCTCCTTGTTGTGCTTCATTGTTGGATCTTGTGAGCTGCCTAACATGATCAAGATCATCTATATGTAATTCTATATGTTGTGTTTGTCGGGATCCGATGGATAGAGAGTACTATGATTATGGTGATTATCAATCTATTGTTTATGTGTTGTTTATGATCTTGCATGCTCTCCGTTATTAGTAGAGGCTCGGCCAAGTTTGTACTCTTAACCCCAAGAGGGAGTATTTATGCTCGATAGTGGGTTCATGCCTCCATTGAATCTGGGACATGACAGAAAGTTCTAAGGTTGTGGATGTGCTGTTGCCACTAGGGATAAAACATTGATTCTATGTCTAAGGATGTAGTTGTCGATTACATTACGCACCATACTTAATGCAATTGTCTGTTGCTTAGCAACTTAATACTGAATGGGGTTCGGATGATAACCTGAAGGTGGACTTTAGGCATAGATGCAGGATGGCGGTCTATGTACTTTGTCGTAATGCCCAATTAAATCTCACTATATTTATCATATCATGTATATGCATTGTTATGCCTTTCTCTATTTGTCAATTGCCCGACTGTAATTTGTTCACCCAACATGCTTTTATCTTATGGGAGAGACACCTCTAGTGAACTGTGGACCCCGGTCCTATTCTTTACATAGCATACAATCTACCGCAATACTTGTGTTTTACTATTTTCTTTGCAAACATCTTCCACTCGATACGTTTAATCCTTTGTTACAGCAAGCCGGTGAGATTGACAACCTCACTGTTTCGTTGGGGCAAAGTACTTTGATTTAGTTGTGCAGATTCCACGTTGCGCAGAATCCCCGGTGTTGCGCCGCATCACATTTCGCGACCATCAACGTTCAACGTGCTTCTTGGCTCCTACGGTTCGATTAAACCTTGGTTTCTTTGAGGGAAAACTTGCTACTGTGCGCATCATACCTTCCTCTTGGGGTTCCCAACGAACGTGTGAGTTACACGCCATCAAGCTCTTTTTCCGCGCCGCTGCGAGATCAAGACACGCTGCAAGGGGAGTCTCCACTTCTCAATCTCTTTACTTTGTTTTTGTCTTGCTTTATTTTATTTACTACTTTGTTTGCTGCACCTAAACAAAATACAAAAAAATTAGTTGCTAGTTTTACTTTATTTACTGTCTAGCTCTCTATATCAAAAACACAAAAATTAGTTACTTGCATTTACTTTATCTAGTTTGTTTTATTTATCGTTGCTAAAATGAATACTGAAAATACTAAGTTGTGTGACTTCACAAATGCAAATAATAATGATTTCCTATGCACACCTATTGCTCCACCTACTACTACAGCAGAATTCTTTGAAATTAAACCTGCTTTACTAAATCTTGTCATGAGAGATCAATTTTCTGGTGTTAGTTCTGATGATGCTGCTGCCCATCTCAATAATTTTGTTGAACTTTGTGAAATGCAAAAGTATAAAGATGTAGATGGTGATATTATTAAATTGAAAGTGTTTCCTTTCTCATTAAGAGGAAGAGCTAAAGATTGGTTGCTATCTTTGCCTAAGAATAGTATTGATTCATGGACTAAATGCAAGGATGCTTTTATTGGTAGATATTATCCTCCCGCTAAAATTATATCTTTGAGAAGTAGCATAATGAACTTTAAGCAATTAGATACTGAACATGTTGCTCAAGCATGGGAGAGAATGAAAACTTTGGTAAAGAATTGCCCAACCCATGGACTGACTACTTGGATGATCATCCAAACCTTCTATGGGACTAAATTTTTCTTCGGAATTTATTGGATTCAGTGCTGGAGGTACCTTTATGTCCATCACATTGGGGGTGGCTACAAAACTTCTTGATGATATGATGATAAATTACTCTGAGTGGCACACGGAAAGAGCTCCACAAGGTAAGAAGGTAAATTCTGTTGAAGAAACCTCTTCCTTGAGTGATAAGATTGATGTGATTATGTCTATGCTTGTGAATGGTAGATCTAATGTTGATCCTAATAATGTTCCTTTAGCTTCATTGGTTGCTCAAGAAGAAAATGTTGATGTGAATTTCATTAAAAATAATAATTTCAACAACAATGCTTATAGGAACAACTCTGGTAATAATTATAGGCCATATCCTTCTGCGAATGGTAATGGTTATGGTAATTCTTATGGGAATTCTTACAATAATAATAGGAGTGTACCCTCTGGTCTTGAAGCCATGCTTAAAGAATTTATTAGTACACAAACTGCTTTTAACAAATCTGTTGAGGAAAAGCTTGATAAAATTGATACTATTGCTTCTAGAGTTGATAGACTTGCCTCTCGATGTTAATCTTTTAAAATTGAAAGTTATGCCTAATAATGATATTGATAATAAGATTACTACTACAGCAAATGCCATCCAAGTTAGAATTAATGAGAATATAAGATTAATGGCTGAACTGCGTGCTAGGTGGGATAGAGAAGAAAATGAAAAACTAGCTAAAGAGAATAATGTAGCTAAAGTTTGGACTATTACCACCACTAGTAATGCTAATTATTCACATGTTGCTGCACCTCCTACTATCAATGGTAAAATAATCGGTGTTGGCAATGTTTCTACTCCTAGTGCAAAGCGTAACAAAACTGCCTGAAATTGCTAAAACTGAAACTGCTTGTGATAAAACTGCTGAAATTTTTTCCAACCTTGGGAACAATGATCCCATTGCTGTAGCTCATAATGATTTAGATTTTGATGATTGCCACATCTCTGAAGTTATAAAGTTCTTACAAAAACTTGCTAAAAGTCCCAATGCTAGTGCTATAAATTTAGCCTTCACAAAGCATATTACAAATGCTCTCATAAAAGCTAGAGAAGAGAAACTTAAACTTGAAACTTCTATTCCTAGAAAGTTAGAAGATGGTTGGGAGCCCATCATTAAAATGAAATTCAATGACTTTGAATGTAATGCTTTATGTGATCTTGGTGCAAGTATTTGTTATGCCTAAAAAGATTTATGATATGCTTGACTTGCCACCATTGAAGAATTGTTATTTGGATGTTAATCTTGCCGATAATGTTAAAAAGAAACCTTTGGGGAGGATTGATAATGTGCATATTACGGTTAACAATAACCTTGTCCCCGTTGATTTTGTTGTCTTGGATATCGAATGCAATGCATCTTGTCCTATTGTGTTGGGAAGACCTTTTCTTCGAACTGTGGTGCTGTTATTGATATGAGGGAAGGTAATATTAAATATCAATTTCCTCTCAAGAAAGGTATGGAACACTTCCCTAGAAAGAGAATGAAGTTGCCTTTTGATTCTATTATTAGAACAAGTTATGATGTTGATGCTTCTTCATTTGATAATACTTGATTTGCACTTTCTGCGCCTAGCTGAAAGGCGTTAAAGAAAAGCGCTTATGGGAGACAACCCATGTTTTTACCTACAGCAATTTTTTGTTTTATTGAGTCTTGGAAGTTGTTTACTACTGTAGCAACCTCTCCTTATCATGTTTTTGTGCCAAGTAAAGTTTCTATGTTAAAGTTGATGTTATATTTGGGATCGCTGCGCAGAAACAGCATTGCTGTCTGTCACGAATCTGGGCACAGTTCTCTGTAGAAAATTCGAAAAAATCTGCCAATTTACGAGCGTGATCCTCAGATATGTACGCAACTTTCATTAGTTCTGAGTTTTTCCATTTGAGCAAGTCTGGTGCCAGCTTTAAATTCGTCTTTACGGACTGTTCTGTTTTTGACAGATTCTGCCTTTTATTTCGCATTGCCTCTTTTGCTATGTTGGATTCATTTCTTTGATCCATTAATGTCCAGTAGCATTATGCAATGTCCAGAAGTGAAAATAATGATTGTGTCACCTCTGAATGAGTGAATTATTAATTGTGCACTAACCCTCTAATGAGTTTGCTTGAAGTTTGGTGTGAAGGAAGTTTTCAAGGGTCAAGAGAGGAGAATGATATACTATGATCAAGAGGAGTGAAAGCTCTAAGCTTGGGGATGCCCCGTGGTTCACCCCTGCATATTCTAAGAAGACTCAAGCGCTAAGCTTGGGGATGCCCAAGGCATCCCCTTCTTCATCGACAACATCATCAGGTTCCTCCCCTGAAACTATATTTTTATTTAATCACATCTTGTGTTCTTTACTTGGAGCGTCGGTTTGTTTTCATTTTTGTCTTTGTTTGAATAAAATGGATCCTAGCATTCACTTTGTGGGAGAGAGACACGCTCCGTTGTTGCATATGGACAAATATGTCCTTAGGCTTTACTCATAATGTTCAAGGCGAAGTTTCTTCTTCGTTAAATTGTTATATGGTTGGAATTGGAAAATGCTACATGTAGTAATTCTAAAATGTCTTGATAATGTGATACTTGGCAATTGTCGTGCTCATGTTTAAGCTCTTGCATCATATGCTTTGCACCCATTAATGAAGAAATACATAGAGCTTGCTAAAATTTGATTTGCATATTTGGTTTCTCTAAGGTCTAGATAATATCTAGTATTGAGTTTTGAACAACAAGGAAGACGGTGTAGAGTCTTATAATGTTTACAATATGTCTTTTATGTGAGTTTTGCTGCACCTGTTCATCCTTGAGTTTGCTTCAAATAACCTTGCTAGCCTAAACCTTGTATCGAGAGGGAATACTTCTCATGCATCCAAAATCCTTGAGCCAACTACTATGCCATTTGTGTCCACCATACCTACCTACTACATGGTATTTCTCCGCCATTCCAAAGTAAATTGCTTGAGTGCTACCTTTAAAATTCCATCATTCACCTTTGCAATATATAGCTCATGGGACAAAATAGCCTTAAAAACTATCGTAGTATTGAATATGTACTTATGCACTTTATATTTTATTAAGTTGCTTGTTGTGCGATAACCATGCTTCGGGGGAACGCCATCAACTATTGTTGAATATCATGTGAGTTGCTATGCATGTCCGTCTTGTCTGAAGGATCTATCATTTTAGTGGTTGGAGCATGCAAAATTGTTAGAGAAGAACATTGGGCCGCTAACTAAAGCCATGAACCATGGTGGAAGTTTCAGTTTTGGACATATATCCTCAATCTCATATGAGAATAATAATCATTGCTACATGCTTATGCATTTAAGAGGAGTCCATTATCTGTTGTCCATGTTGTCCCGTATGGATGTCTAAGTTGAGAATAATCAAAAGCGAGAAATCCAAAATGCGAGCTTTCTCCTTAGACCTTTGTACAGGCATGGAGGTACCCTTTGTGACACTTGGTTGAAACATGGCATGCAAAAATCCGGTAGTCCAAGCTAAGTAGGACGAGGTGCGGACACTATTAGTATACTATGCATGAGGATTGCAACTTGTAAGATATAATTTACATAACTCATATGCTTTATTACTACCGTTGACAAAATTGTTTCATGTTTTCAAAATAAAAGCTCTAGCACAAATACAGCAATCGATGCTTTCCTCTTTGAAGGACCATTCTTTTACTTTTATTGTTGAGTCAGTTTACCTATCTCCTTCCACCTTAAGAAGCAAACACTTGTGTGAACGTGCATTGATTCCTACATACTTGCATATTGCACTTGTTATACTACTTTATGTTGACAATATCCATGAGATATACATGTTATAAGTTGAAAGCAACCGCTGAAACTTAATCTTCCTTTGTGTTGCTTCAACACCTTTACTTTGATTTATTGCTTTATGAGTTAACTCTTATGCAAGACTTATTGATGCCTGTCTTGAAGTACTATTCATGAAAAGTCTTTGCTTTATGATTCGTTGTTTACTCATGTCATTACCTTTGTTTTGATCGCTGCATTCATTACATATGTTTACAAATAGTATGATCAAGATTATGATGGCATGTCACTTCAGAAATTATCTTTGTTATCGTTTTACCTGCTCGGGACGAGCAGAACTAAGCTTGGATGCTGATACGTCTCCAACGTATCGATAATTTCTTATGTTCCATGCTACTTTATTGATGATACCTACATGTTTTATGCACATTATATGTCATATTTATGCATTTTCTGAACTAACCTATTAACAAGATGCCGAAGAGCCATTTTGTTTTCTGTTTTTGGTTTCAGAAATCCTAGTAAGGAAATATTCTCGAATTGGACGAAACTTTCGCCTGGGGTCCTATTTTTGCACGAAGCTTCCGAAGACCGAAGAGATAACGAAGTGGGGCCACGAGGCAGCCAGAGGCTAGGGCGGCCGGGCCCCGGCCGCGCCGGCCACCCCCGGGCCCCTCGTGTGGCCCCCGCGTTGACCTTCCGCCTACTTAAAGCCTCCGTCGCGAAACCCCAACCGAGAGCCACGATACGGAAAACCTTCCAGAGACGCCGCCGCGAATCCCATCTCGGGGATTCAGGAGATCGCCGCACCCTGCCGGAGAGGGATTCATCTCCCGGAGGACTCTACACCGCTATGGTCGCTCCGGAGTGATGAGTGAGTAGTTCACCCCTGGACCATGGGTCCATAGCAGAGCTAGATGGTCGTCTTCTCCTTGTTGTGCTTCATTGTTGGATCTTGTGAGCTGCCTAACATGATCAAGATCATCTATATGTAATTCTATATGTTGTGTTTGTCGGGATCCGATGGATAGAGAGTACTATGATTATGGTGATTATCAATCTATTGTTTATGTGTTGTTTATGATCTTGCATGCTCTCCGTTATTAGTAGAGGCTCTGGCCAAGTTTGTACTCTTAACCCCAAGAGGGAGTATTTATGCTCGATAGTGGGTTCATGCCTCCATTGAATCTGGGACAGGAAGTTCTAAGGTGGATGTGTGTTGCCACTAGGGATAAAACATTGATTCTATGTCTAAGGATGTAGTTGTCGATTACATTACGCACCATACTTAATGCAATTGTCTGCTTAGCAACTTAATACCGAATGGGGTTCGGATGATAACCTGAAGGTGGACTTTTTAGGCATAGATGCGGGATGGAGGTCTATGTACTTTGTCGTAATGCCCAATTAAATCTCACTATATTTATCATATCATGTATATGCATTGTTATGCCTTTCTCTATTTGTCAATTGCCCGACTGTAATTTGTTCACCCAACATGCTTTTATCTTATGGGAGAGACACCTCTAGTGAACTGTGGACCCCGGTCCTATTCTTTACATAGCATACAATCTACCGCAATACTTGTGTTTTACTATTTTCTTTGCAAACATCTTCCACTCGATACGTTTAATCCTTTGTTACAAGCTTGAGATTGACAACCTCACTATTTCGTTGGGGCAAAGTACTTTGTTTTGTGCATTCCACGTTGGCGCCGGAATCCCGGTGTTGCGCCGCATCACATTTCGCGACCATCAACCTTCAACGTGCTTCTTGGCTCCTACCGGTTCGATTAAACCTTGGTTTCTTTCGAGGAAAACTTGCTACCGTGCGCATCATACCTTCCTCTTGGGGTTCCCAACGAACGTGTGAGTTACACGCCATCAGAGGTGGTCTCCCCGGACACCAGCGAGGCCTCCTCGCCCCCGATCACCGCCTCCACGACCTTCGCCGGCAGCCTCTTCTTAACCACCAGCCCCTCCGGGTCCACCGCGGTAGGAATGATGGCGCCCTTGGATACCGTCGCCTCCAGCAGGGATGGGAAGGACCCCAGGTTCGACCCATATTGGTTGTCGATGCGGATCACCGTCTTGCCCGACGCCGGGGCGCTCCACGAGCCCCCACCGCGGGAAAGCTGCGACAAGCCCGCCGCCCCTGTCTGCTGAGTCCCCTGCTCGGTGGTCGACTTGGCCTTGCCGTCCCCCTTCCACCCGTGCTGGTTCCAGGTCTCCACCTCGGGTCCGACTCATTGATGTCTACGGGTGCTTCTATTCTTGTAGACAGTGTTGGGCCTCCAAGAGCAGAGGTTTGTAGAACAGCAGCAAGTTTTCCCTTAAGTGGATCACCCAAGGTTTATCGAACTCGGGAGGAAGAGGTCAAAGATATCCCTCTCATGCAACCCCGCAACCACAAAGCAAGAAGTCTCTTGTGTCCCAACACACCTAATAGGTGCACTAGTTCGCGAAGAGATAGTGAAATACAAGTGGTATGAATGAATATGAGCACATAGCACCGGCTGCTGATGGTAGTAATATTGTAGGAAGTAAACAAAGTAGTAACGCAGTAGTAACGCAGAAAACAGTAAACAAGCAGCGATAGCGTATTTAGGAACAAGGCCTAGGGATTAGACTTTCACTAGTGGACACTCTCAACTTTGATCACATAACGAATAGATAAATGCATACTCTACACTCTCTTGTTGGATGATGAACACATTGCGTAGGATTACACGAACCCTCAATGCCGGAGTTAACAAGCTCCACAATTCAATGTTCATATTTAAATAACCTTAGAGTGCATGAAAGATCGACACGACTAAACCAAGTACTAACATAGCATGCACACTGTCACCTTCACACCATGTAGGAGGAATAGATCACATCAATACCATCATAGCAATAGTTAACTTCATAATCTACAATAGATCATAATCATAGCCTACGCCAAGTACTAACACGGATGCACACACTGTCACCATTACACCGTGCAGGAGGAATAAACTACTTTAATAACATCACTAGAGTAGCACATGGATAAATTGTGATACAAAACACATTGCAATCATAAAGGGGTATAAATAAGCACTTCGCTATGCCATTCATAATAGTGAATAAGTATTCTGTGAAATATAGCCTAAGAGACCCACACGGTGCACACACTGTCACCTTTACACACGTGGGACAAGGAGTCTCCGGAGATCACATAAGTAAAACCCACTTGACTAGCATAATGACATCTAGATTACAAGCATCATCATATGAATCTCAATCATGTAAGGCAGCTCATGAGATTATTGTATTGAAGTACATAGGAGAGAGATGAACCACATAGCTACCGGTACAGCCCCGAGCCTCGATGGAGAACTACTCCTCTGGCAGCAGGTGATGAAGATGGCGGTGAAGATGGCAGCGGTGTCGATGGAGAAGCCTTCCGGGGGCACTTCCCGTCCGGCGGCGTGCCGAACAGAGACTCCGTCCCCCATCTTGGCGCGCGATGGCGGCGGCTGAAGGTTTCTCGTACCGTGGCTTATTCGTCTCGAGGTTTTAGGTCGTGGACCTTATATAGGCGAAAGGGCAGCTCGGAGGGGGCCCGGTGGGCCCACACACTAAGGCGGCGCGGCCCCCCCGGCCGCGCCAGGGTGTTGTGTGGGGCCCCAGGGCTTCTCCTGGCGGCTCTCGGTGTTCTGAAGCTTCGTCCAAAAATAGGATGCCGGGCATTGATTTCGTCCGATTCCGAGAATATTTCCTTACTAGGATTTCGAAACCAAAACAGCAGAAACAGAACTGGCACTTCGGCATCTCGTCAATAGGTTAGTTCCGGAAAACGCATAATAATGACATATAATGTGTATAAAACATGTAGGTATCATCAATAAAGTAGCATGGAACATAAGAAATTATAGATACGTTTGAGACGTATCAAGCATCCCCAAGCTTACTCGTCCTCGAGTAGGTAAACGATAACACAAATAATTTCTTAAGTGACATGCCATCATAACCTTGATCATACTATTGTAAGCATATGAGATGGATGCAGCGATCAAAACAATGGTAATGATATGAGTAAACAAATGAATCATAAACCAAAGACTTTTCATGAATAGTACTTCAAGACAAGCATCAATAAGTCTTGCATAAGAGTTAGCTCGTAAAGCAATAATTCAAAGTAGAGGTATTGAAGCAACACAAAGGAAGATTAAGTTTCAGCGGTTGCTTTCAACTTATAACATGTATATCTCATGGATAGTTGTCAATGCAAAGTAATATAATAAGTGCAATATGCAAGTATGTAGGAATCAATGCACAGTTCACACAAGTGTTTGCTTCTTGGGTGGAGAGAAATAGGTGAACTGACTCAACATAAAAGTAAAAGAAAGGTCCTTCAAAGAGGAAAGCATCGATTGCTATATTTGTGCTAGAGCTTTTATTTTGAAAACATAAAGAGAGCATAAAAATAAAGTTTTGAGAGGTGTTTGTTGTTGTCAACGAATGGTAGCGGGTACTCTAACCCCTTGCCAGACAAACCTTCAAAGAGCGGCTCCCATTTTATTTTATTTTTGAGTGGCACTCCTTCCAACCTTTCTTTCACAAACCATGGCTAACCGAATCCTCGTGCCTGCCAACAATCTCATACCATGAAGGAGTGCCTTTTTATTTTAGTTTTATTATGATGACACTCCTCCCCACCTTTGCTTTCTCAAGCCATGGCTAACCGAATCCTTCGGGTGCCGTCCAACAATCACATACCATGGAGGAGTGTCTATTTTTGTTAATTAATTTGGGACTGGGAATCCCATTGCCAGCTCTTTTTGCAAAATTATTGGATAAGCGGATGAAGCCACTAGTCCATTGGTGAAAGTTGCCCAACAAGATTGAAAGATAAACACCACATACTTCCTCATGAGCTATAAAACATTGACACAAATAAGAGGTAATAACTTTTGAATTGTTTAAAGGTAGCACTCAAGCAATTTACTTTGGAATGGCGGAGAAATACCATGTAGTAGGTAGGTATGGTGGACACAAATGGCATAGTGGTTGGCTCAAGGATTTGGATGCATGAGAAGTATTCCCTCTCGATACAAGGTTTAGGCTAGCAAGGTTATTTGAAACAAACACAAGGATGAACCAGCAAAACTCACATAAAAGGCATATTGTAAACATTATAGGACTCTACACCGCCTTCCTTGTTGTTCAAAACTCAATACTAGAAATTATCTAGACTTTAGAGAGACCAATTATGCAAACCAAATTTTAGCAAGCTCTATATATTTCTTCATTAATGGGTGCAAAGTATATGATGCAAGAGCTTAAACATGAGCACAACAATTGCCAAGTATCACATTATCCAAGACATTTTACCAATTACTACATGTAGCATTTTCTTTCCAACCATATAACAATTAACGAAGCAGTTTCAACCTTCGCCATGAACATTAAAAGCTAAGAACACATGTGTTCATATGAACCAGCGGAGCGTGTCTCTCTCCCACACAAGGATGAACTTATTCAGAGAACTAAGATAACAAAACAAAAACAAAAATAAAAGCACACAGACGCTCCAAGTAAAGTACATAAGATGTGATCGAATAAAAATATAGTTTCACTAGAAGAAACCCGATAAGTTGTCGATGAAGAAGGGGATGCCTTGGGCATCCCCAAGCTTAGATGCTTGAGTCTTCTTAAAATATGCAAGGATGAACCACCGGGGCATCCCCAAGCTTAGACCTTTCACTCTTCTCGATCACATTATATCACCCTCTTGTATTGACCCTTGAAAACTTCTGCCACACCAAACTTCAAGCAAACTCATTAGAGGGTTAGTGCATAATCAAAATTCACATGTTCAGAGGTGACACAATCATTCTTTACACTTCTGGACATTGCACAAAACTTCAAAGTTAATGGAACAAAGAAACCCATTCAACAAAGCAAAAGCGGCAATGCGAATAAAAGGCAGAATCCACAAAACAGAACAGTCCGTAAAGATGCTTCTGGACTGGCACTTAACTTGCTCAAATGGAAAAACTCAAACTAATGAAAGTTGCGTACATATCTGAGGATCACGCTCGTAATTTTGCAGATTTTTTCGATTTTTTTACAGAGACTTATGCCGAAGTGACAGACAACAATGCTGTTTCTGCGCAGCGATCCCAAATATAACATCAACTTTAGCATAGAAACTTTACTTGGCACAAAAACATGATAAGGAGAGGTTGCTACAGTAGTAAACAACTTCCAAGACTCAACAAAACAAAAATTGCTGTAGTAAAATAAACACATGGGTTATCTCCCAAGAAGTTCTCTTTATAGCCATTAAGATGGGCTCAGGCTTTAATGATGCACTCGCAAGAAATAGTATTTGAAGCAAAAGAGAGCATCAAGAGGCAAATTCAAAACAAATTTAAGCCTAACATGCTTCCTATGAAAAGGAATCTTGTAAATAAACAAGTTCAAGAAGCATAATGCAACAAGCATAGAAAGATAAAACAAGTGTAGCTTAAAAAAATTCAGCACATGGAGAGGCATTTTAGTAACATGAAAATTTCTATAACCATATTTTCCTCTCTCATAAAAACTTTCAGTAGCATCATGAGCAAACTCAACAATATAACTATCACTTAAAGCATTCTTATTATGAGTCTCATGCATAAAATTATTACTCTCCACATAAGCATAATCAATTTTATTAGTTGTAGTGGGAGCAAATTCAACAAAGTAGCTATCATTATTATTCCCATCAAGTGTAGGAGGCATAGTATAATCATAATAAAATTTACTCTCCATAGTAGGCGGCACCAAAAGACCACTATCATTGTAATCATCATAAATAGGAGGCAAAGTATCATCAAAGAAAATTTTCTCCTCAATGCTTGGGGGACTAAAAATATCATGCTCATCAAAACCAGCTTCCCCAAGCTTAGAATTTTCCATATCATTAACAACAATGGTGTTCAAAGCATTCATACTAATATCATTGCTACCAGCATGCAAATAAGATTCCATAGGTTTTTTAATTTTCGCAGCAAACAATCCATGTCTTAACTCAGGAAATAAAATAAGAAGCTCATTGTTGCTCTCCATTATGCCTAACTAGTGTAAACAAGAAACCAAAAGATGCAATTGCAGGATCTAAAGGAAATAGCTTCGAGTACTTACAACGGCGCCGGAAAATAGCTTAGTAGCCGAGATCCGGAGTGTGAGTACCTTTTCCCTTCCTCCCCAGAACGGCGCCGAAATAGCTTGATGTCACGGTGCTTCTATTCTTGTAGATGTGTTGGGCCTCCAAGAGCAGAGGTTTGTAAAAGCAAGTTTTCCCTTAAGTGGATCACCCAAGGTTTATCGAACTCAGGGAGGAAGAGGTCAAAGATATCCCTCTCATGCAACCCCGCAACCACAAAGCAAGAAGTCTCTTGTGTCCCCAACACACCTAATAGATGCACTAGTTCGGCGAAGAGATAGTGAAATACAAGTGGTATGAATGAATATGAGCAGAGTACAGAAAAATAGCTTACTAGCGTGCAGTTGATGGTAGTAATATTGTAGGAAGTAAACAGAGTAACACAGCATAGTAACAAAACAAGAAACAAGCAAGATAGCAGATTTAGGAACAAGGCCTAGGGATTAGACTTTCACTAGTGGACACTCTCAACTTTGATCACATAATGAATAGATAAATGCATACTCTACACTCTCTTGTTGGATGATGAACACATTGCGTAGGATTACACGAACCCTCAATGCCGGAGTTAACAAGCTCCACAATTCAATGTTCATATTTAAATAACCTTAGAGTGCATGAAAGATCGACACGACTAAACCAAGTACTAACATAGCATGCACACTGTCACCTTCACACCATGTAGGAGGAATAGATCACATCAATACCATCATAGCAATAGTTAACTTCATAATCTACAAGAGATCATAATCATAGCCTACGCCAAGTACTAACACGGATGCACACACTGTCACCATTACACCGTGCAGGAGGAATAAACTACTTTAATAACATCACTAGAGTAGCACATGGATAAATTGTGATACAAAACGCATTGCAATCATAAAGGGATATAAATAAGCACTTCACTATGCCATTCATAACAGAATAAGTATTCTGTGAAATATAGCCTAAGAGACCCACACGGTGCACACACTGTCACCTTTACACACGTGGGACAAGGAGTCTCCGGAGATCACATAAGTAAAACCCACTTGACTAGCATAATGACATCTAGATTACAAGCATCATCATATGAATCTCAATCATGTAAGGCAGCTCATGAGATTATTGTATTGAAGTACATAGAGAGATGAACCACATAGCTACCAACCCCCGAGCCTCGATGGAGAACTACTCCCTCCTCATGGGAGCAGCAGCGTGATGAAGATGGCGTGAAGATGGCAGCGGTGTCGATGGAGAAGCCTTCCGGGGCACTTCCGTCCCGGCGGCGTGCCGAACAGACTCCGTCCCGATCTTGGCTTCGCGATGGCGGCGGCTCGGAAGGTTTCTCGCACCGGCTTATTCGTCTCGAGGTTTTAGGTCGTGACCTTATAGCGAAAGGGCAGCCTCGGAGGGCCTGTGGGCCCACACACTAAGGCGGCGCGCCCCCTGGCCGCGCCGGGTGTTGTGGGGCCCCGTGGCTTCTCTCGCGCTCTCGGGTGTTGGAAGCTTCTCCAAAAATAGGATGTCGCATTGATTTCGTCCGATTCGAGAATATTTCCTTACTAGGATTTCGAAACCAAAAACAGGAAACAGGAACTGGCACTTCGGCATCTCGTCAATAGGTTAGTTCCGGAAAACGCATAATAATGACATATAATGTGTATAAAACATGTAGGTATCATCAATAAAGTAGCATGGAACATAAGAAATTATAGATACGTTTGAGACGTATCACTCATCGTCCCCAGCATCATCATCGCGCGGGGCCGGGGGTTCAGGCGGCACATCCGGGCCAGACCCACCCGCCGACCGACCCAGCTCCGCCTTCACTCCAATCGTGTATGGCTCGCCATTCACACACAACTGGAACGAGCCCTTGATGCGCTCGGGGTGGCGGCATTGGAACCGCACACGCACCGGCTCCGTGGACCACTTCTTGAGCGAGAGCTCATCAACGTCGATGGGGCGCCCCACAAGGACAAGGGCCGCCATGAGCCTGTCCCGCACCAGCACGTCCCGGGGGAGGCCGGTCAGCTAGACCCACACCGAGGGGAAAGGCTTCCCGGGCTTGGGCGCGACGAAGGCCTCCCGGATGTGCACGTCAATGTCGCTCAGGGGGAGATGCAGCTTGCCGCTCCCCGTGCTCAGCTTCAGCGTCGCCCTCGACGGGAACTGCACCGAGAACTCCGACTCGGACTGCCTGGTGACCTGCCAATCCCAGCAATCATCGACCAGGCTCTTCAGCTCCCCCGAGAGCTCCTCCTCCGACAGAGGGTTGTTGGAGAAGCGGATCACCGCGGTGTACTGCGCACCCTTCGCATCCTCGCGGATAGGGTCCACCTCGATGTTGAAGAAGCCGCAGCCATTGAAGGCATGCCCCATCTGTTGGAGCATGAGGGGCCTTCCCCTGGTCGGACAGTTGGTCGAGATGTGGCCTTCCTTGCTGCAAAGGACGCACAGGGGATCATAGCTGCAGTCGGACTGGAAGTGCCCCGCCCGCCCGCAGCGGAAGCACTCCCCACCGACAGCCGCCCCCTGCGAGTGGCCAGCTCCCTGCTTGGCCTTGTTCTTGGCCTTGGCCGGAACATGCGCTCCCTGCGCCATCACCGAGACAGCGCCGGACCCGGAGCTTCCGCCGCCCCTGCTGGCCCTTGCCGCGGCCGCCGTGGTTCCCGTCCTTGCGCGCCTGCCCGTGGTGAAGCTGCGGCGCCGCACGATCGTCGCGCTCCTGCCGACGCCCGCGCTGGTCCGCCTCCGACCTGCGTCCGCCATCCTGCTGCCTCCTGCCGTCGCCGTCGCCGTTGCCGCTCCCCTCGAAGCGGCGCTTGTTGTTGTTGTTGCCTTGCCCCGCGCCGCCGCCGCCACCGCCGCCCCGGCCCGCCTGCCTCCCGTCACTGCCTCCACGCCCCTCCATGACCACCACTTCTGCGAACGAGCGCGCGAGCGGTGCCGGATCTGGGATGCGGAAGAGCGTGCGCGCTGTGGAAGCTAACCACCGCCGGCCGCCCCATCCCTCCATCCTCCAGCTCCGCGCATCTTCTCACCTCGACCTGGTGCGCCGCGCCATCGAAGCTAACCACCGCCGGCCGCCCCATCCCTCCATCCTCCAGCTCCGCTTCCCCTTCTTCCATTCCATCCCTCCTCCCCCATCCGCACCTCAACCCTCATTGTTTTTCCCCCACCTTGTGCCCCGCTCCGCCGCAGCGAACCAGCCAGGTTGCGCCGCCACAATTCCTAGCTAACCCACCGCGGCGGAGACGACCCTGCCGCAATGTCACCAAAGGTGGACACGGGTACCTACAGCGATTCCCCAAAGTATCATTTTCTCATATTGTAGTACGGAGTACTACGTTTTACTTGGCCCAGCTGGCTGTCCCGTAACTCCCGTTTATCTTTCCCCTGCACTTATTCTTCGTGTCATTTGTTTCTCCCCTCCGGCCCTTCCCATTTGGATATTAGCATCATCAGTAAGTAGTACCCCGAACTTAACAAAGCGCGAATGCGCGGTTAGTTATTATGGGGCGGCGAGTTGGGTGTTCAAATTATGGTGCATCATGAACACTCCTGAGTTGCTTTGGTTTGTCGAACGCAATAGGAAGACATAGCTTTGATTAGCTATCACCTTTTCATCCGAAGAGAACTTTGATTGGACATAATATATCTCACAACCTTTATACAAGTCTGGCAAACATCAATGCAAAATGAAACTAACATCAGGACATAGCTACCTAGCTTTTCCAGTGAAGGAAATTCCAAAGAAATGAAAATAGTTATGACAGAAATCTATGTACATTATGTCCATCCTGATGTGGCTCTCAAATGTTCATAGAGAAGAATGCTTCTTTTACTGCAATTGTTTCACTATAAACTTCGTGCATTCTTGGGCGATCTTTTGGTGACTCCGCGGAGCATAACAGGCCAAGTTTAAGGAGTTGGAGAGCACATATATCCATCAATGTAGTTGGCTTGTATTCGTCAATTTTTGGTTTAGGGTCAGTAGGCTGGTCTCCAAATTTTGGCATAAGGCTGGGGCGAAGAATGCGTTCAGTTTCTGACAGTGATGCATTTACATACTTGTGGAGTGTAAGGCCATCACTGAACGCTTCATCGGTAGGTCGTTTCCCTGTTAGCATTTCCAAAAGTATAATGCCATAGCTGTATACATCACCCTCAGTTGAGATCTGACTGCCCATTCCATACTCTGCATCCAATGAGAAAAAAAAAAGTTATGAGACATACTAGAACAAAAAAAGGTACTAATCAAAAGTGGTATAGTAATTTAAAATGGTTATAATTACTCACCAGGAGCAATATACCCAATAGATCCCCTCGGTCCAAGTATGCTTGTCGAGTTGCTCTGAACTCCAAATGAATAACCACGAATTAACCTTGCTAGCCCAAAGTCACACACATGGGCAGTATCATCATCATCAAAGAGTATATTGCTTGGCTTCATATCACAGTGAACCACTGGTGGGATGCATTGGTTATGAAGGTATTCCAGAGCAGCTGCAATGTCAACTGCTATGCATATCACCTTCCCCAAACTCAAATCGGCATCCTTATTGAGCTTAGCATGAAGTCGGCTCTCAAGGCTACCTTTTGCCATATACTCAAAGACTAGAGATTTGAACTCATTCCCAGCCGGATCGTAAGTTGAGCATGCAGTTATGACCCTCACGAGATTTCGGTGCCGGATGCTTTGCAAAGCTCTGCACTCAGAAATAAAGCTATCCACTGCACCGTACTGATTAAGTTTGAACACTTTGACAGCAACCGAGGTGTCTTCTCCATCTAACTGACCTTTATACACTATACCATATTGCCCGGAGCCAACTATGTTGGTTGGAGAAAAGCTATCCGTTGCTTTGCTCACATCATTATATGTTAGCCTTTTTAGCTCCATATATGTCTGGCCAATGGACTGACTGGATTTCCACCTCCTCTTTCTCAAGATATGGAAAACAAGGAAGACCAGCCCTAGGATCAAGGCCAATGCAACAACAGCTGACAGAGCTGCCAACAATGGAACGATAAACTTGTGGCTTCTCTTAGATGCTAAGGTGGGGCACCTGGGCAAATCGTCGACTCGAACATTTGAACAGAGAAGTGCATTTCCTTGGACAGAAACATTGCTAGTGTTGGCAAAGACTCCACCTATTGGAACTGGCCCCTCAAAGTTGTTGAACGACATATTCAGGTACTGCAGCGAAGTGAATGTCTCAAGGAATTCAGGTATTGTACCGGATAAATTGTTTTGGGAGAAATCTAATGCTTTGGCACCCTTGAGGTTTGCCAATGATTGTGGAATGCTTCCTTCCAGGAGGTTCCCTTCTAGACGAAGTGATTCTAACCGGACACATGCACCAAGTGTTGATGGGATTTTGGATGTGAGTTTGTTGTGTGAGAGGCTCAAGGAACCAAGGTTTATCAAGCTACCAATTTCTGAAGGTATAGATTCTGTGAACTGGTTATGTGACAGGTCAAGTAACCAACTCAGTTGATTCAATTTGCTGAACATGTGCCCTCTGATGCTCCCATTGAGGCCATTGCTGGAAAGGTTTAGTGCCACCAATTTCTGGCAGCCAGCTAAACTTGCAGGTATGGTTCCACTTAATTGGTTTTCTTGTAAATAAAGTTCCGTCAACTGATTCAAGTTACCAATGGAAGACGGAATTTCTCCGGAAAACTTGTTTTGTGACAGGCTAAGGATAAATAAATTGCTTAGCTGGCCAAGAGTAGAAGGTATAGGCCCTGTGAAAATATTATTATCAAGATAAAGTAGGGAAATTTTAGACAGGTTTCCGATCTCCAAGGGAATGGTGCCAGAGATGTAGTTTGACCGAAGAGTCAAGCCATTCAAACTTTTCGGTAGGTTCGCTACAGAACCTGCCGGGAAGCTCCCGCGCAGTCTGTTTTTGCCCAAGTTGACCTTTTGCAGCTGTGTACAATTTGCAAAGGATGAGAAGAATGTCCAATCTCCAGCTTCTAGCTGGTTTGAGTGCAGCATGAGAACCTGCAAATTCGGCATGGAACCGAAGGAAGGAACCACCCCACTCAGCGAGTTGTTGCCGAGATACATGAACTCCATGCTGGAGGCGTTGGCTAGGGATGCAGGGATCTCACCCTCAAAATGATTATTAGACATCACCAGTGCAGTAATGTTAGGGAGAGTGTTCCCCATATCAGAAGGAAGTGTTCCTCTAAGGTTATTGTCGGCCAACCCAAGGAAACTCAGGAAAGGAAAATTGTAAATTGACGGTGGCACTGTCCCTGATAGATTGTTGTATGAGAGGTCAAGAAATTGCAGGCCTGATAGCTTGGATAAATCTGGAATGCCGCCCTGCAACTGGTTTTGCGCTACTAGTAGCGCGCTAAGCAATGTCAGATTGCCTATTGAGTGCGGCAAAGCTCCGGTGAGGCTATTACTGGTGAGATCGAGGTATGTGAGCTGTGAAGGGATGTTTATGAAAGGTGGAATTGGCCCAGAAAGGCTGTTCATCCGAAGATGTATCTCTGTGATGGTTGAGCTGTTGAAAAGTGCTGCCGGTATTGCCCCAGAAATACTGTTGTTATCTAGAGAAAGGTACCGGAGCGAAGAACAATTTGCCAGAAACTTCGGGATTTCTCCGCTGAGAAAGTTGTTGGTGAGAGTGACAGAGTCCAGAGCCAGTGAGCTCCCGAGTAGAGGGGGAATCTCACCAGAAAGTTCATTGCTGGCTAAGTCTAGAGAGGAAAGGTTGCGAAGCGTACCGAAGCTTGGCGGGATCGCACCTCCAATAGAGTTGCTGCTCAGCGACAGGACCTCGAGGCCAGCACATGATGACAGAGATGGGGGGATCTCGCCACTGAGCATGTTGGAGCTGAGGTTGAGGTACTGGAGTCCAGTGAGTCGGCCAAGGTCCTGCGGCACATGACCAGAGAGCTGGTTGTTTGCCATGTGGATTCTCACCAGCGAGGTGAGGTTGGAGATGCAGGGCGGGATGTCACCGGTGAGACCTTGTGCCTCCATGTCCAAGGCCACCACTAGAGGTAGCTGTGGCTGCGTCGTGCATGAGACGCCTTGCCAACTGCAGAAATCAGGTGATGTGGTGTTCCATGTGGTGATGGAGAGGCCGGACTTGAGGCAGAGCAGAGCGTCTCGGTTCTCGTCAGTTTCATCAGCCAATGTTGTCACCGACAACGGATGCAAAATCGTTGCGATGAGTATGGCTAGCACTAGTGCACAAGCCATGTTGTTGATATGATATGAATGCTGGCAACAAATACTTTTCGTCTGATTTTATAGAGGTCTGTTTCTGGACTAGGGAGATATAAGTTCAGTTCAGGCGGCATTTGGCTGATCCCAATTGTCGTCTATTGCTTGGTGAAGTGATACAAGTCTAGTTTTGGGTTCAGACGTGAAGCTTTTTCAACGTACGGATTGTAAACATTTGGATGTATGATTGGAACTTTCTCGGTGATGCAAGCAACCTGTTCGTTAGTCAATGCGCGTCCACATCGGGTGTATATGAAATTCAATACATATTGACATGGATTATCTCGTCTGGTTGACTTGGACTAGTGGCACATTGAGGTTAGAGTCGTGCTACAGTTCCAATTCATTTTGCTTAGCGAGATGATCCCTATGATATTTTTCGGATAGATGTGTGAATTTGCATCATTCCTAGTGAAATCACGAAAAAAATATCAAATTAGTTTTTTTTCCCTTCAGGAGCTACTCTTCCTACTTATTGCCCCTCAGTTTTGTTGGTTAGTTTTTTCTAAAGGGAGTTTGAGATCCTCGGGCTTTACATGAAAGTGAAGTTCGTTAAGTCATATAAGTTTCTTTGTTCATGAATACTACAGTTTGGGTTAATGACATGTATGTAAATTTCAGGACATGAATGCCGATTCCCCGTCAAACAAAAAATAATAATTCACTTGTCCAACTTCGTTAATAGGCCGTAAATAAGAGTCTCTGAGTTCCATACACTGCCTTGGCAGCTTGGCTACTAAGTAGTTGATGGCGAAAATTAGCATACACAACTCCTGACCAAGCCATCAGAGTTTCATTTTCCAGTCTAACATTTTTTTCGAAAAAAAAACTCCCAGTCAACATGATCGGGTCTAAGTTGTTTGCTTGATTTGACCAATATTTTCTCTGTTTCTTTGCTATCTTATTTGAAATATCACTGTCAATGACTGTCTTCAAAGTTATTCAAAGTTCATCTTTCCAGCCAATATTTTCTGTAGCACTGGTACAAAACTACAAATCCTTATTTAGACGAATAGGAAGCAGGCAAGCAGCATATAGTGAGTGCAACGGCCTTCGTTTTACCCAATAATGGCTTGGAGGTATCGCTTGATTCTTCAGCTTGTTACAACGGGGATCATTCTGCTAATCTTCGTAAACCCGGTATCATCATTTTCACGTACGTGTTCTCCCCTTGCAAACGGGTATTTCTTTTGGTTTGCTCTTTTTGTGGGAACTACCTTGAAAAATAATCCCTACATCTCATGAGGTTTGGTTCAAGGAGTGTTTCATCCAATCTCGTTTTCACCTAATACACTCTCATGTGCATCTGGAATAGACCACTTTAGGCGTAATCATTCAAAGCATTTCGATTTGCTAGTGAACTATCATGGAGTTTCAATTCATCATGAAGTACTGAATGAATTATGTTCTGTATAGGAATTGATTGATGTACTTACAACATGAAACTACGAATTTAGTGCATTCCAGTGACGATACAAACGTGCTACCGTTTATTAACCATATTTTTCTGTAATTTACAACCGGGCTGTGTTGCTTCCTTGCAGAAGGCGAACCCATCTGTCCACCTTGTCTTTGCTGCCGATGCAGCTGTGGTCACCAATGATTATCATTCCAGCAGTCTCGTCGGGATTACCATGCATTTTGCACAGAGCCGATTACGGTTTTATGGATGCTACTTTTTCGTCACCTTTTTTCTTTCCTGTTTTGCATAGAGTACCCCCTTTGCACTGTACTATGACAAGATACTTTTGTAAGGATGAATGCTGCTCTATGGAACATTTACCTGACTTACGACTCGGAGTACTATGTATTCATAAGGACAAGAACAATGCAACTGATTCCTGATCGCATTCGCAACACTAATTGGAGGTGTAAGATTATATGATACACACACGACGTGCCATATTAGTTGTGAAAAAAAAATGTAGTGTTGTTTCATTCACATAAAACACACAATTTTTTAAAGTTCCTTTTTAACTACGCTTAGCTAAATTATCCTTTGCAAGAATTATTCTCCTTGCAAAGGATGCAAGCGAATTTTTAATTGTTTAGTGGTGCGTTGAGTTTTCAAATGAATTTATTTTGAAACTGAATGATTATCTTCCATCATATCCAAGTACATAGATTTTATGAAATAAATCCTGGTAACATGTTACTCCCTCCATTTTGCAACTCTGTCTAGATGCGACAGCTTTCATCTAAGAGCATCTCTAACAGAGCCCGTGAGCTTCCATCTAAGAGCATCTCTAACAGAGCCCGTGAACACGCGATCTGAAAACCCCGAGTTCACTTCACCCGAACTCGCGTTTACGGGTCAGAAAATCGCTGCGCATTCTGTTTTACAGTTTTGGTTTATGGGCTCTGTTTTGCGGCAGCGACATCCAAACCCGTAAAAGTAGGGGTTTTCATAGAATTCATATGCAACATGGTATAAACATGAACATACAATAATCGATCATAATTAATCAAATAATCATTCAAATTATTACAACAGATAAACAAATGTCTCAACCAAATTACAACAATTTTGAAATAATAAAACAAAGGAAGAAATGTCTCAACCAAATTACAACAGTTTCGAAACAATCAAACAAATGAACAAATGTCTCAACAATGATACATCTCACACATAAATGAATGGAATGGTATGATCATAGACGACGGCCATGTCGCTGCCAGTGGTGCATTTTGAGATCATAAACAAGCTAGGCATGTGTATTGGCATTCTCAATCTGCCGATGCATTTCAAGAAAAGCTTCAATGCGATTGGGGTTCCGTTGCGGTTGTACTCGGGACGTAGTCATAGAAGCAGGACAGGCTTAACTCTCTTTCATCTTTGATGATCATGTTGTGAAGAATCATATAACATGTCATGATGTTCAAAAGGGTTTTTTCTCCAAAACCGAGCTGGACCACGAACAATGGCAAACCTTGCTTGCAAAACACCGAAAACTCTCTCAGTGTCCTTGTGAGCTGCTTCTTGAGTTTTGGCAAATTTAGCTTCTATTTTGTCTTGGGGATCCTTCACAGACTTCACAAAAGTTGCCCAATCCGGATAGATGCCATCGGCTAGATAGTATCCCATTATATATTCATTATTCATGACCTTGTAATTGCAAGTGGGTGCTTCACCATTTGCTAGTTTCGCAAATAAATGGGATCTTTGCAGCACGTTGATGTCATTGAGTGTTCCGGCAAACCAAAAAAACAATGCTAAATCCACAAATCTTGTGATGCGACGGCCTCAAGTACAATGGTAGCATCTTTGTTCTTCCCAGGGTATTGTCCATGCCATGCCTTGGGACAATTCTTCTATGTCCAATGCATACAATCAAGACTACCAAACATTTCAGGCCAACCTCTTTTCTCATTTATCTCCATCAATCTTTTTGTGTCATCCTCGTTGGAAGCTCGAAGATAGGTTGGCTCAAATAACTTGATAATCATGCGAGCAAATCTAGCACGGACTGTGTGGTTATATCTTCGCCAATTCAAAGATACTCATCGGTGTAATTCGCAGGGATGCCATACGCAATAACCCTCATGGCAACCGAGATTTTTTGAAAGGGGCTGAAACCCATCACGCCGGCAGCATTTCCATGTTACTTGAAGTAATTTGAGTTGGATTCGCATGCCTTCACGATATTGACGAACAAAGTACAGTGCATGCGATACCTCCTACGAAATAGATGCGGCGTATAGGTAGGTACCTCGGCGAAGTAGTCCTCCATCAGTTACTCGTGGCATGATCTGGTATTCTGATCAAGCACGTGCTTGATCAGAATACACCTAAACAACTATCAGTTTCTTAAGATGTACATCAGGAGACCGGCTTTTGTGAACCTGAGTGTATGTGAACCCACTTTTTCAAAAAGTGGGTTTGTGATGTCAAAACATGTTTCAAAAATCGAAACACAAAATGATTGCAAAGATGATCTCAAACATGTGCCCTGGACATGAGTTTCGTTCTGAAAAAACATTTTATTTTGCCTCGGCAAAAAAGTGAAATTTTACAGGGCTATATAGCAGTATATATGTGACGTATTTTGTCTTTTTTAGATTCTGAAATAAAAAAGTGGTTTCTGCGGAAAACTTTCTACGAACACATAAAATATGCATATGTACCCGATATTTTTATTTCAGAATTTTTTCACATTTCAAAAATGCATTTCCAACCTGGATTCACGTGCACCCAGGTTCAACTGGGGCTTTTCCATACATCAGCCATTAAACTAAGTGGAGCCTTGTCGTCCATTTATTCCAACTTGATGATCGTGGACTTAAGTCCATTGTCTGGTGTATTCGCCTTAAACCGTGACACTATATAGTCTATATAACATGCTTTATTTGAACAATGATGTATGGAGATATGAACTGTCGAGCAAGATATTTTCCCCAAGATGGAACAAATTGCAATACTTCGCAACAAAAAAATTGCAGTACTGACACTGAAAGTTAGTTTTCGAGGAAGAAAATTTTGCAATACGGCACGACCTGATTATAAGTGTGTATCGCGGTGAGCCGGTGAGAATGCCTCCTGTGTTTGTACCTTGGCGGCAGCTGGGCACCTCCATTTTCTGGGGTCACGTCACACCTCATCTACAATCGTCCTGGCTCAACAGTCACGCTACAGTTCCCATTGAAAAGGACATTAGGGCAGACGATTGACGACTTGTTACCTTGGGAAGACGAACATGTTACGTGTCAAACTCTTTCAGTAGACGATTATGAAACTCTGCAGTTCCTCTGAATTTCGTGCACTGGCTTGCCAAAGAAGTAGTTGACGGAGGAAACACGCGCTAAATTCTGGTGATACCCTAAGAGTTTCATTCACACTCAACATGATCTGGTATTCTGATCAAGCACGTTCTAACCAATATTTCTCTCTTTTCATTGCTACTATCTTCTATTTCGTCCGTCCCATGAAACATTGCTGAGATTTGTCAAAATTTGGAAATTTTGAGATTTGGGGTCTATAGAAGCGCAGAGGCTTGCTCCAGTACAACCCCCTCCTCAAACTCAACAAAACCCAACCGGTATTGTTTAGGCCCATGTCCAAACCCAAATCCAAAGTTCAGTATTTTCACGTATAGGCATACAGTCGTCGCAAGACAGTCAAGTGGTCACCGCAAGACAGTCCGGCGGTCAATGCAAGATAGTCCAGCGCCGCAAACAGTCTGGCGAGGCGCCTCAAGACAGTCCGGCGCAGGCACAGCAAGACAGTCGGCTAGTCTTGTTTCCAACGCGATGGACATTCCGGCCAAACTGCACTGGACTGTCGGGGATGGACAGTCTGGCTTTTCATTGCTCCGTCACGCCGCCGTCTAACCTGCACGCCACCCCAACCATACTGGTACGGACCTATGAGGCATTGCCGAGGCTCGTGTCACCCAGCGTCGCCTCATATCACAGTGCCTCGTGGCCGCCCATCACCACCTTGTCGCCCCTCCCGCCCGGTAGCCACGACCGCCACCGCACGGACGAATCGCCAACAATAATCAATGTAATACATAATTATATACATACGTATGCGGTATATTCATACAATTTAGTTGGGTAATACGGGTTTTATACAGAACTACGTATACATGTTTAATATTAATAATGAAGGGGTATTAAGCGATCTCAGTTGTCCTTGTATTTCAGTTTGCTCTGAGTGGGAGGGAGTTGTACCAGAGAAAACGCAAGAAGCGCAAGCCAGATGTTATTTACTGTCTAGATATATCTAAATTTAGACAAATCTCCGTGCTTGTTGCTCGCTTGGGTCCATGATGCCGGCCTCACACCACACTCCCAGGACGACAGCCACCCGCAGCCCGCTCCCCCTCGTGCCCCTGCCCTTCTCCCCAGCATTGCCGTACCGGCTTCCGCAAGCCCCGTCACCTCGGATGCGGGAGAGGCCGACTCCGTCTCGGACTTTGCCTCCTCTAATGGTGACCCATCCCTCGTCGATGAATCCAACAGCCCTAACTTCATCGAGGTGTTCATGCCGCAGGGCGACCTCGGCTAGGAGGTTGGCCGTTGTTTTCATCGAGCCGCCCATCGCCTTCTTCTCTGCTCACGGTGGCATGCGCGATGCCTTGCTTCTCACTGGGCTCCTCTTTGAGGTTCTTGCCTCATCAGTGGACGCAATGTACATGTGCTTCTCCTCTGGCGCCGAGAGAGAAGAGGCCATCTGCATGCAGCCGTTCTTTCACGAGGACACCCGCATTGTTCTGTTCCGGTAGGAGGAGTATGACCTCGCGCAGTGGTGGCCAGGCATCTGCGCGCTCGCCTCGGCCACAAGCTTCCAGGCTAAGCATGTCAACCGTGCTGGTGTCCCTGCCATGTTCAACGGCTTCGACAAGGTCCTTGAGAGTGATCCGATCACCCTCGCTAGGCACGGCATGTCCTTCGTGCGCGTCATCCTTCTCATGCACCGCACCTGCAATGCTCCGTGCGACATCGGCCCCATCGGTGGCCCTAGGGCTCTAGAACTGCCCCCGGTGCGCATTACCTGCACTTGGCCTAGCGTCGTTCAACGACGCTGGCGCCTACCAGCCATTCTTCCCGCCACCACCACAACCACCCTTCATGCATCACCGTGCCACCGTGGGACGCCCCCCTTCCTTGGCATCCCGCTTAGCTGGTGCCAACAGAGAGGAGGTCGATATGGGAATGCCAACAACGGAGGGCGACAGCTGGACATGCTCCGTCGCCCGCATGGTGCCCATCCCTTCGACATCGTGAGCCAAGCCATCGCCCTGTAGCCTGTTCGGGGCGGTGCCCCCACTCCCTCGCCTGGGCCCGTGTCGCCGCCGTGTATTAGGCTAGATTAAGACCGAAACCATGCCATAGTTTGTTGAACATACACCAAATTGGACACACACGTGTATCTTGGGATGGCAAGCAATTTTGATGCTGGTGGTTTTCATTATCTTTGCACAATCCGTTTTTTTTATTTGGTGAGTGCTAAAATCGTTTTGTTGTGAAGAACCTACCAATTGCAGGAACCAAAATTTCAAGAATATTAGACTACATTGTATATACAAATCAACAACTGGTTGCATCTAAAATAATTTCTAGGTACCTCTCACCAAAACGACAAGCATTGGTCGATTCAGTTAGAAGGGGGCTAAATTTGAACTACATGTGCTTGATAGTTTGCTGATGTCTTTTTTAAAAATTATTTCTAGATTAACAACAATCTTTTTCATCATAGACCCATAAATTGTTTCGCAAGATTCAACCCCTTGGTAACAAAAGTTCATGCCTGCTGTTTTGGATACAATTTAAATCACGCACAAGTAATTCAAAAGAAATCAAAACCTTTGTCATACATAGAAAATAAAAATTATTAATGTGAAAAAGGTAGAAGAGCTATGTTGACGGCATTGCCGTCGGCATAGCTCTGTGCCGTCAAGTGTCCGTTAATAGGTGGTCACTGTTAGATGTATATATTTGTCTATTGTAGTTTCCCCATATGTTAGGGGGCTTTCTGCATATATGCACCTGTACATGTACTATATATTGTGGCCTTTGGCCCCGTGGTAATACAACAAGCATATTGCCCTAACATGGTATCAGTGCAAAAATTGATCCTCTAAATTCCCCCAGCCGACGTTGCTTGTTCCGTCCACGATCTGTGCTTCCTCCGTCGATCTCGATCTGTGCTTCGATCTTCTTCCCCGACGGCTCGATCTCCAGGCGGCCGCCCGATTCCTGGCCCCGCCCGAGCGAGGCCGTCTTCCTCCAGACGCCCGATTCCCCGCTCGCGCGAGGCCGCCCGCTCCTGGCGCAAGTGCTCCGCCCGCCCACTCGACCGCCTGCTCTTCCTCCCCCGCGCGAGGCCACCCGCTGCCTGCTCTCCGCTCTGCCGGCTTCGCCTCTGGTCCCTGGCTGCCGGCCGCTCCTCTGGTCGATCGGCTGGTGACTTCACATCTGCCCCTGGCCGATCTGCCCGATTCTCCCTGTTTTCCGCGTGAGTCTGCTGCTTTCCGCGTGAGTCTGTTTTCCGCGTGAGTCTGTTCTCCTGTTGACTTACGTCTGAAGCAAAAAAAAAAAAAAAAAAAAAAAAAGCAAAAAGCAAAAAAAAAAAAAAAGAGCTATGTCTTCCGCTGATCCCGTCTCTTCTTTGGGCCCACCTTCGGTATTTGGTATTTGTCCGCTGCCTCCGTGCATGACTGCTAGCTATTCTTCGTCGCCGTTTGCGGCCTCTTCACGCGGCTCTGCTCGCGCTTCGCCGACTCGGTCTACGTCGGCTCGCCGCTCTTCACCGACTTTCGCGGCCTCTTCGCGTTCGGCCGTGCTTCGCCGATTTTGTCTCCCTCGCCTGCCGCTCTACATCGACTTTTGCGGCCTCTTCATGCGCTCGTCGCGCTTCGCCGACTTCGTCTACGTCGGCCCGCTCTACATCGACTTTTGCGGCCACTTCCCGCGGTTATGGCCGCGCTTCGTCGACTCCGTCTGCGTCGGCCTGCCGCTCTATATCGACTTTCGCGGCCGCTTCACGTGGTTATGACCGCGCTTTGCCGACTCTGTCTTCATCGGTGTGTTGCTCTCTGTCGCCCCCTTTGGTGGCCTCTGTGCGTGTGGATGATAGCTCCTCGTCGGCACCTGATTGTACGTCGACCTCTCCAGTTGCGCCCTCTCTGCGCAGAGATAGCGCAGCTTCACCGCCTGCTTGATGCTTGGGATTCCAGTTTACGTCGCAGCCTCGCGGTCCGAGTCTCCGCCCTCGTCCTCATTGCACCTACTGTGGCAAGGTTGGCCACACTTCCTCCACTGCTGGACGCGGGATCCCGTTTACGTCAGCAGTTCCAGGATCGTCGCAGGCTGGCTCTTCAGGATCTTCTGCAGTTGCACTCTCTGATCAGGACATTCTCGGGGGTCTTCGTGGTCTGCTCGCTACTCCACTTTTCCTCGCCGGGCTGCTGGTTCTGTGATGGCTCTTCGCACCGCGCGACCACCACTTTCTACACAGTCAGTACGTCCCCGTGGTATCTGGATTCTGGAGCTTCCTTTCATATGACCTCTGAGTCTTCTATTCTGTCTGCTCTTCGGTCTCTTATTTCTCCTGTCCGTGTTGTCACGGCTGATGGTACCTCTATTCCTGTTTCTAGTAGAGGCACCCTTTCTACTCCCTCTTTCTCTGTCCCTGATGTTTCTCATGTTCCTCGCCTTCGATGAACCTTTTCTCTGCTAGCCAGCTCACCGATTCTGGTTGTCGTGTCATTCTTGACGCTGAGTCTTGTGCGGTTCAGGATCGTCGCACACAGGCCCTGGTTGGAGCTGGCCCTCGTAGCCGTAAGTCTCTTTGGGAGTTAGACTGGCTTCGTGTTCCTTCCGCTGCCCCTCCATCTGCCAGTTCTCCTCCGGTTGTTGCCTCTGTCACCGGCTCTTTTCAGCAGTGGCATCATCGTCTTGGTCACCTTTGTGACTCTCGCCTGTCGTCTTTGGTTCATCGTGGTCTTCTGGGGTCTGTCTCTGGAGATGGGTCGTTACACTGTCAGGGCTGTAGGTTAGGCAAACAGATTCAGCTTCCTTATCCTACTAGTGTGTCTGTCTCTCAGCGACCATTCGATTTAGTCCATTCAGATGTTTGGGGTCCGGCTCCCTTCGCTTCGAAAGGGGGCCATCGATACTATATCTTATTCATTGATGATTTTTCACGGTATACCTGGGTGTTTTTTATGCACTCTCGCAGTGAGGTGCTCTCTATTTATCAGCATTTTGCGGCCATGGTCCGCACTCAGTATTCCTCACCCATTCGCGTGTTCCGTGCTGATTCTGCTGGTGAGTATATCTCCCAGCACCTTCGTGGTGTCCTTGCTGAGGAGGGCACCCTCGCTCAGTTTTCTTGTCCCGGCGCGCATGCTCAAAATGGCGTCGCCGAGCGTAAGCATCGTCATCTTCTTGAGACCACCCGTGCTATGATGATTGCTTCTTCTCTTCCGCCACATTTCTGGGCTGAGGCTGTTGCTACGTCGGCCCACCTCATTAACATTCAGCCTTCCGCTGCTCTACAGGGTGGCATTCCTCTCGAGCGTCTCTCTGGTGTTTCTCCAGACTACTCGACTCTCCGTTCATTTGGTTGCGTCTGCTATGTCCTTCTGCCTCCTCGTGAACGCACCAAACTTACCGCTCAGTCTGTTGAGTGTGTTTTTCTCGGATACAGTGATGAGCATAAGGGCTATCGCTGTTGGGACCCCGTTGGTCGTCGGATGCGCATCTCTCGTGACGTCACGTTTGATGAGACGCGTCCCTTCTATCCTCGCCCCACCTCGGGTACTTACCCGGTGGATGATATCTCTTTTCTTCTTTTTCCGGATGCACCCCTGCTGTCCCTTCTCCTCCCCTTCCTACTTCTGATGCGCCCCCTTCGGCGCCATCCTCTCGTCCGTCTAGTCCACCTAGTACTCCTCGTTCTCCGGCTTCGGATCCTTCCGATGCTGTCCCTTCTTCCTCTTCTTCTGATGAGTTGTCCTCCGCGATGATCTTCCCCTTCCCGGCCTGTCCGTCAGCGTCGTGCTCCGCTCGTTACTCTCCTAGTCGTATGGTCTCTCTGTCGTTTCCGAGCCGACTTCTTATCGGGATGCCGAGCGTCATCCTGAATGGCAGCTTGCCATGGCTGAGGAGATCGCTGCGCTTGAGCGCACTGGCACTTGGGATCTTGTTTCTCCCCTTCTGGTGTTCGTCCTATCACGTGTAAGTGGGTCTATAAAATTAAGACTCGCTCTGATGGATCTCTTGAGCGCTATAAAGCGCGTCTTGTGGCTCGTGGCTTTCAGCAGGAGCACGGCCGTGACTATGATGAGACTTTTGCCCCTGTGGCTCATATGACTACTGTGCGTACCCTTCTTGCTGTTGCTTCTGTTCGCCGCTGGTCTGTCTCCCAGCTTGATGTTCAGAATGCTTTTCTTAATGGCGAGTTGAGTGAGGAGGTTTACATGCAGCCTCCTCCTGGGTATTCTGTTCCCGATGGGATGGTTTGTCGTCTCCGACGTTCTCTCTATGGTCTCAAACAGGCCCCTCGTGCCTGGTTTGAGCGCTTCGCCTCTGTGGTGACTGCTGCTGGTTTCTCTCCTAGTCTTCATGATCCCGCACTTTTCGTTCACACTTCTCCTCGTGGACGTACTCTTCTTCTTCTCTATGTTGATGATATGATCATTACTGGTGATGATCCTGAGTATATTGCCTTCGTCAAGGCTCGTCTTCGCGATCAGTTTCTTATGACTGATCTTGGTCCTCTTCGCTATTTTCTTGGTATTGAGGTTTCCTCCACTTCTGATGGCTTTTCTATCTCTCAGGAAAAGTACATTCAGGATCTTCTTGCTCGTGCTGCTCTTGGGGATGAGCGCACGGTTGATACTCCTATGGAGCTTAATGTTAAGCTTCGTCCTACTGATGGTGATCCTCTTCCTGATCCCACTCGTTATCGCCATCTTGTTGGGAGTCTTGTTTATCTTGTTGTCACTCGTCCTGATATTTCTTATCCTGTTCATATTCTGAGTCAGTTTGTCTCAGCTCCTACCACTGTTCACTATAGTCATCTCCTTCGTGTTCTTCGTTATCTTCGTGGCACGATCACTCGTCGCCTTTTCTTTCCCCGTTCCAGCTCTCTCCAGCTCCAGTGCTATTCGGATGCTACGTGGGCGAGTGATCCTACGGATCGTCGTTCGCTTTCTGCTTACTGTGTGTTTCTTGGTGGTTCGCTTGTTGCTTGGAAGACGAAGAAACAGGTCGCAGTTTCCCGTTCGAGTGTTGAGGCTGAGTTGCGGGCTATGGCTTTGTTGATTGCTGAGGTGACTTGGTTACGGTGGTTGCTTGCAGATTTTGGGGTCTCTGTTACGACACCCACTCCGCTTTTGTCTGACAGTACAGGTGCTATCAGTATTGCACGTGATCCGGTCAAGCATGAGCTGACCAAGCATATCGGTGTTGATGCTTTTTACACACGTGCACAGGTGCAGGATGATGTTGTTGCGGTTCATTATGTGCCTTCAGATTTGCAGTTGGCGGATTTCTTTACGAAGGCACAGACTCGAGCGCAGCATGATTTCTTACTCTCCAAACTCAGTGTTGTGGATCCACCATGAGTTTGAGGGGGTGTTAGATGTATATATTTGTCTATTGTAGTTTCCCCATATGTTAGGGGGCTTTCTGCATATATGCACCTGTACATGTACTATATATTGTGGCCTTTGGCCCCGTGGTAATACAACAAGCATATTGCCCTAACAGTCACCAACACCACGTGTTTCCGAGTTATGCCAACAACGCTCCAGGCCTCCAGCTATACCTATAGCTCCAGCTACACCGACAGTTTTTATCAGCCGTAGACATCTAGAGCCTACAACGGATCGGCCGTCTGGAATCTCACCGTTTTCCTGTAGTGGAGGCTCTAACCAATGTTCTTAGAGCATCTCCACTCGTCCCCCCGAACAGGCCCCCGGCGAGCGTTTTTTACATCCGGACGGCGTAAATCGGCCCGCCGCGCCCCGGTTCCTCGTTTCGTCCGGAATGAGCCTAGTTTCATCCGGCGATCCCACGCCATCCCCGGCCCCCGGGGAGCGCTCGGGGACTCCGGACGAAACGAAAGCGCGGGAAATACCGAGGAAACTTCCCGCGCGTCGGTGGCCCCAACTTGTCGGCGAGAGAAACCGATCGTCGTCCTCATCGCATCGTCTTCCGCGCGCTGTAAAGCCTGCCGCCGGTCTGCATTCGCCGTCCACGCGGCGAGTTAATGTCGTCGTCTTCCGCGCACGCATCGTCTTCCGCGCGCACTCCACGCGGTCAAAGGCTGCCGCCGGTCAGCTCGCCGCGGACGCGTCGCACTCCACGCCGCATTAATCCCCCGTGCCAGCCGCACCTATATACGCCGCTCCGCTCGCCGCCAGGGGTACCCCGTGATCCACTCTCCCTCCAGTCTCCCTCTAGTCTCCGTCCACTCTCCCCACTCTCCGAAGATGGCATTCTCCGACGACGACGGCGCAGCCAACAACGGCTTCCCCCGCCGCTCGCTCCACGCGTGGGAGGGGCACCTCCTCCACCAGGCGGGGTACCCCTGCCCGCCGGACACGAGGCCGCCCGGCGGTGGGTGGCGGCTGAGCCGTGGCGGCGTGCCAATCCCGCCGCCGCCTCGGGGCAACCTCCTCGACATCGAGATCGAGGAGGCGCGGATGAAGATGACGGATGAGGAGCGCGCCGAACCACGCCACCACCCCGACAACTACACGGCGTGGAACTCATACTTCCTGCGCCGGTGGGAGCGGGAGCTCGCCGCGTACGACGGCCCGCCGCCTCCGCCTCCGCGCAACAACTCGGCGGGCCGCAAACGTTGGTGGAGCGCGCCGGGCCGGAGCCTCGAGGCCGTCATCGAGCACATCCAGGGCGGCAACTTCCCGGTGCTGACGATGCCCGCTCCATCGAGGGCATCGGCGAGCCGCCGCCGGGGAAACGTCTGGCAGCCACGGCGCATGGCTGCCAGCTCGTCGTCTTCCGGATCGGCGCCGAGGTCATCCTTGGCGCCGGTGAAGAGGGAGGAGGCGACGTCGCCTTCGACGCCGGCGCGCGTGAAGACGGAGCCGGCGTCTCCGCCGCCGACCAGAGGGCGCAGCAGCGGCGCCCTCGTCATCCGCGACCAGCCTTCCGCGCCGCAGAGCGGCCGGAAGAGGACGAAGAAAGAGGCCGCCGCAAACCCGCTCGCCGAGGAGGAGGCGAAGCGCGCGGAGGAGGCCGCGCTGGCGGAGGCGATCGCCAGGTCGCTGGAGGACTTGGAGGAGGAGAAGCGCGAGGACGACGCCGGACTGGAATGGGCCAGGCGCGACTGGGAGCGGCAGGAGGCGGAGCAGCAGCGGCGGCTGCTGGACCTGGCCGCCGCACACCAACGCGCCGCCCGCGCCGCCCGCGGCGCCACAACCGCCAACGACGATGCCGCGCGCTTCCGCCGTCCCGCGACACCTCCTTCCGGCGTCGCTGTCCCCGTCGTCGACCTCGAGTCCTCCGACGACGACATGTACAAGCCATCCCCGGGGTGGTGGGGAGACGCCGGCCAGGGCAGCAGCAGCCAGGCCGCGCAGCCGAAGGACGACGGCTCCGACGACGACGACGGCGACTACACGGTGTTCTACCGCCATTTAGGCATGTAGATCGCCGTGTTTTAGAATTAGCATTTGAATTCCCCTAGCCGAATTCGAAATATAGTCGAATTCGGCCTCTATGTATGAACTCCGCCCGTTATATGATAAATATCATTAAATTTAGTCTATATTCACCCGTTTTTAGCCGTAGTTTGTCAAGTTTCCGTTTTCAAATTGCCTCGTCGACTTCGCCAGCACGCGGGGAAACTACTACTCCCACGCCATCTTCTCCAATCCGGACGAAAACGTGATTTCCTGCAAGCCAACGAGTGGGGATACTCTTATGCTCACTTCATAACCGCCGCTTGGTTCTTCGAAAGCGACATGAAAGAATCACAATCTGGAAAATCCGTGAAGGCACATTTGCTAATTTAACAACGATATATTTTCACATTAAATCGTCACATCTTTTTAGTCCTCTAACGCCCAGTCAAAGTCGCCCGTGTTAAGATTTCAACCGATCGTTTCATTTTTGTATCTGCAGTTTCCAACATGTCGCTGTTCGAAGTTTAAGAAAGATCATTGCCATGTGATTCGATGTGATTCGCCAATTGGAGTAGGTAAGTCAAAGCTTTTTGTCAAAGACAGTCGTAGTCCGTTTAGCCGAGTCGTCCTCCAACTCTGGTGCGAATCATTTATAGACCACGAAACACTATTCTACCACATTCTCCTCTGAAGATCAATTTTGTGAGTAGGGGATATGGCTCCGAGATACCACATTGTTCTTCTCATCGTTGCGCTGGAGATCGCTCTGCTATCAAGCGTCATCCTCGTCGCGGAATCTGGAGGTACTACACATTTTTCGGCTTACGGGTTTATCGGTGGTGCTCTGTCTGATCTCGTTACAGTATCTCGTCATCTTGCTCCTCAGAAAATGTGCAGCTAGTTAAGTTTTTTCCTTTAGACGACCATATACACGAGGCACTAGAAATGCTCTTATAGTTCATCTCTTATAGTATTGCTTTTCAAAGGCAGAACTTCTTTGTTCGGGATACAATCAGATTCTGGACAATGAATTCCTCCAGAAAAATCAGTCGCTCGCTTCGGCTCTCTGGAGCTGTCTGATACTCTGATCTCGTTACAGTATCTCGTCAGCTTGCTCCTCAGAAAATGTGTAGCCAGTTAAGTACTTATAGTATTGTTTTTCAAAGGTAGAACTTCTTTATTTGGAATACAATCAGATTTGGTTCATGATTCCTCACGCATCCCTCTACGAACGCGGCCACCTTGCTCCGATAGACCTTGGATGGCGAGGAATAGGTTGAGGATCGTCGGACCTGGTTTAGACAGGGCCCCGACAAGCCCGATTCATGGCCGGCGACACTAAATCGGCAAATGGCGGCGCCTCCGTTGTTGATGGTAGAGGTTAGTGATTTGGTGATTTGATACCGCCGGCCAGGAATCGGTCCATCCTGACAAGGTTATTTGCTCGAAATAAAAACCCTTGTTGATGTATTTTAGGGTGTTATATAAGTGACATAATAAACCTTTGGTCTCCTTTCTTGGAGTGTGTCTCCTCGCTAGTTCCACTACGCCGAGTCGTGAATATTAGGTCATCTCCAACACGGCGAGACATCTTGTCTGCTCGGGTTCGAATGGGTCACGGCGGAAAAAAGTGCAGCCCAACGAGGCAACTTAAATTGCTTTTTATTCGCCACGGAGTTCGTCTTCACCCAAAGCTGGCCCAAATCTGGCCTGCTTTGCGTGGCGGTGGACGCGGCTCGCGTTATCCCTTGTCTTTCCCATGGCCCACTAGTCATAGTCCCATATCGAGTCCACCCAACATCTTCTCTGAACAGTCCTACCCCACAGCCACCCCACAGCCACGCCGCTGCCCCTCGATCGCCGATTTACCTCCTTACCCGACGCCGGCTGCCAACACCGTGACACTGCCTGGGTTGGGTACTGTTTGCCGGTGGTTGGAGAGGTTGTTTTGCCTCAATCGGAGCAGTGACAACCGAGGTCGTCGCCGTTTTCAATCGCGATGCCCTACAAGTCCTCTCCCGGCATCGCCGCCTTCACCGCGGCAGGAAAATGTGAGATTCCAGCCCCATGTTGCCGACCGGCGGCGTGCTTTGCCCGCAGGTCGCTATGTCGGCCCCTGGCTTGCGCCGCTCACAGGGTGTTCGATGAAATGAGAGGGCTGGTTTATCTCAACTAAACTTGACGCCGTTTGGTCCATCGATCGTGGTGGACAGTGGAGATGAGTTCTTATACAAGAATGTCATCGATACGTCCTCCGGTGAGGACTTCGACGACGACTTGTTGACTGGTGTACAGTGGCTCGGTCAAGGGACGTGACGGTGCCTTGGATCGAAAAGAGAAGTTGGTCACGAGCTGCTATTCGGCGACAACTTCCACCACACAAAGGCAATTTACACGCCCGCTACCGCCAGTTCTGGATGTCAAGACCATTGTTTGTACGACTCATGGAAGGAGTCAAGATCTACGACAACTACTTCGTCTGTAAAGAGGATGCAATTGGCAAGGTGAGATTGTCTTCTTACCAGAAATGCACGGCAACGATTAGGATTATTGCATATGGAGTTGTCGGTGATCTGGTAGATGAGTACGTGCGGATGAAAGAGTCCAGCCGCCTGGAATCAATGTACATGTTCTACATAGTGGTGGTTGATATGTTCGATGGAGAATATTTGAGACAACCAAATGCATCGGACACAGCTCGTCTGTTGTCAATCAACGTTTCCAGGGTCCTAGAATGCTTGGCAACATAGACTGTATGCGCTGGCAGTGGAAGAACTATCCATTTGGTTGGCAGGATATTACAAGGGACATTCTAAGGGGTGCACTTTGATACTTGAAGCCATGCCTTTACATGACCAATGGATTTGTCACTCATTTTTCGGGATGGCTGGCTTGGCTACCATAATGACACCAATGTGTTGCAGGGCTCTCCGGTGTTCGATAGGCTTGCACATGGCGAGTCCCCTGATGTACACTTTGAGATCAATGGCCACCAATACAACAAAGGGTACTATCTAGTTGATTTCATCTATCCACCTTGTGCTACGATCGTGAAGACAATCTGGCGTACGAACGATGAGAACCAGTTAAGGTTTGCTAAAGAGCAAAAGGCGGCCAGGAAAGATATCAAGCAGGTGTTTGGTGGCCTCCAAGATCGTTGGGCTATTGTCTGACACTGCACCCTGCTCGAACATGAAGTGTTCAAGTTATGTGAGAAGTGATGACCGCTTGTGTGATCATGCATAATATGATTATTGAGAAAAAACGGGATGATTCACTATTTGACAATGATTCGGAAGACGAGGGAGAGTTAGTTGATCCTCGGGGTGCTCCGACAACGTTCTAGGATATCCTCCATGAACATCACAAAATCCACGATAAAACAGTTCACAATCAGCTTCAAACTAATTTGGTTGAGCACATATGAACGCATGTTGGGAACAATGAAGAAAACCATGTGCAAGCCACTTTATATAATTTTAGGTTTCACTTAATTCACGGACTGTGTTATTTAACTATTGGAAGATCTATTTCTTTAATGAATTTTGAATATTTGTGTGTATTTTATCTATTTTTGAGATGTGTGCCTAACCAAATAAAATCAAATTATTTGGCCATGACCCAAATGCGGTTGCATTGGTTGGAGCGCGCGACCCAAACGGCCAGGCGGACGCTGGTCTCTCCTCCCACGTCCGCGAGGGGTACGTCAAGGATGATCCACCTGCATATCTCCGCGGGCACCACTTCTCCCTTCCTCATCGTAGGCGATGTCTGATATCCCGAACACGAACCACACACACCGACATGTCCGAGCTCCCGAACGGCAGGCACCGAACCACCTCCTCCCTGAGCCTCTCGCATGGGATCTAGACAGGCGTGGCCAGCCGGGAATCCATGCCACAAAAGCACGTATCGAATACAAAATATGGCTTGCTGAGCGGGGCGAGCAAGTGAGCAACGACCGCGAATGACCCTCAAGAAAAGGGGCCACAGAGTGAAACTGAAGTAGGGAGGTGGAGATAGAGGAGGGTGCCAGGCTTGGGAAGGAGGAAATCTTGAGCGGCATCGTGTGGCCGCGTGTGGTGGTGAGCAAGGCCACCCCAAATGGACCAAATATGACGAAAAAGGTGTCATGTTTGCTCAGCCACGTTGGAGATGGCTCTATTCCGGAGAGGACGCTTCATCACTGTTTGTTCCCAGGAGCAGCGGGCAAAAACCCTAACGCGGGCACCTCCTAGATCCTCCTCCTTCCCCCTCCCTCGCCACCACCGTGGGTGTTGGCGGCAAGGCCTCTCCTTCCGCCGCGTGTGGCAGTGGGGGCACGAGCCGGTGCCGTAGACGAGGCGCCACGCTGGTCGAGAGGCGATCGGTGTGGCTGCTCAGCGGCGCGAGGTGGCTTCGTGCACTAAACCTCCTTGCGCTTGGATGGCTCGTGGAGGCCGAGCTCGGATCAAGCGTAGGAAGGCACTGACATGACCTTTTTGGCGGCGGCCCTGGCTGGTGGTGGTGCGTCCTTCGCGTCAGTTCTGGATACCGGCGACGCGTACTCTTCTTCCATTGGGTGGTGACACCGGGCTACGCGGCCATGGTTCGTCCGACTCGCTTATGGGTCGGGGTAGGGGCCTCGATCCTTGGCGAGTCCTTATGTGTCCCTCCCTTCAGACCTGTCATCTTCGACAGCCATGGGGGCTGCAGGCCGTCAATCTGGCGGGATTTGCGACATGCCATTCACCTTCCTCCAGATGTAGCGTGTACTACATCCATGGAGGTTGTAGACCGCTGATCTCGGATGGGGGTTGCATGTAGTGCATGGTGGCACTGGTGGGAAGGCCGGTTTGCGCGTTTTATTCTTTGTAGGTGTTTGGTAGTCTTGTTCTAGGAAGCACGGATACTTGGATCGATACGCGATACGGGGATACCGCGATACGGAAATTTGTAAAAAAGGCAGATACAGGGATACGTTCATATATATGTAAATATTTAAAAAATAAAGAAATTAAATATTCCTCATAGGATTAACATGGATGTGGATGTTTTCCTCCACATCCAACATAGATATTTTAATAATTAAAAAAGTAAAATTCATCTCTAGAAATCACACGAATCAATAGCTAGTAGTTGGGATGCATTTTTTGTAGTTGTTGCCATTGTACATTCTCTAGCTCGAACTCCTAACTGAAGATCTATTTGATGGGATGTACTAGCACTAGTCATTGCTTATCTGAATGGAGAAGGAATGAATTGAGAGATCAAAATCAATCCTTCGATGGGGATGGGGTGGAGTGGAAGGATCAGCGGTAGAAGATGAGTGGACGGTGGGCTGGCTCAAGTACCCCTCGAGTATCGCTCGAGTATCCTTTGGGTATCCCTCATGTGTCCGTAATTTTTTTTATTTAATTCAAAAATTAGCAGATACGTACGGGATACGTATCGGGAAGTATCCGGGCAGTATCCCGTATCCGAGCAGTATCCGATACCGGTACGGCAGAAAAGCAAAGTATCTGCGCTTCATAGGTCTTGTTGTGGCAATGGTGCTTGGTCTACGGCTCAGCCCACCGTCCCATGGAGTTTGGAAACTGGTATGGTGGCCCTATAGAAGGTGGGAGCTTTCTGGTGTGCGGGCGTTCTAGTGGCTCAAGTGCTGGCTGGTGCCACAACTATGAGGGTGGCATGGTCTTCGGCTAGCAGCGTGTTGTGGCAGGCACTAGTGTCATCTTTGTGGTGGCCCATTCCCTATGTTGGAGGTGGAGAGTTCATGCCGAGGAGATACACGCGTCCATTCCCTGGGTTGCGACGTCGGCCTCTGTGGACGTTGTTCCCTTCTTGAAGGCGACGTTGCAGCTCTCTCGATCCTCCTTCTTGCTTCGGGTGAAAACCCAAGATCCTCAGATCGGGCGGTGTGCTCCTATGTCATCCTCTTCATGAAGAAACTGTCTTGACGCTCACAAAATGCGGCTCTCCGATGGTTGTGTGGTGGAGGTGCGGTATCTTTGTATGGCATTGGCTCAACGTTTGGCGATATTCAGCGAGGCTTTCTTCATGCCATGCTCCCTCATTGAGCTACCTAGGTGTTGCTTGTTGGTTTTTCGACAGTGTTGGTCGGTTCCTGGTGGTGGTCGGCCTCTTGTGGGGTTGCCTGTGATGGGGAGTTCTATCCACGACGTTCGTGTTTGTTGGCTCACACCATGCGACTCTCCAATGGTTGTGTGGTGGAGATACGGTATCTTTGGATGGCATTGGCTCAATGTTTGGCGAACTTCGGCGGGGCTTGCTTCGTGCCATGCTCCCTCCTTGAGCTATCTAGGTGTTGCTTGTTGGTTTTTCGACAGTGTTGGTCCGTTCCAGGTGGTGGTCGGCCTCTGGTGCGGTTGCCTACGATGGAGAGTTCTATCAACGACATCCGTGTTCGTTGGCTCTCTTTTTGGGTAAGCTTCGGGCCGACACTATTGTTGTTCGGCTTCTACTCTGATTCTGCGTAGTCTTTGTATTGGTCATGTCTGCTGTTTGCGTTTCCGGTTGTAGCCCCTTTAGTAATTCGTGTAGCTATGTTGTTCGATCTGTAAGCTGGATTCAACACCATGTATCTTATCGCCGCTAAGATATTATTAATTTACCGCCATGCCTTTGGCATTTACCTAGAAAAACATAATAAATCTTTCTTATTATTTGGAAGAACTAACTAATATTCCTCGATGAGACACACTCTCTCCTTCTTCTAGGGCGCGTGTCCAAGCAACGTTGCATCCTCGGGTTGCATCCTCGGGCAGGAGGGAGCCGTGGGAAGAGGACATATTGTTTCATCTATTTAGAATTAGTTGCTTGTTATCTGGATTATTTTTATTTCCTTTAGAAATTTAAGTTCTACTTTGCTTTCACATTGTTAAAAATTAACATTTAAATTCTTAACTTTTGTTTGCAGCAGCTGATCCTGTTTGCCCCCCATGTACATGTTGTCCATGTCGTTGTTGATATGGACTTGATCATTAATGAGTTACATATGTAATTATAAATATCATTGTATTAAAGTATTATTGTAAGCAAACTATAATTAACATACTGTCCAACTTTTCTATTATTGTTTTAGACATTATGCTTTACCCAAAATTAGCGTAATGATATTAACTATGTCTATGATATTAACTATGTCTATGATCTGCACGCCACGTCCTTATGTTTCCATATGTTTCATACCCAATCCTAGCGAGAGCCCATAGCTAAAAGATCCCACTAAAACGCCATGTTTTTCCTCGAACTCAATCTTAGCATCTATGTAGTATTGGCACCATGTTCTAACCGTCACCTCATATCTATCTCGCCACCAAAGTGCGACACCCCCACTCCTACCGATGCAATACAGTGCCACCCCAGGTTCAAAACCTATGCTCCACTTCAACTCGTCCATGTCTTTGGCCTTCTTACTTTCACACAGGAAACCACCCCGGATTGTAGGACCTAATTAGGTCACGAATTTTCCCACCGCCGCTTCCCAAACCACGACAGTTAGACCAGGGTATTCATTGTCAAAGGTGGAACCAACAAGGCAGGGTTCGGCAATGAAGACGATGGCACTTCCAATCTGGAAAACTAATCCACTTCATTTAGCATCCCTAACATCCAAATAAATCCATACTGATTTCATCAATCTCTTCCTACTTTTCTGGCATGTGGGCTTTGAGTTTTATTCTGATTATGTGGTTGTTGTTGCTTTCTCTAATGATGCACATAGGCTCCCTACTTTTGGCGTATGTCTATCCCCTGCGCATCCACACCTAGTTGTCCTTGAGCACGCACCCTGTGAAGCTTGGCTGGATTGCTAACTGCTCCCCCTCTAATATTTAGCACCCCCATCAATGTGGGGAGTGTCATACCTTACATGATGTTTTAAGGGCAACCTTCTATGACAAGGGGTTGCCCGATCTTCTCAGTAAGCGACGGGTGGTGATGAACACGAAGGTGTATGCAGCGGAGGGAATCGATGATATGGTGTAGATAACTTGTATGACGCCGACGAAGTCTCTCGATTGATTCCTGTAGCCAATGCAACAGATCTCAACCCCGCAAGATATTCGCAACTCCACACACTTGCGCACGTAGCCGCCGACCACGAAGCGGTAAATTGCAATCTTCTAATCCCCAATGGAACAGCAGATCACACACAAACTTTACGTAGCATAAAACTCCAGATCGATGCGAATTGGAGAGTAGTATTCAATAGTTTTGCAGAGCAAACAACTAAGAACTAGGGTTTATCTTAAACGTGGTCTAAAGCAACTTTGGGGCGTCCCGGGGACTTATATAGGCGTCGGGACGACCTCTGTAAAAGTTGGAAATAACCGACCCAGAATAGATCTGGTCGAGACAGACACGGACTCGGCCGGTCTGGAGGCCGGTCGACCGGCTCCGGTGGGCCGGTCGAACCGGGTCGGGAACCGGGAAACTGCGAATTGTCGCGGAATCTGTCCGGTACGACGGGCCGTCCGGTCGGTGGCCGGTTGGCGGCCGGTCGACCGGGCCAGGGACCGGGCGGCCGGTCTGGGGGCCGGTCTGACCGGGTTCTGGGCCGGCCTGGACTTCATCTTCTCCTCTCGTGCATGCCTCCCGCTCCTCCCTCGCGCGTCCATGAGATATCTTCATGTCCAGCTCCTTGTCCAGCTCCACGTCCATCTTCACGTCCAGCTGCTCCTCTCCTCCTCGTGCGATGCTTGTCTCCTCTTCATACCTGATGATACATAAGTAATAGGACTTAGGTAGTATAAAGTTCTCATCAATCAAGGTATCGTTTAGGAACAAGTTCACCTGTTGTTTAAGTAGCTTCGCACGAGCTCGTGTCATTGGTCCAATCCTGACTTCATTGGACTTGAGCTTCACAGCAGGTTCATCTTCAGTTGGTAATGACGGAGGTAGTAGTGAGGTAGGGATGTCCTCATCATCTCCCCCTTCAAAAGGCGTCGACCTCGACGCTCCAAGGTCTTCTCCGTCATATGGTGTCAAATCAGCAACATTGAAAGAATTACTGACACCAAACTCATCCTCTGGAAGATCTATTGAGTATGCATTATCATTGATCTTGGCAAGCACTTTGTAAGGACCAGCACCACGAGGCTTCAACTTAGACTTCCTCAGCTTCGGGAACCTATCCTTGCGAAAATGTACCCAGACCAAATCACCAGGCTTGAACAACATCTCCTTGCGCTTCTTATTCTTCCTTGCAGCATTGCTCTTGCCTTTCTTCTCGATCAACTCTTTAGTCTTCACATGAATTTTCTTCACAAAATCTGCCCTCTTGGATGCCTCCATATTGACTCTCTCATGTATGGGCAAAGGCAACAAGTCAAGTGGAGTAATGGGTTTGAAACTATACACCACCTCAAAAGGACACAGCTCTGTGGTGTACCGCCCTGTTGTAAGCAAACTCCACATGCGGCAAACACTCTTCCCACTCCTTTAGATTCTTCTTTATCACGGAACTCAACAGTTGTGAGAATGTTCTATTCACCACGTCAGTTTGACCATCAGTTTGGGGATGACAAGTAGTGCTGAAAAGCAGCTTTGTACCCAGCTTTCTCCATAGCATCTTCCAGAAGTAGCTCATAAACTTCACGTCACGATCAGAAACAATAGTCTTTGGGACTCCATGTAGACGTACAATCTCCCTGAAAAACAGATTAGCAATATGCGACGCATCGTCGCTCTTGTGGCAGGCAATAAAATGTGACATTTTGGAAAATCTATCCACTACCACAAATGTAGAATCATGGCCTCTCTTAGTACGCGGCAAACCTAACACAAAATCCATACTAATATCCTCCCATGGTGTAGTAGGTGCCGGTAAAGGAGTATACAAACCGTGAGGCTTCAGCTTGGACTTGGACTTGTTGCAAGTAATGCATCTCTTCACATATCTATCCACGTCCCGCCTCATCTTTGGCCAATAAAAGTGGTCAGCTAGCATGAGTAGCGTCTTCTCACGCCCAAAGTGACCCATCAAACCTCCAGCATGTGATTCCTGCAATAAGAGCAAACGCACAGACGATTCTGGAACACATAGTTTGTTAGCTCTAAACAAGAACCCATCATGTATGTGATATTTTTCCCATGCTTTACCAAGAGCACATAAGCGATATGGTTCAGCAAAATCATGATCAGTGGCATACAAATCACATAGTATCTCTAAACCAGGAATTTTAACATCAAGTTGAGTTAATAGCATATTCTTCCTAGATAGAGCATCAGCAACAATATTATCTTTTCCCTTCACTACAAGAAAAGTTCTGATAGACAACGTCCCAAAATCGTCAACTAAGGGGCATTTTTCGTCGCCTATGGGCCTAACCCGACGATATGGGTTCTGTTGTCGAAACTGCGTCAGCAAAGTCCAACGACGATTTTTCGTCCGTCGCGCTTGGGCGCCCTTCCGCCACGGAAATCGGACCGTTGCCCAAGTGTTTCCGGAGCCCGTTGACTGCCGACGCCATGCAAACCGACACGTGGCGTACACCGTTAACCGCGCTAACGGCGTTAACCGGCGAAACCCCGTGGTAGATGGTAGGCCCACACGGGGCCTGCCACGTCTTAAGCCGGGCCAGATGACATAGTTTGACCGATCAACTATATAGCTGGGCTGGTCCATTAGTTACGTGGGCCGGCCTAACCTCTAAGGTTGACTGGTCAAAATTTAAATGGGCGGCCCATTTAACATGTGGGGTCCACCTTACAGCAAATGGGCCGGCCCAAGAAGCAAGTGGGCCGGGCCAAAAACACAGGTGGGTCCCACTTTCCTGTTAAAAGGCCGGCCCATTTGGTGTGGGGTCCACCATATAGCAAGTGGGCGCCCAACAAGCTAGTGGGGCCGGGCCGAAACACAGTGGGTCCCACTTTCCAGTTAAAGGGTCCCCCATTTAGTATGTGGGGTCCACCATATAGCAAGGGGCCGGCCCAAGATAGTGGGTCGGCCAAAACACAGTGGGTCCCACCTTCCCGTTAAAGGGCCCATTTAGTATGTGGGGTCCACCATATAGCAAGTGGGCCGGCCCACCAAGATAGTGGGCCGGCTAAAAACACGTGGGTCCCACATTCCGGGCGGCCCATTTGGTATGTGGGGTCCACCATATAGAAAGTGGGCCGCCCAACAAGATAGTGGGCCGGGCCAAAAACACAGGTGGGTCCCACCTTCCTATTAAAGGGCCGGCCCATTTACCATGTGGGACCACCATATAGCAAGTGGGCCGGCCCAACAAGACAGTGGGCCGGGCCAAAGCACAGTGGGTCCCACTTTCCGTTAAAGGGCCGGCCAATTAGTATGTCGTCCACCATATAGCAGGTGGGCCGCCCAACAAGATAGTGGGCCGGCCAAAAACACAGTGGGTCCCACTTTCCTCTTAAAGGGCCGGCCCATTTAGTATGTGGGGTCCACCACAAAAGCAATTGGGCTGGCCCAACTAAGTAGTGGGTGGGGTCCACCTTAAGGCAAGTGGGCCAGCCCAATTAGAGTGTGGGGTCCACCGTCAATCAAATGGGCGGCCCAATAAGTAAGTGGGCCAGCCCGTTTAGTTGCTGTTTATATGCCGGATAATATGCGCTTTAGGATTTTGCGGGCAGGCACATATGTGATTTCGCTTAATTGGGCCGTTTAAGGGATGGGAATTCGTGATTTAGATACTGAGAATATTTACGCAGCATTGATTTCTGTCGGATAGCCTCACTTACCACAAGCACCAAAGAAAAAATGCGCGAAAGAACTATAAAAACTAACTAAATATTACATCAGCTGCAAGGCATTGAAAAAATATTACAGAACCCAGAGAAATTGAATGGTAATTAAACCTAGCAATACAATGAAGCGATCCGGCAATCTTTAAGTTGTCCATGCAGCACCTATATCTGAAACAAAGACATTAAAAGTTAAGACAGCAACAATGGAAAGGCAAAGACACTACAATATTGTTTGCCAAAGAATTTGGAACTCATCATTTCGTCGTTATAACAAGATCATTGTAATGCGCACAATAAGCAAACAAAGAGTGCATGCCGCATACCAACAGCCAATATAACAGAGCATGTTAGAATGAAACAGCAGACTTACTACTGTCGAGTCCCATGCAAACCAACATGTTCAGGGAGTACAAAATTGGCATGAACAACAGAGTAGCAGGCTATAAATTTTGTAACAACGACTGAGCAAGATGAAGTTATGATGGCTACATCTACAGAGCAGGGAATGTAAACCAAAAATAGAAGTTACGATGGCAAAAGCTAAAGAGGAGGGAATGTGAACCAACATGTGCCAAGTGAAATTACTTCATTTTGGCCGTGAACTAAATAATACTCCTGAACTTATAGTGAAGGGGATGCAAATCAAGATGTTTCGGGATATAAACTTGTAATGAGCAACACATAGAGGATAGTTAATGCTAGAGCTTAGGATGGACCAGATACAGAATATAGTGGGATCACCTGTGAACTTGTATAAGAGGGAATGCAAACCAATATGTTCAGCTTTCCATATGTGAGCGTCATGCCAAGTCAGAGAAACAAGTCAATAATGCAGCTTTTGAAGAACAAGATGGCACGCAAAATTATTATCTAGTAGTATGACAAGTTTATTTGTACTACAGGCTAGATAGCAGAGTGATAGCATGCCAAACTAAGTCCTTACTTTGTTAGCTTACAATGAACTAGATACAAAACAATGGCATCACCTGTAGTACAGGGAATGCAAGCCAACATGTTCATGGAGTAAAAAATTGGCACAAACAACATAGTAGCAGGCCATAATTTTTGTAACAACGACTGAGCAAGATAAAGTTATGATGGCTAGATCTACAGAGCAGGGAATGTAAACCAAATATAGAAGTTACGATGCCAAAAGCTATAGAGCAGGGAATGCGAACCAACATGTGCAATTACTTAAAATTGGCCATGAACTAAATAATAGCAGGATGTTACTATAATACCTATAATTTTTGTAACAACGACTGAGCAAGATAGAAGTTATGATGGCTACATCTACAGAGCAGGGAATGCAAACCAAAATGTTCAATCGCTTAAAGTTAGCAATGAAGTAGAAAATAGCAAGGTGTTACGGTCATAGCTAGGAATGAACTAAAAGAGCTTCAGACAAACAAGCATCTGAACCCAGAACATGGCGCTAAAACAAGGGACTTACATTAGGAGAAGCACTCTGTGGGAGTCACAGCAGATCTTCCTGGGGTTGATAGATCCGGTGATGAAGTACGCTACATGTGCTACTTGGGGTTGGAGAGACGGCCATTACACTTCATGGTTACTCATCTCGTCTGCAAAAATGTAACGGCGCGTCGTTAGCACAAACAGGTTCCCCCAAGATTAAACAAGAACTTGCAGGCAAGCAATAGAAAAGCGACAGTAGAAGAGTTTAGATCATGCACGGCGCCGGTGAAGCAGATCCGGTTCATGCACAGCGGTGTCGTGAGCAAGATCCGATGCGTGGGGACGACGGATCCGCGGCGGCTCCTGGGGTGGACGATGCCGCAGCTGAAGCGACCGCGGTAGACTGCGGATGAGCATATGGTTTCGAGGTTCGGCGGGGATGATCCGGTCCGGTTGATGACGGCGTCGATGAAGCGGCTCCGGCAGGCAGCCGGATGACGAGGATCGCGAGGCCTCGGGTAGGCCAGGGAAGTCCGGCGGGGATGTTCCGGTGGTCGTGGAGGTGGTAGAGAGAGGGACTTGGGAAGTTCCGGTGGGTGGTCTGAGGAAATGATTTTTTTGGGAGGGTTTCCGGGCTAGGGAGGTGGTGATCCAAAAAATGACGGGCAGACCCCCACCAACCGACTTTGCTGTCATCTCCACAGGGGTAGAATGGGAATTTGGAAGCGTGTGAAATTTTTGTATTTTGTAGGCGGGAAGTTTTGCCGCTATGAGATTTTGAATTTCGCTAAGGTCCAAGTATAATGATAAAAAATTGTGAGACCGTACTAGTACCTCTGTTCAAGGCCGAGTGCAAAATCAAATCATCATCACCTTGAATATTGGTCACTACCATGGTCATGATCTATCTCTGAAATTAGCGTATCCGCTATATCAAAGTATAATGATAAAAAAATTGTGAGACCGTACTAGTACTTCTATTCTAGGCCGAGTGCAACATCAAATCATCATCACGTTGAAAATTTGTTACCATGATCATGATCTATCTCTGAAATTGGCGCATCCGCTATATCTTTCAAAGTATAATGATAATAAAAATTGTGAGACCATACTAGTACTTCTGTTCAAGTTCAAGTGCAACATCAAATCATCATCACGTTGAAAATTTGTTACCATGATCATGATCTACCTCTGAAAATGGCGCATCCGCTAAAACTTGCAAAGTATAATGATACAAAATTGTGAGACCGTACTAGTACTTATGTTCAAGGTCGAGTGCAACATCAAATCATCATTACATTGAAAAGTGTGTTACCATGATCACGATCTATCTCTGAATTTGGCGCATCCGCTAAATCTCGCAAAGTATAATGATAAAAAAATTGTGAGACTGTACTAGTACTTCTGTTCAAGTTCGAGTGCAACATCAAATCATCATCACGTTGAAAATTTGTTACCATGATCATGATCTATCTCTGAATTTGGCGCATCTGCTAAATCTTGCAAAGTATAATGATAAAGAAATTGTAAGACAGTAGTAGTACTTCTGTTCAAGGTCGAGTGCAACATCAAATCATCATCACGTTGAAAATTTGTTACCATGATCCTCTGAAAATGGGCGCATCCGCTAAAACTTGCAAAGTATAATGATACAAAATTGTGAGACCGTACTAGTACTTATGTTCAAGGTCTAGTGCAACATCAAATCATCATTACATTGAAAATTGTGTTACCATGATCATGATCTATCTCTGAATTTGGCGCATCCGCTAAATCTCGCAAAGTATAATGATAAAAATTGTGAGACTGTACTAGTACTTATGTTCAAGGCCGAGTGCAGGATCAAATCATCATCATGTTGAAATTTGTTACAACGATCATGACATATCTCTAAAATTGGCGCATCCGCTAAATCTTGCACGTGGCGCATCTCGGTGCGGAGCAACAAGCCGGTGCTATCAAGGTTGAGGCGTCGGTAGCGTCATCGGGCTCTCCTCTTTTGATAGATCTTCTACATGGCGTGGCGCACCGCCCACCGAGAAGCAGTCACATGTGAGATCGAGGTGGAGACGTCGCCGGCATCCTCGAGGCGCGACCGCCCTTCTACGAGCCAGAGTCGACTCAAGGTATGAATCCATGCGCTGTCGCGTCCCTTCTGCATATGAAGTGGGATGCCTTAGATTTATTGTTCTTCTCTTACGATTATTTCTAGCCGGACATGTGTGCTCTTTCTCTGAATATATTGCTTGAAAAGCTAACCAAGTTACTTAAATTCACTTCGTTCTTAATCTTGCGTGCTAATTTTGTTATTTTTGCTGACAGTGGTGCGCGCAAGGAAATTTATTTCTGGGTGTGCTGAGCTGTTAGGCCTAAGTCGAAATCCTCAGCTAAACAAGGCCTCAGCTTAACACATAAAAAGGTGTTCAATCTCGCCCACAATGTCCTCTTCTTTCCTCTTCCTTTATTGGAACTTGTTTTGCAGACAAGGAAAGTGGCACGTGTAATGTGAGTAAAACCCTCTTAGCCAAAATCAGCTACGAGCAAGATTTTATGTATTGTAGATTCCCCAATTGACTCTCATCCCCAATGTAGTCTTTTTTATGTCAGTATAGACTTCTTTACTGGATGTATACTATCGTACATGGCATGCATTTGCCTAATGAGGAGCATTGTATTGCCATTCTAGCCAACCTGATCGATCTGTCAAGCTTCATGCACGAGATGCCATGTTTAATTTACTCCCTCGCTCCGATCCATATTTCTTGGTGTAAAATGAATGTGAATCGGAGGGAGTACTCTTCTTAGATAGTACTATACCAGTTCAAAAAAAGTACTGTACTACTACATCACAAATGCATCAAAAGAGTACTACATCACAAGACCACCACGGTTGTACTAGTAGAGTTTAATGCTTAACTTCCAAAGGGAATAAGATTACACATATGAACTTTAAACAGGCGCTGTCCGATGTCTGCTTGTTTGGGAGCACAACATAAATAATACTACCCCCGTCCATACATAAGTGACTAAACTTTGTCTGAAGATGGTTTCATCTATATATGTTTTTAGTGTGTAGATACATCCGTATCTTGAAGGAAAAAGGTGAGCCGCTAACTTTTTGAATAGAGTGAGTAATACAATTCGGATAAACAATGGTGTAGTAAAACAAATACTCCTGCCCATCATAAAACAAAACACAGACTGACTCAAATATATGTACAGATCACAAAAAAGGTTTCATCAGAACCCGAACATATACATGCAGAGATGACCGTTTGATCACATAAAACAAAGGTTTCGTGGCATATTTATGCCCCCAAAACAAGCAGACGTAGGACAGCGCCAACGTACTAGCAGCTAGCACTATGGAGCTGCAGTACAAACAAATGGTGCAGCGACATTTCCACCAGAACGAAAACTAAAAGACATCAGACCAAACAAAAGCTGGGCTATCACTTCTTGCCCAAACAAGCCTTGCTCCTTCATATGCGACTTCCTTTTCTCTTATGGATGTTGAACTTTGAATTAGATGGGTTCCTGACAGCGCGTTCTTTTTCGTGTCCTTGATGTTGCACTCTGGATCAGGTCGGTTACTGTCAGGAAATGAACAAATTGATCAGCAAAAGTCATATGTAAATGAATGCAAAGGTTACATATGAATGACTAACCCGGTCTAACTGAGTAGGGATGTAAAGTGCACCAACGTCTAGCAGAATTGTACTTTCTCCACTGCCAGTTGCTCATATCTAATTGGAATACTCCCTCCTTTGCCCGTACAACCAGCTCATTTTTGTCCTCAAATACGCAGAGTAACCTTACTGCATGTTTCCAATTGTATGGAAATGATGTGTCAAGGCCAAAAAAAGTATCCAATTCAAAATTTATATGACATGTCCATGACTCGTGATCGCCTGTTGATGATCTTGTACTGGCCCATGTTTGTAGGGTGAAGTCTCTTATAACAGCAAGGGCAACATCTCCATTATGTCCCTTGAAGATGTGAATGTTAAGCATGAATATATCATGCGTCTCATGAGGGCACTGAATATATTTCAGAGCCTTCTTTGCATGGTCAAGCTCAATGATATATCTAGACTTCGTTGGCCAGTACAAAATACCCCCTATGAGAGTTGCCGGTCTACGGTCAATCTCTGACAGCATCGGAGTTGATCGAGCTAGAAACTCCCATTCTTTTGAATCTGGTGAGTAGATATGAGCCTGTGCATCGTAACGTTTAGTTGTTATCCAAACAACCGAGAACTTGCCACAATGTGTAAACGGTTCAGAGTTGTTTCTCGAACAGAGAATTGAGCCGCTGCTTTCAATTGTGTGATTGCGCCACAATGGTGGTTCTGGTATCGCTGTGAGAACTTGCCTAATTGGATCCCAGACTGATATATACCCACTGGATACATTAGAATGGAGTAGCACCATACCATCGCGGCATCCCAGGACATAGATTTTGGGACCGTTCACTTGAGACGGGATTGCCAGCATCTTCAAGATGGCCGGGTGAAGATCATGCTCTGTGATGAATCGATTGTCCTCGGAGTTGTTGGTGAAAAACCCTAGCAACGGGTTTCCTCCGTTGTGTGACACAGTTAGCTTTCTGAAATAATTGCTTCCCATACATTGCCTCCATGCTTTCTTGGTGCCTGATGCAGCTAGTAAGCAGGTTGGATGGGGAGGAAGCCTGACAAGAATCTGAGAGACTACATCTCCAGGCAGATCGTTGATTGTTGTGGGTGTCCTTCGACTGAAGCTGGTAGGATTATGCAAATCGCACGATGCATCGTCAAAATTATGTAAACAGCACACTGCATCATCTATTTTTTAAAACAAAATGCAACATCTAATTTGACTAAGCAGCAAAATGCATCATCTAATTCATCATCAAAGTTTCCTAAACTGCACGGTGCATCAGCAAAATCAAAATAGTGTAAACAGCACAATGCATCAGCAAAATCAAAATAATGTAAACAGGACAATGCATCAGCAAAATCAAAATAATGTGAACAGCACAATGCATCAGCAAAATCAAAATATTGTAAACAGGACAATGCAATTGTAATCCTGTTGCATAATCAATGAAGCCCTTAATTTGCAAAAAAAAACACCACAAAAATAGGACGCACCAACGGAAGGCAATCTCGCATATACAGTAATAATTGCTAACGTGTCAACACGATTGGAGGAAAAAGAGACCTCTACAGGACCCAAAACGCTGTGGTAACATCAGATGGGGTTAGCTTTGATATAGGTAATAAAATGTAAACAGCACAATACATCATCTAAGTTGACAGCAAAATTCTTCATCGAAATTTCCCACACTGTTCAAGGAATCAGAAAAATTACCTAAAAGGCTAAAAGAGCAAAATGCATCATCAGAGTAAAATATATGTAAACAGTACAATGCATCATCCAACTTTTGGCTAAACAGCAGAGAGCATTAGCTAGGTTGACAGAAAAACAAAAACCCATGAAAAATTCCTGAAGAGGTGAGTGCATCAGAAAAATTACTACCTAAAAAGCATAATGAATCACCCAAATTACAAAAGAAGCAGAATGCATCATCAAAAATACAAAAACATCTCAATGCATCATCACGTCTGGTTTGGGCAAAAAACCCAATCCACCAGATCTAACCTCATTGCAGTTGGGGAAGGTAGAACTTACAAAGGGGTTGACGAGTCACGATCATATGCAACAAGCGCCGCCTTAGATGAAGTCACCATCCAAGCTCTCGACGCGTTCAAAGCAGCCAGCTTCGAAGCCTCCGACGGTTCTCCCGGCTGCGCCGCCAAAACTCTCGAAGCACGCGCCAAGACTTTCCAACAAAATGCAGCTTCGATACGAGCATTTGCCAGCGCCACAGCGCCCGGGCCCGTCCTAGCCACCGCCTTCGCCTTTGCCTCCGCATCCGCATCCGCTTTACATGTCTCCGCCGATGCATGCAGAGCATCCGTCTCCGCTTTCCATGTATCCGCCGACGCAGTGTAGGCATCGAGCGACGCCGTTTTCATTTCCTAGAAAACCCAGTAAGTTACTCACATTGCAATCCCCAAATTAAGGTTATATCGAACACAATGACCGATGAACCTCTGTACTCGCCGGAGGTTGGAGATGTACATACCTGCGAAGATCGGTCCGGTGGTGCTTGACGGTGGTGCGTCGGGGACGGGGGAGAACTCGGCGGGGAGAATGGTGGCGCGGCCCAAGACGGCGGCGCGGAGAGGGGCGACGGTGCGGTCATCGAACCTCGGCAGACAGTATTTTGTATATATATATGAGAAGAAGAATAAAGTCTGGTCGAATGAGGCAGCGCGACCGGCAGAGTACAACCGAAGGCTACTAGTGCTACCTTGGAGTATTGTAGTAATATAACATAATAAAAATAATGGCCTTGTTTAAACCACTCTTGTCAGTGTGGCATCGCGTCCAAATTTAATGCATTCTGTGGAAATCGGAATAATGCTGTAAAAACTCTCATACTAGTGTGGTATATAGCATGCACCGACACTTTTCAACAAAATGTCGTCTCCATTTCATAGGAGACTGCTTGCACACTGGGATACGATGCTGACATGACGAAGGGCGCAGAAGTATTTTGGAGTATTTCATTCGAGCAGATCGGGGCGACGGTGCGTCTTTGGAGGGAATACCGTGTGGTGTGTCTTTGGAGGGAATACCGTACGTACTTAGGAGTATTTCATTCGAGCAGACTGCTTGCACACTGGGATACGATGCTGACATGACGAAGGACAGGCGCGATAGCTTACACGAGAAGGAAAAGAGCCGAACAGCTGTGGATAATAAAAGCATTTGGCTCTTCGAGGATCCTTCTTCTACTGCCTTCTCAAAGGAGTACTACTATTGTAATCTTTTTTTGTTTTTCTGGGACCTTCGGGTCCCTTCCCCGTTGAAAAGTGAAGTGTTTCGAATACATTCATATGCCTATGTTTCTATTTTTACAAGCAAATAAATAACAAAGGATGACTCAATGCACAAGTTGATCTCATTTTGAAATTTTTTAAACTTCTTCTATTGTATTCAAATTTGATTAGAAGGAGTCGATCGATTGTACATGCCAATCGTATAGCTTGGTGGGTGGATTGGCATTTGAAGTTTGGTCATTGTGTTCTTGTTTGTTACCACCCTCGCAAGGCACGTCCAAGTATTTCCTGTCAGAATTTATGGCATGTATGTAGTTAAATAACCTACATTATTTTAATTATGAGTTTAATTACTAGGCAAAAGCTTAAAAATCCATATATAGTTGCAGATTAAGATGAACAAATCCTTGAACCTATATCTACAAAATTGATGGCACTAACACATCCTACCAAGCGGAAAGCATGTCTACCCTACTGCTTCCAAAAGGTGGAATTATGACAATAATGTGCAACTGTTAAAATTTGGTAGCCCTCCTTCACAATTAACACACATCTAGCCATTTTTGTACAGTAATAAAAAAGGGAAATCATTCTTTCATGCATGCATATAATTGTTAGAATCTCTTGTTTGTGAAGTTGCTTAAAATACGATCTCTTCCAAACTTGAGGTCATATGATAACTAAAAAGTTTTGTATGGCGGGATTTTGCATCAAAGTACATGCGCACAATACTCACTTGTGGGCAGAAAGCCAAACAAACTCATATTACTAGGTTTGTATTAATTTGTTCTAGAAATTTCACCATCACACATGATTTTGTGCTTGCGTTAATTTTACTTTAAAAACTTCTTCCAAATTCAAATTTTCTTCAAACATGCCAACGGTACATGTCTACCAATTAATAATTAAGGGTACACCACACGTACTGCCTCGTAGGGTACATAAAAAATTACTATATTTTATGGCATGTACTAATTTCACATAATCTACAACTCAATGTTGAGTTTAATGATCAGCCCAGAACTAGAAAACAAATATACATATAGTTGCAAATTAACCTAGAAAAGCTCTAGTATCCTTTAAAACCCTAGAAAATGGCCATGCATGCATGCATCCTACTCATAATAATTAATTAAGGTCTCGATCTCTATACTGCTCACGAAGTTTGGAATTCTGGCAAATATGCAACTTGTTTCATTAATTTACCATGGCGAGATAGATGCATGCACATCGATCACTTAAAAAATATAAAGTTTGTAAAGGATTTGGCATCCATATATGCTCACCGGATATATAGATAAGGCCAAGCAAACACATCGAATATTTGTGAAGAAATGTTTTTGCTAGAACCTTCAAATTTTTAGATTTACATCACACACAAAGAACACACCTTTAATTTCGCCAGGTTTGTGCACTAATAAAGTACTCCTACAGTACTAGAAATTGGATTGTTCTACTCCGGAGTGATATGCTCACCGGAGTATTTTTGGATCTTAGCTGGAGCGGCGTTTGGCGGTTGCACGAAGCCGTGCTGGATGTTAAGCCTGTCGAGGCACGCCTGGTGGAAAGCGTGCGCCACCTTAGCCTCATCGGCGCGCCGCTGCAATGCTGCGTCCCTGGGATTTGCAGCCGCCGCATTCTTAGCCTGCACGAAAGCTTGCAGAGCATCCCGGCATCTATAGAGTGCCGGGAACATCACGTTATATACGAGCTCCTTGGCGGTGTTGCTCCTGCAAAGGGCGTCGCCGTGATGCGCTTCGAAAGAACGGCCTGGCTCCACGGCCGGCACCGCCTGAAGTGCGGTCGGATTAGGCGGCTGGCCACGGGAGCTCCCTGCCTCCGCATCGTTCGCGCCGGCCGGGAAGGGGATCTCACCTGCTGGCAAAGAAAACCATGCGGCATGCGCGGGCGGAAAAGCCGGCCAGGGCCGAGCGGGCGTCGCATGCGGGGTTGCGTGGGAGATCCCTGCCTCTGCATCCATCGGCCCGCACGGGAAGCGGCTGGCGAGGGGCTCCACGGCCAGCGCCGCCGCCGCGGGCTGAACAACCGGCCAGTGCAGAGCGGGCGGGTTATGCCTTGGTGCGCGATGGACGAAGCGAAGGCGGCGCTGATGCTCCGCTTCCTCGTCGGTGGTAGGACTACGCGCGCGGCGACCAGAGCCAAGTCGGAAGGCCATAGATATGTCGATTGGTCACTTAAGCTGGAGAGGTTCTCTTACCATTTCGGAGAAGCGGAGTAAGAGGAAGTTGTTGCTTATACGGGTTCACTGCCACGTTGGGTTAAGAGGGGCAAAGTTGGTCAATGCCTAGGAAGTTGGAATCGTTTTGGCCCCAATTTTTTAATTACCTTGCGGTTCATCTCTCGGTCTCTCCCACCTCTTCACTATCCCTCCCCTTGCCTCCTTTCATGCTTCATCGTAGTGCATCTTGTTTTTCTAGCACCTTCACAAAAATCATACACATTTGGCCGATTCTGTCATTGTGTGCACTAATAAAGTAAAAAATCCATTATATGTGAATAAACGTTTAATACACTAGCTCGCAAAGATGTTTCTCAAGGCGATATGCACAATGCCTGCCAAAAATGGGTCATGATAACTAAATTTCGTGTTAATTTTTGCATGACATGTACTCACTTGTGTATGAAGCCAAGCAAACTCATAATCTATACCAAAAAAATGTGAAAGAGTTCTTTTTAGTATCCTTCATACATGGGGTTCCTATTTTTACTTTCTATTTTTACTAGTTACAAGTACTCATGCATGAAAACTTTTGAAAATATGTGCATTTTGGGCTGTGTGGAGACATGGTACAATAATATATTCAAGTTGATATACAAAGTCTAGACATATTCAAACTAGACAAATAATGTATCTAACCCCCTAACCCTAAACTCTGTCTTATGAAGTCAAGCATGCATGAAGAGAATTGGTTTTGGGTTTCAAACATGGAAATTTCAAAATCATCCCAAAAGCTTCATTTTAGAGCGACTAAGAAGGATCCAGGCTTACCTTTCCATTTTCATGTTTTAAACTTGTTTAAATCTTGGTCAAATCTAGGATTTGACCAAGATTCAAATGGGCATAAAATAAAAAAATGAAAAAATGAAAAACCAAAGCGCACATAGTCTTCTTATATGTCATATAGTAAGCATTAAAGTTGGTAAACAAGGTCTAGACATATTCAAACTAGACAAATCATGTATCTACCCCCTAACCCCTAAACTCTGTCTTATGACGAAGTCAAGCATGAAGATTAAGTGGTTTTGGGTTTCAAACATGGAAATTTCAAAAACCTCCCAAAAACTTCATTTTAGGGTGACTAAGAAGGATACAGGCTTCCCTTTTCATTTGCATGTTCTATACTTGTTTAAATCTTGGTCAAACCTAGGATTTGACCAAGATTCAAATGTGCATCAAAATTCCAAAAAAATCAGAAAAATGAAAAACCAAAGCACATAGTTTTCTTATGTCATATAGTAAGCATTAAAGTTGATAAACAAGGGTCTAGACATATTCAAACAAGAAAAATCATGTATCTACCCCCTAACCCTAAACTTTGTCTTATGTAGTCAAGCATGAAGAGAAGTGGTTTTGGGTTTCAAATATGGAAATTTCAAAAACCTATCAAAAGCTTCATTTTAGAGTGACTAAGAAGGATCCATGCTTGCCTTTTCATTTTCATATTTGAAACTTGTTTAAATCATTGTCAAACCTAGGATTTGACCAAGATTTAAATGGGCATAAAATTAAAAAATCGGAAAAATGAAAAACAAAAGCACATAGTCTTCTTATGTCACATATATATATATAGTAAGCATTCAAAAGTTGATAAACAAGGTCTAGCTAGACATATTCAAATAAGACAAATCATGTATCTACCCCTCTAACCCTAAACTCTGTCTTATGAAGTCAAGCATGAAGAGAAGTGGTTTTAGGTTTCAAACATGGAAATTTCAAAAACCTCCCAAAAACTTCATTTTAGAGTGACTAAGAAGGATACATGTTTCCCTTTTCATTTTCATGTTTTAAACTTGTTTAAATCTTGGTCAAACCTAGGATTTGACCAAGATACAAATAGGCACAAAAAATGAAAAACAAAAAGCACATAGTGTTCTTATGTCATATCGTAAGCATTCAAGTTGATAAACAAGGTCTAGATATATCCAAACCAGACAAATCATGTATGTACTCCCTGTCGATCTTATGAAGTCTAGCATGAAGAAAAGTCCTTTTGGGTTTCAAACATGGAAATTTCAAGAACATCCCAAAAGCTTCATTTTAGAGCGACTAAGAAGGATCCAGGCTTACCTTTCCATTTTCATGATTTAAACTTGTTTAAATCTTGGTCAAATCTTGCTCAAGCATGAAGATAAGTGGTTTTGGGTTTCAAACATGGAAATTTCAAAAACCTCCCAAAAACTTCATTTTAGGGTGACTAAGAAGGATACAGGCTTCCCTTTTCATTTTCATGTTCTATATATACTTGTTTAAATCTTGGTCAAACCTAGGATTTGACCAAGATTCAAATGTGCATCAAAATTCTAAAAAAATCAGAAAAATGAAAAACCAAAGCACATAGTCTTCTTATGTCATATAGTAAGCATTAAAGTTGATAAACATGGTCTAGACATATTCAAACCATACAAATCATGTATCTACCCCTAACCCCTAAACTATGTCTTATGAAGTCAAGCATGAAGAGAAGTGGTTTTGGGTTTCAAACATGGAAATTTCAAAAACCTCCCAAAAACTTCATTTTAGAGTGACTAAGAAGGATACATGCTTCCCTTTTCATTTTCATGTTTTAAACTTGTTTAAATCTTGGTCAAACCTAGGATTTGATAAACATGGTCTAGACATATTCAAACCAGACAAATCATGTATCTACCCCCTATCGACCCTAAACTTCGTCTTATGAAGTCAAGCATGAAGAGAAGTGGTTTTGGGTTTCAAACATGGAAATTTCAAAAACCTCCCAAAATTAAAGCTTCATTTTAGAGTGACTAGTTAAGAAGGATCCAAGCTTACCTTTTCATTTTCATGTTTTAAACTTGTTTAAATCTTGTTCAAACCTAGGATTTGACCAATATTCAAATGGGCATAAAATAAAAAATAAATAAAATAAAAAACCAAAGCACATAGTCTTCTTATGTCATATAGTAAGCATTCAAGTTCATAAACAAGGTCTAGACATATTCAAACCAGACAAATCATGTACCCCTAACCCTAAACTTTGTCTTAATTATATATGAAGTCAAGCATGAAGCAGAGAAGTGTGGTTTTGGGTTTCAAACATGGAAATTTCAAAAACCTCCCAAAAAGCTTCATTTTAATTAGACTGGCTGGTTAATTAAGAAGGATCCATGATTAATTACCTTTTCATTGTCATGTTTTAAACTTGTTTAAATCTTGGTCGAACCTAGGATTTGACCAAGATTCAAATGGGCATAAAATTTCAGAAAAAAATCGAAAGAATGAAAAACCAAAGCACATAGCCTTCTTATGTCATATAGTAAGCATTCAAATTGATAAACATGGTCTAGACATATTCAAACCAGAAAAATCATGTATCTACCCCTAACCCTAAACTATGTCTTATGAAGTCAAGCATGAACAGAAGTACGGTGGTTTTGGGTTTCAAACATGGTAAATTCAAGAACCTCCCAAAAGCTTCATTTTAGAGTTACTAAGAGAAAGATCCAGACTTAATTACCTTATCATTTTCACATGTTAAACTTGTTTAAATCTTGCTCAACAAACCTAGGATTTTACCAAGATTCTCAAATGGGCATAAAAATCAAAAAATGAAATACCAATGCACATAGTCCTCTTATGTCATATAGTAAGCATTCAAGTTGATAAACAAGGTCTAGACATATTCAAACAAGACAAATCATGTATCTACCCCCTATCGACCCTAAACTTCGTCTTATGAAGTCAAGCATGAAGAGAAGTGGTTTTGGGTTTCAAACATGGAAATTTCAAAAACCTCCCAAAATTCAGCTTCATTTTAGAGCGACTAAGAAGGATCGATGCTTACCTTTTCATTTCCATGTTTTAAACTTATTTAAATCTTGGTCAAACCTAGGATTTGACCAAGATTCAAATGGGCATAAAAATTCAGACAAAAAATCTAAAGAATGAAAAACCAAAGCACATAGCCTTCTTAATTATGTCATATAGTAAACACTCAAGTTGATAAACAAGGTCTAGACATATTCAAACCAGAAAAATCATGTGTATATCTACCCCTAACCCTAAACTCTGTCTTATGAAGTCAATCATGAAGAGAATTGGTTTTGGGTTTCAAACATGGAAATTTCAAGTACGTCCCAAAAGCTTCATATATTTTAGAGTGACTAATTAAGAAGGATCTTGGCTTACGTTTTCATTTTCATGCTTGAAACTTGTTTAAATCTTGGTTGAACCTAGGATTTGACCAGAATCAAATGTGCATAAAATTCTTAAAAAAATAGAAAAATGAAAAACAAAAGCACATGGTCTTCTTATGTCATATAGTAAGCATTCAAGTTGATAAACAAGGTTTAGACATATTCAAACCAGACAAATCATGTATCTACCCCTAACCCTAAACTCGGTCTTATGAAGTCTAGCATGAGGAGAAGTCGTTTTGGGTTTCAAACGTTTAAGCCAAAAGCCCCATTTCAAATATTTCAAACTTATTCAAATTTGGTTCAAATTTGAAAGACACACAAGTTATAGCACACATAGTGCATACATTCTCACACATACTGCACTAGATGCTAACCCGGCCTATAGTTTGAGGCCATTGGATGAGGTCGAAAAAATCTTGGATTAGAAATGGGGTTGTTCGAACCCCGTAGTTGGATTTTTTGAACCTTGATCTGTAGTACTGGGCAAAACCCTAGTTTAACCTATTTAATTATAGATTCGTAGGTCGATTTTTCTACAGTACCTTTTTATTATTACTATGCAGCACATGTGTGTTTGCCCGTCGAGTGAAACTCGGAGGAAGAGGGATCACTCGGAAGGAGAGAAGAAGGGAGAGAATTATGGTGTCTCCCCTTTTTCGGGTGATGATGTTGACTTTTGTGCAGGGTTTGTCAGTGAGCAGGAGGTGCGAGAGCGAGCGAGTCGAGCGAGGCCGAGAATGAGAGAGATTTGTTTTTTTGTGAGAGGGACGACCGAAGGATCCAGAAGGACCCACAGACTTCCAATACGCATCCTGATGCGTCTTCTCTTGACAAAGAAAATGGCTGGGAGTTTGCGTACCTATTGCACGTGACTTGTGCTCACTGAAGTGTGGGACCTCACGCATGGGCACCACACGTAAGTGACAGACCTGTTGGTGTAAAAACTCGGTTGATTATTATAGTGCATTAGAACAAAGTTTCCTATGGATTCAAGGGTAGGAAATCCAAGTTAACTCATTTACATGACATTATTTTTTCCATGAAGCAAAGTTAACGCACCTATCAATTGGTACATTTTGGAGTGACTAAGAAGGATCCAGGCTTACTTATTCGTTTTCACGTGTAAAACTTGTCTAAATCTTGGTCAAACAAAATTGGCAGAAAATTCAAAAAAAAACAGAAAAATGAAAAACCAAAGCACATAGTCTTCTTATGTCATGTAGTAAGCATTAAAGTTGATAAACAAGGTCTAGACATATTCAAACCATACAAATCATGTATCTACCCCTAACCCTAAACTCGGTCTTATGAAGTCTAGCATGAGGAGAAGTCGTTTTGGGTTTCAAACGTTTAAGCCAAAAGCCCCATTTCAAATATTTCAAACTTATTCAAATTTGGTTCAAATTTGAAAGACACACAAGTTATAGCACACATAGTGCATACATTCTCACACATACTGCACTAGATGCTAACCCGGCCTATAGTTTGAGGCCATTGGATGAGGTCGAAAAAATCTTGGATTAGAAATGGGGTTGTTCGAACCCCGTAGTTGGATTTTTTGAACCTTGATCTGTAGTACTGGGCAAAACCCTAGTTTAACCTATTTAATTATAGATTCGTAGGTCGATTTTTCTACCTTTTTATTATTACTATGCAGCACATGTGTGTTTGCCCGTCGAGTGAAACTCGGAGGAAGAGGGATCACTCGGAAGGAGAGAAGAAGGGAGAGAATTATGGTGTCTCCCCTTTTTCGGGTGATGATGTTGACTTTTGTGCAGGGTTTGTCAGTGAGCAGGAGGTGCGAGCGAGCGAGCGAGTCGAGCGAGGCCGAGAATGAGAGAGTTTTTTTTTAGAGGACGACCGAAGGATCCAGAAGGACCCACAGACTTCCAATACGCATCCTGATGCGTCTTCTCTTGACAAAGAAAATGGCTGGGAGTTTGCGTACCTATTGCACGTGACTTGTGCTCACTGAAGTGTGGGACCTCACGCATGGGCACCACACGTAAGTGACAGACCTGTTGGTGTAAAAACTCGGTTGATTATTATAGTGCATTAGAACAAAGTTTCCTATGGATTCAAGGGTAGGAAATCCAAGTTAACTCATTTACATGACATTATTTTTTCCATGAAGCAAAGTTAACGCACCTATCAATTGGTACATTTTGGAGTGACTAAGAAGGATCCAGGCTTACTTATTCGTTTTCACGTGTAAAACTTGTCTAAATCTTGGTCAAACAAAATTAAAAAAAAAAACAGAAAAATGAAAAACCAAAGCACATAGTCTTCTTATGTCATGTAGTAAGCATTAAAGTTGATAAACAAGGTCTAGACATATTCAAACCATACAAATCATGTATCTACCCCTATCGACCCTAAACTTCGTCTTATGAAGTCAAGCATGAAGAGAAGTGGTTTTGGGTTTCAAACATGGAAATTTCAAAAACCTCCCAAAATTCAGCTTCATTTTAGAGCGACTAAGAAGGATCGATGCTTACCTTTTCATTTCCATGTTTTAAACTTATTTAAATCTTGGTCAAACCTAGGATTTGACCAAGATTCAAATGGGCATAAAAATTCAGACAAAAAATCTAAAGAATGAAAAACCAAAGCACATAGCCTTCTTAATTATGTCATATAGTAAACACTCAAGTTGATAAACAAGGTCTAGACATATTCAAACCAGAAAAATCATGTGTATATCTACCCCTAACCCTAAACTCTGTCTTATGAAGTCAATCTAGGATTTGACCAAGATTCAAATGGGCATAAAATAAAAAAACAGAAAAATGAAAAACCAAAGCGCACATAGTCTTCTTATATGTCATATAGTAAGCATTAAAGTTGATAAACAAGGTCTGGACATATTCAAACTAGCTAGACAAATCATGTATCTACCCCTAACCCCTAAACTCTGTCTTATGACGAAGTCAAGCATGAAGATAAGTGGTTTTGGGTTTCAAACATGGAAATTTCAAAAACCTCCCAAAAACTTCATTTTAGGGTGACTAAGAAGGATACAGGCTTCCATTTTCATTTCCATGTTCTATACTTGTTTAAATCTTGGTCAAACCTAGGATTTGACCAAGATTCAAATGGGCATAAAAATTCAGACAAAAAATCTAAAGAATGAAAAACCAAAGCACATAGCCTTCTTAATTATGTCATATAGTAAACACTCAAGTTGATAAACAAGGTCTAGACATATTCAAACCAGAAAAATCATGTGTATATCTACCCCTAACCCTAAACTCTGTCTTATGAAGTCAATCATGAAGAGAATTGGTTTTGGGTTTCAAACATGGAAATTTCAAGTACGTCCCAAAAGCTTCATATATTTTAGAGTGACTAATTAAGAAGGATCTTGGCTTACGTTTTCATTTTCATGCTTGAAACTTGTTTAAATCTTGGTTGAACCTAGGATTTGACCAGAATCAAATGTGCATAAAATTCTTAAAAAATAGAAAAATGAAAAACAAAAGCACATGGTCTTCTTATGTCATATAGTAAGCATTCAAGTTGATAAACAAGGTTTAGACATATTCAAACCAGACAAATCATGTATCTACCCCTAACCCTAAACTCGGTCTTATGAAGTCTAGCATGAGGAGAAGTCGTTTTGGGTTTCAAACGTTTAAGCCAAAAGCCCCATTTCAAATATTTCAAACTTATTCAAATTTGGTTCAAATTTGAAAGACACACAAGTTATAGCACACATAGTGCATACATTCTCACACATACTGCACTAGATGCTAACCCGGCCTATAGTTTGAGGCCATTGGATGAGGTCGAAAAAATCTTGGATTAGAAATGGGGTTGTTCGAACCCCGTAGTTGGATTTTTTGAACCTTGATCTGTAGTACTGGGCAAAACCCTAGTTTAACCTATTTAATTATAGATTCGTAGGTCGATTTTTCTACAGTACCTTTTTATTATTACTATGCAGCACATGTGTGTTTGCCCGTCGAGTGAAACTCGGAGGAAGAGGGATCACTCGGAAGGAGAGAAGAAGGGAGAGAATTATGGTGTCTCCCCTTTTTCGGGTGATGATGTTGACTTTTGTGCAGGGTTTGTCAGTGAGCAGGAGCGAGCGAGCGAGCGAGTCGAGCGAGGCCGAGAATGAGAGAGATTTTTTTTTGTGAGAGGGACGACCGAAGGATCCAGAAGGACCCACAGACTTCCAATACGCATCCTGATGCGTCTTCTCTTGACAAAGAAAATGGCTGGGAGTTTGCGTACCTATTGCACGTGACTTGTGCTCACTGAAGTGTGGGACCTCACGCATGGGCACCACACGTAAGTGACAGACCTGTTGGTGTAAAAACTCGGTTGATTATTATAGTGCATTAGAACAAAGTTTCCTATGGATTCAAGGGTAGGAAATCCAAGTTAACTCATTTACATGACATTATTTTTTCCATGAAGCAAAGTTAACGCACCTATCAATTGGTACATTTTGGAGTGACTAAGAAGGATCCAGGCTTACTTATTCGTTTTCACGTGTAAAACTTGTCGAAATCTTGGTCAAACAAAATTGGCAGAAAATTCAAAAAAAACAGAAAAATGAAAAACCAAAGCACATAGTCTTGTTATGTCATATAGTAAGCATTAAAGTTGATAAACAAGGTCTAGACATATTCAAACCATACAAATCATGTATCTACCCGCTAACCCCTAAACTATGTCTTAAGAAGTCAAGCATGAAGAGAAGTGGTTTTGGGTTTCAAACATGGAAATTTCAAAAACCTCCCAAAATTCAGCTTCATTTTAGAGCGACTAAGAAGGATCGATGCTTACCTTTTCATTTCCATGTTTTAAACTTATTTAAATCTTGGTCAAACCTAGGATTTGACCAAGATTCAAATGGGCATAAAAATTCAGACAAAAAATCTAAAGAATGAAAAACCAAAGCACATAGCCTTCTTAATTATGTCATATAGTAAACACTCAAGTTGATAAACAAGGTCTAGACATATTCAAACCAGAAAAATCATGTGTATATCTACCCCTAACCCTAAACTCTGTCTTATGAAGTCAATCTCTAGGATTTGACCAAGATTCAAATGGGCATAAAATAAAAAAACAGAAAAATGAAAAACCAAAGCGCACATAGTCTTCTTATATGTCATATAGTAAGCATTAAAGTTGATAAACAAGGTCTGGACATATTCAAACTAGCTAGACAAATCATGTATCTACCCCCTAACCCCTAAACTCTGTCTTATGACGAAGTCAAGCATGAAGATAAGTGGTTTTGGGTTTCAAACATGGAAATTTCAAAAACCTCCCAAAAACTTCATTTTAGGGTGACTAAGAAGGATACAGGCTTCCATTTTCATTTTCATGTTCTATACTTGTTTAAATCTTGGTCAAACCTAGGATTTGACCAAGATTCAAATGTGCATCAAAATTCCAAAAAAATCAGAAAAATGAAAAACCAAAGCACATAGTTTTCTTATGTCACATACATATATATAGTAAGCATTCAAAAGTTGATAAACAAGGTCTAGCTAGACATATTCAAATAAGACAAATCATGTATCTACCCCTCTAAAACCATAAATAACTCTGTCTTATGAAGTCAAGCATGAAGAGAAGTGGTTTTTGGTTTCAAACATGGAAATTTCAAAAACCTCCCAAAATTAAAGCTTCATTTTAGAGTGACTAGTTAAGAAGGATCCAGGCTTACCTTTTCATTTTCATGTTTTAAACTTGTTTAAATATTGGTCAAACCTAGGATTTGACCAATATTCAAATGGGCATAAAATAAAAATAAAAAAAAAAAAAACCAAAGCACATAGTCTTCTTATGTCATATAGTAAGCATTCAAAAGTTCATAAACAAGGTCTAGACATATTCAAACCAGACAAATCATGTACCCCCTAACCCTAAACTTTGTCTTAATTATATATGAAGTCAAGCATGAAGCAGAGAAGTGTGGTTTTGGGTTTCAAACATGGAAATTTCAAAAACCTCCCAAAAAGCTTCATTTTAATTAGACTGGCTGGTTAATTAAGAAGGATCCATGATTAATTACCTTTTCATTGTCATGTTTTAAACTTGTTTAAATCTTGGTCGAACCTAGGATTTGACCAAGATTCAAATGGGCATAAAAATTCAGAAAAAAATCGAAAGAATGAAAAACCAAAGCACATAGCCTTCTTATGTCATATAGTAAGCATTCAAATTGATAAACATGGTCTAGACATATTCAAACCAGAAAAATCATGTATCTACCCCTAACCCTAAACTCTGTCTTATGAAGTCAAGCATGAAAAGAAGTACGGTGGTTTTGGGTTTCAAACATGGTAAATTCAAGAACCTCCCAAAAGCTTCATTTTAGAGTTACTAAGAGAAAGATCCAGACTTAATTACCTTATCATTTTCACATGTTAAACTTGTTTAAATCTTGCTCAACAAACCTAGGATTTTACCAAGATTCTCAAATGGGCATAAAAATCAAAAAATGAAATACCAATGCACATAGTCCTCTTATGTCATATAGTAAGCATTCAAGTTGATAAACAAGGTCTAGACATATTCAAACAAGACAAATCATGTATCTACCCCCTATCGACCCTAAACTTCGTCTTATGAAGTCAAGCTTGAAGAGAAGTGGTTTTGGGTTTCAAACATGGAAATTTCAAAAACCTCCCAAAATTCAGCTTCATTTTAGAGCGACTAAGAAGGATCGATGCTTACCTTTTCATTTCCATGTTTTAAACTTATTTAAATCTTGGTCAAACCTAGGATTTGACCAAGATTCAAATGGGCATAAAAATTCAGACAAAAAATCTAAAGAATGAAAAACCAAAGCACATAGCCTTCTTAATTATGTCATATAGTAAACACTCAAGTTGATAAACAAGGTCTAGACATATTCAAACCAGAAAAATCATGTGTATATCTACCCCTAACCCTAAACTCTGTCTTATGAAGTCAATCTCTAGGATTTGACCAAGATTCAAATGGGCATAAAATAAAAAAACAGAAAAATGAAAAACCAAAGCGCACATAGTCTTCTTATATGTCATATAGTAAGCATTAAAGTTGATAAACAAGGTCTGGACATATTCAAACTAGCTAGACAAATCATGTATCTACCCCCTAACCCCTAAACTCTGTCTTATGACGAAGTCAAGCATGAAGATAAGTGGTTTTGGGTTTCAAACATGGAAATTTCAAAAACCTCCCAAAAACTTCATTTTAGGGTGACTAAGAAGGATACAGGCTTCCATTTTCATTTTCATGTTCTATACTTGTTTAAATCTTGGTCAAACCTAGGATTTGACCAAGATTCAAATGTGCATCAAAATTCCAAAAAAATCAGAAAAATGAAAAACCAAAGCACATAGTTTTCTTATGTCACATACATATATATAGTAAGCATTCAAAAGTTGATAAACAAGGTCTAGCTAGACATATTCAAATAAGACAAATCATGTATCTACCCCTCTAAAACCATAAATAACTCTGTCTTATGAAGTCAAGCATGAAGAGAAGTGGTTTTTTGTTTCAAACATGGAAATTTCAAAAACCTCCCAAAATTAAAGCTTCATTTTAGAGTGACTAGTTAAGAAGGATCCAGGCTTACCTTTTCATTTTCATGTTTTAAACTTGTTTAAATCTTGGTCAAACCTAGGATTTGACCAATATTCAAATGGGCATAAAATAAAAAATAAAAAAATAAAAAACCAAAGCACATAGTCTTCTTATGTCATATAGTAAGCATTCAAAAGTTCATAAACAAGGTCTAGACATATTCAAACCAGACAAATCATGTACCCCCTAACCCTAAACTTTGTCTTAATTATATATGAAGTCAAGCATGAAGCAGAGAAGTGTGGTTTTGGGTTTCAAACATGGAAATTTCAAAAACCTCCCAAAAAGCTTCATTTTAATTAGACTGGCTGGTTAATTAAGAAGGATCCATGATTAATTACCTTTTCATTGTCATGTTTTAAACTTGTTTAAATCTTGGTCGAACCTAGGATTTGACCAAGATTCAAATGGGCATAAAAATTCAGAAAAAATCGAAAGAATGAAAAACCAAAGCACATAGCCTTCTTATGTCATATAGTAAGCATTCAAATTGATAAACATGGTCTAGACATATTCAAACCAGAAAAATCATGTATCTACCCCTAACCCTAAACTCTGTCTTATGAAGTCAAGCATGAAAAGAAGTACGGTGGTTTTGGGTTTCAAACATGGTAAATTCAAGAACCTCCCAAAAGCTTCATTTTAGAGTTACTAAGAGAAAGATCCAGACTTAATTACCTTATCATTTTCACATGTTAAACTTGTTTAAATCTTGCTCAACAAACCTAGGATTTTACCAAGATTCTCAAATGGGCATAAAAATCAAAAAATGAAATACCAATGCACATAGTCCTCTTATGTCATATAGTAAGCATTCAAGTTGATAAACAAGGTCTAGACATATTCAAACAAGACAAATCATGTATCTACCCCCTATCGACCCTAAACTTCGTCTTATGAAGTCAAGCATGAAGAGAAGTGGTTTTGGGTTTCAAACATGGAAATTTCAAAAACCTCCCAAAATTCAGCTTCATTTTAGAGCGACTAAGAAGGATCGATGCTTACCTTTTCATTTCCATGTTTTAAACTTATTTAAATCTTGGTCAAACCTAGGATTTGACCAAGATTCAAATGGGCATAAAAATTCAGACAAAAAATCTAAAGAATGAAAAACCAAAGCACATAGCCTTCTTAATTATGTCATATAGTAAACACTCAAGTTGATAAACAAGGTCTAGACATATTCAAACCAGAAAAATCATGTGTATATCTACCCCTAACCCTAAACTCTGTCTTATGAAGTCAATCTCTAGGATTTGACCAAGATTCAAATGGGCATAAAATAAAAAAACAGAAAAATGAAAAACCAAAGCGCACATAGTCTTCTTATATGTCATATAGTAAGCATTAAAGTTGATAAACAAGGTCTGGACATATTCAAACTAGCTAGACAAATCATGTATCTACCCCCTAACCCCTAAACTCTGTCTTATGACGAAGTCAAGCATGAAGATAAGTGGTTTTGGGTTTCAAACATGGAAATTTCAAAAACCTCCCAAAAACTTCATTTTAGGGTGACTAAGAAGGATACAGGCTTCCATTTTCATTTTCATGTTCTATACTTGTTTAAATCTTGGTCAAACCTAGGATTTGACCAAGATTCAAATGTGCATCAAAATTCCAAAAAAATCAGAAAAATGAAAAACCAAAGCACATAGTTTTCTTATGTCACATACATATATATAGTAAGCATTCAAAAGTTGATAAACAAGGTCTAGCTAGACATATTCAAATAAGACAAATCATGTATCTACCCCTCTAAAACCATAAATAACTCTGTCTTATGAAGTCAAGCATGAAGAGAAGTGGTTTTTGGTTTCAAACATGGAAATTTCAAAAACCTCCCAAAATTAAAGCTTCATTTTAGAGTGACTAGTTAAGAAGGATCCAGGCTTACCTTTTCATTTTCATGTTTTAAACTTGTTTAAATCTTGGTCAAACCTAGGATTTGACCAATATTCAAATGGGCATAAAAAAAAAAAAAGCACATAGTCTTCTTATGTCATATAGTAAGCATTCAAAAGTTCATAAACAAGGTCTAGACATATTCAAACCAGACAAATCATGTACCCCTAACCCTAAACTTTGTCTTAATTATATATGAAGTCAAGCATGAAGCAGAGAAGTGTGGTTTTGGGTTTCAAACATGGAAATTTCAAAAACCTCCCAAAAAGCTTCATTTTAATTAGACTGCTGGTTAATTAAGAAGGATCCATGATTAATTACCTTTTCATTGTCATGTTTTAAACTTGTTTAAATCTTGGTCGAACCTAGGATTTGACCAAGATTCAAATGGGCATAAAAATTCAGAAAAAATCGAAAGAATGAAAAACCAAAGCACATAGCCTTCTTATGTCATATAGTAAGCATTCAAATTGATAAACATGGTCTAGACATATTCAAACCAGAAAAATCATGTATCTACCCCTAACCCTAAACTCTGTCTTATGAAGTCAAGCATGAAAAGAAGTACGGTGGTTTTGGGTTTCAAACATGGTAAATTCAAGAACCTCCCAAAAGCTTCATTTTAGAGTTACTAAGAGAAAGATCCAGACTTAATTACCTTATCATTTTCACATGTTAAACTTGTTTAAATCTTGCTCAACAAACCTAGGATTTTACCAAGATTCTCAAATGGGCATAAAAATCAAAAAATGAAATACCAATGCACATAGTCCTCTTATGTCATATAGTAAGCATTCAAGTTGATAAACAAGGTCTAGACATATTCAAACAAGACAAATCATGTATCTACCCCCTATCGACCCTAAACTCGTCTTATGAAGTCAAGCATGAAGAGAAGTGGTTTTGGGTTTCAAACATGGAAATTTCAAAAACCTCCCAAAATTCAGCTTCATTTTAGAGCGACTAAGAAGGATCGATGCTTACCTTTTCATTTCCATGTTTTAAACTTGTTTAAATCTTGGTCAAATCTAGGATTTGACCAAGATTCAAATGGGCATAAAATAAAAAAACCGAAAAATGAAAAACCAAAGCGCACATAGTCTTCTTATATGTCATATAGTAAGCATTAAAGTTGATAAACAAGGTCTGGACATATTCAAACTAGCTAGACAAATCATGTATCTACCCCCTAACCCCTAAACTCTGTCTTATGACGAAGTCAAGCATGAAGATAAGTGGTTTTAGGTTTCAAACATGGAAATTTCAAAAACCTTCCAAAAACTTCATTTTAGGGTGACTAATTAAGAAGGATACATGCTTCCCTTTTCATTTTCATGTTCTATATATACTTGTTTAAATCTTGGTCAAACCTAGCTAGGATTTGACCAAGATTCAAATGTGCATCAAAATTCCAAAAAATATCAGAAAAATGAAAAACCAAAGCACATAGTTTTCTTATGTCATATAGTAGCATTAAAGTTGATAAACAAGGTCTAGACATATTCAAACAAGAAAAATCATGTATCTACTCCCTAACCCTAAACTTTGTCTTATGTAGTCAAGCATGAAGAGAAGTGGTTTTGGGTTTCAAATATGGAAATTTCAAAAACCTACCAAAAGCTTCATTTTAGAGTGACTAAGAATGATCAATGCTTACCTTTTCATTTTCATATTTTAAACTTGTTTAAATCATTGTCAAACCAGGATTTGACCAAGATTTAAATGGGCATAAAATTAAAAAAATCAGAAAAATGAAAAACAAAAGCACATAGTCTTCTTATGTCACATATATATATAGTAAGCATTCAAAAGTTGACAAACAAGGTCTATACATATTCAAATAAGACAAATCATGTATCTACCCCTAACCCTAAACTCTGTCTTATGAAGTCAAGCATGAAGAGAAGTGGTTTTGGGTTTCAAACATGGAAATTTCAAAAACCTCCCAAAAGCTTCATTTTAGAGTGACTAAGAAGGATCCAGGCTTACCTTTTCATTTTCATGTTTTAAACTTGTTTAAATCTTGGTCAAACCTAGGATTTGACCAATATTAAAATGGGCATAAAATAAAAAAATAAAAAAAACCAAAGCACATAGTCTTCTTATGTCATATAGTAAGCATTCAAGTTCATAAACAAGGTCTAGACATATTCAAACCAGACAAATCATGTATCTACCCCCTATCGACCCTAAACTTCGTCTTATGAAGTCAAGCATGAAGAGAAGTGGTTTTGGGTTTCAAACATGGAAATTTCAAAAAACCAAAAGCTTCATTTTAGAGCGAGTAAGAAGGATCGATGCTTATCTTTTCATTTTCATGTTTTAAACTTATTTAAATCTTGGTCAAACCTAGGATTTGACCAAGATTCAAATGGGCATAAAAATTCAGACAAAAATCTAAAGAATGAAAAACCAAAGCACGTACATAGCCTTCTTAATTATGTCATATAGTAAACATTCAAGTTGATAAACAAGGTCTAGACATATTCAAACCAGAAAAATCGTGTATCTACCCCTAACCCTAATTAAACTCTGTCTTATGAAGTCAAGCATGAAGAAAAGTGGTTTTGAGTTTCAAGCATGCATGGAAATTTCGAGAACCTCCCAAAAGCTTCATTTTAGAGTGACTACGAAGGATCCATGCTTACACCTTTTCATTTTCAAGTTTTAAACTTGTTTAAAACCTGGTCAAACCTGGGATTTGACCAAGATTCAAATGGGCATAAAATTCAAAAAAATAGATAAATGAAAAACCATAGCACATAGTCTTCTTATGTCATATAGTAAGCATTCAAGTGGATAAACAAGCTCTAGACATACTGAAACCAGACAAATCATGTATCTACCCCTATCCCTAAACTATGTCTTATGAAGTCTAGCATGAAAAGAAGTGGTTTTGGGTTTCAAACATGGAAATTTCAAAAACCTCCCAAAAGCTTCATTTTGGATTGACTAAGGAGGATCCAGGCTTACTTTTTCATTTTCATGTTTTAAACTTGTTTAAATCTAGGTCAAACCTAGGATTTGACCAAGATTCAAATGGACATAAAAAATCAACAGTTTACAACAGCACACAAAATAAACATGAAATTACATCTAAATCCCTAACTTTTACATGGAGGACCCCAGGCTGAAAGCAAGAAATGCGATCGGGTCTTGAATCTTGATGCGTCTTCTCTTGACAAAGAAGATTGCTGGGAGTTTGCGTACGTACATCACGTCACTTGTGCTCACTGAAGTGTGGGACATGACGCATGCATGGGCAACACACGTAAGTGACATGGATTCAAGGGTAGGGAAGCCAAGAGAAAAAAACGAGAATTTGGACAAAAATAACCCAATCTTGCTAGTATGTCGAAAGTTTGTTTTTCCCAATCTTTTCGACTTTGGGTTATTTCTGTCTATTTTGCCGAAAAAACGAGGACAGAGACTGGAAACGGTGATGCATCTAGCTTCAGAGTACGTCAGATTAAGACTTCATGAGCAACACTAGTCTGACGTAAGTACAGTGTATACAGACAAGACAGGGACTAGACATTGCTACCCACGTCCCTCTGCGCCCCTTCAAAGAAATCATACTCCGTACTAGAATCTCGAAACGTAGGAATTAGTCTGACACGATTTCTGATTGTTTAATTCATAGGATTGCAATTTTCAGAATTCATTGACAATACATTTTTATACAAAAACAAAAAATCCTTCATTGTGTAACCGTATGTTACTACTAGTATTTCTTTTGGTTTTCACACGCAATCAAATGTTATTGGATCCAAATACCGTTGTTTCTCAATCCTATATATTTGGAGATGATCATCACTCTCTAATCATACAATTTTCATATTCCCGCACTTTGAAAATCTTGCGAATAATCAAAGCAGCCAAAATGTATGGTGTGTATTGTATATGTTTATGCCATGCTTAGTTTCATCGAATATTGTTTGGTTGCATCGCGGGGAAACCGCGTGAATTTAGATTAATTGTTGCATGTTTGTTTGTGGTGTGACCAACTGCTTTTGCAACGAAACAACCCCCCCACCATGTACGCATTGTTTGGGTCGCATGCATGATGTGTACAAAATGTTAAAATAGAAATAATGTAGGAATTGAATATGATTGCATGTTGAATTAATCCTATATGAGAGAAATCACACAAATTTGAATTGCATGTTCTTTGGTTGTAGTGCTACACAAAAAACACGTGAATTAGTATGAATTATCATGTATTCAAGAATCAAAGGAGCCACTGAGATTTGAATCCCACAAAATTTCTATGAATTTTCTTCGAACCAAACAAGCCCAACAAGATTCCAAAGGAATATAATACAACGAATCAAACAACTTCCGTTGTTGGAATATTTCCTTAGGACATCAATCCAATAGAAACTATATGATCCAGTTTCAGCGACAATCTGGTCGGTGTAGGCTCGAGGAGGCCAATTGTATATATATGTTTGGACCCGGTTGGTTGAGTGATCATGCTCGTGACATCCAGCCTGAAAGGTAAAATTCGGGCAAGGCCAGCGTGACGCCACAATACTTTTGAAATATTCAAAAGCGCGTAATATTTGTGAAATTTTAATAATAGCTACTACTTATGTGAATTTTTTTCGTTCATACGCTTATTGGGGGGTAGGCTAACCCTAATGGCCTCCTCAAGATCCCTACCTCTACCAAGGTTTCCCGAGTTCATCCACCTCGACGGGTTCCTTGCCACTTTCGACCATGTTGTGGGCATCATTTCGGGTTCCCGTACCACGGCCAGTCCTTTTCAGGAGTCCCGAACCCGATGCCATAATATTTGTTTGAAAAAAATTCAAGACCGCACAATATTTGTTGAAATAAATGAATAAGCATTTTTAAATAGCTAAATAAAAGAAGTACGAATTTTGAAAAATTTATTTTTTCTAAAACATTAATTGGAGCATTGACATGTTGAACCCACTTGTCGATTTTGCTATCAACATGACTAACTAGCTGATTAGATAACCAAGTGGTGAAATTTGCAACATATTAGACCACCACATGGTGGAAACTGCAAAAAAAATGTCCAAGTGGTGGTTTGTGCAACATATAGAGCAGTACAGTATATGGTAGTACAAGATGAATGTGCACTGCCGTGGGCCCGTGGTAATATATCATGATGATGGCAAAGGATCTTTTCTCTGCTGAAACTGTCCAGAGCTGATTTGATGAGACAAAATACAGCTCCACGGCGTGCAAGGACAGTATACAGTACATTAGCTTCTTCTCGGGTCACACGCCTTCACGACAGGTGCAGTAGTGCAGCAGAGACCAGAGAGAGAAGGCACGCCCGTAGTACTCGTATTATTGATTTCAATTCAAATTGTTTTTTTTGCCTGCTTCTCCGTCTTCTTCATCTCCATCTTCTCTGGCGACCCCGCCTACACCAGCAGCCCCTGCACCACCGCCGCCATGCCTTTTTCGGATCATCTCGAGCCACCTGTTTGATGGTACTAGTAGGAGTTGTGGACTTTTATCCATATCGCTCTACCAGCTGCCGCTCGCACTGTCCTCCAATACCTCATACCCAAACGCCAGCGTCCCACTCCCACACCCCCACACCCACTTGACCGCATCCTTCCAATGGCGAGATCGATCAATGAGAGTGGCAGTTCTTGGGTGTTTCCTGATGGCCCCCTTGAAGAAATCGCATCCCGATGCGATGTCATCACCGCCGCGAGCCTCGTCGGTTCATGCAAGTTTTATCATGATTCAGCAACACAAAGTGTAGCTCTGCCTGCATCTCAGCCGTTTGGCATGCCCTGTGTTCTTCATACTCACCAAACTGAGGTACCGCCCGCGCACAATCCCTTCTCCCGCGTCCACAAGTTCAAGCAGGAGGGTGCGCAGAAGGACAAGCAGCATGATGCAAAAGATCGCAAGGGTACCTTGTGCCAACTGACGCCGCTGGACAGGATCTCTTCCGATGCCGTGATTCCAGATGGTGGTACGGGCATGTGGGCAGGCGCGAATGGAGATTGGATCGCCCTTCTTGGCTTCCCCTGGAATTGGGAGCTTGTCAATGTGTACACTGGTCGCCGGATTCCTCTACCACCAATAAGTGAGTTTAAATCCACCCCGGATAAACTTGTGTTCGAGTCTAATGATCAACATCTTCAACTGCTGAAGATAGCTATTTGCCGAGTTCCAACAGCTGCTTCAAATTATACTAGTTTCTCTGTTCTTGCCATCTTCAACGCGGCAATTGCAGTCCTTCACTGTGCTTCTAGCAGATGGACAGTTCTTGACAACCAGTTCTTAGCGTACGGCTACTCCGATGCAATCATCCACAAGGGTATTGTATTTGCTGTAACTCAGACAGGCGAAGTTTATGCATGGAATCAACTTTCTTGGGGTAATTTTTCTCATCTCATATGATGTGTTTTCGCTATTACCTGCTAGTTTCAGATTTAGCTTTAGCCTTTTTCTTTTTGTTGTGCAGTTTTCGTGTCATGCCTGTACCTTTCCCCCTCTATATTCAATCAAAATCAGCAGCGATATGCCTTTGAGTCAAAATAAAGTACTCCCTCCGATCCAAATCAAATTGACTCAGCTTTGTCTAGCCAGTGCATCTAGCTAGACAAACTTGAGTCAATTAATTTGTGCATATCTAGCTAGACACATCCAGTTGAGTCAATTAATTTGGATCGGAGGCAGTATTTTAGCTACATCATTATTCATGTATGTAATGAACTAATCAAGTTTTGCTGAACTGACTTCAAGCTGTGCTTTCCTTTGCAAGGTCCTTTGTTGATCAGCACGGCACCTATTCCGCCAGAACTTGATGAACAAGGTCGGTACAATCTTGGCTCCTGGTGGTTAGCACGATCTCCTGATGGTTCTAGACTTTTTCTGGTCCATACCTGGGGCGTTACTGACGGGCGGGATTATACTGGACTGGTTCGGATTTTACCTGCTGCTGCTACCTCTGAGGGTCGTCATGGTCGCACTATTCGCGGGTATGGTAAGGGTTTACTTGGCTGCGAGGTGTACAGCATGGACACCAGTCAGTTGATGCCACCGAGGCCATGGAGGAGGATTATTTCCCTTGGATCATATTCTCTCTTCCTTGGAGTGAACTATCCGATTATCATTCCAGTAGAAGACGGGGCAGAACATGACCGTCCAAATATGGCGAGAAGCAACTCTGTTTACACATCGCACCATGCAGTAGGCCTTGCATATCCTCCTTCTCCAGAAATTTGCCGCTTCAGTTTGAATTCTGAAGACTGTACTGTTGGTTTCCAAACCAACATTAGATGGACATGGCGGCAGGTTCCGTTGTGGCTCATCCCAAGCTTCGCCAACGCCCGGCAATGGAACCTGCCTTCGCGTCACAGGTCCAGAAAGAAGGGCTGATGTACTTTATGTAATACTCGTGTTGTAATGCAAGATTTGTATCTGTTGAACTATTTCATTTGCATGTTTATCTCTACCTAGGCTACTCCCTTTCCGTAGTTGTGTTGTACTATCTGTTGAACTATTTCCTTTGCATGTTATCTCTACCTAGGCTACTCCTCCGTAGTTGTTAAATTGATGTAATGCTCCTACAATGCACGCTACACTGGGCGTGTGGCCTGTAATGTTATCAAACACCTTTTGTACTCGTTCTAGTAAGCATTTCACACTATAGCTCACATAATTAAAGTACTCCTACAACGTATTAGTTGAAAGATATCTCTCATAAGTAAGTACCCCTCTTTGAGCTTATGCGAAACATAAATGACTATTTTAGAAATATATACTCTCGACACAAGATTATATTAAAAACAATGGTACATAGTTCTATTAGAAAAAGAAAGTGTGAATAGTAGAATGATGGAGAAGTGTTTTTTGAGGTCTGTGCATAGCTAGTGTTCATGGTGCAAAAGCACTTAGACTAGTCACAATGGGAAGTATACTAGTCTATGATACAACACCTTCAATGCATAGTATCATGAATTAGTATCATGCAATGTTGCGAAAAACCAATTATTCATTTCTTTCCAAATAGACTAGCTTTGCGAGGATGACAAAACATTTCTTTATTGCCCTCTCGTATGAATCTCCTCCATACATCACCTCTCATACCGATTGAAAGCCATGCCAAATCGTTGGTTCAAGACCATGAATACCAAGCCAATTTTGTTAGCTAGTTGGACCACCCTCGGATTGAGAACCAACGGTTGAAAGAAAGGTGGGCGCCAACTCATATTTTTTTCTCGAGAGTCCGACACTTGATGTTGATTGCAAAGTTCACAAAGGCCAAAATTTTGACATCCTCTTTGTGCAAGTCTTGCCACCATCCAAACTCGGTTTTGAAGTACCAACCAAGAAAAAAAAAGCTTGCACTTTGGAGGACCCCATGGACCATGAAAATTTTGAAAAACTTCCAGTAAATCATGCATATTTCGATTTATATTTTGGTGAAGTTTCATTCGATTTGAATCATAGGTTTGTGAGCAAATATATATTTAGTTTAAACTAGTGCTCGAGTACGTAAGAATCTATTTAATCACAAGCTAGTCATCCGAATGGGATGAAATATTCATAGATTTTAAAACAAGGAATCTACATATTACTGGATTTTTTTTCAAAATTTTCTGAATAGTTTTTCTTTTTTAGCTTCGAAATAAGAGATAGTTTGGAACGTTGGATCTCAAATGGATGGTAGATGGTGGGACACAGTCACAATGTATCTTGGAAGCATCAAGTCACTGAAGCTCTGTCCGGTTTCCAAACCAAGCTAGGAAAGGCATTGAAAATGAAGTTCTGCTCTAAAACATTTCTCATTCCATTTTGGTGCTCGCGCGGTTGCATGCTGCCCACGTGTTAAGGTACGTGTCTCTGGCATGTAGAGAACTACGATTATTGGCGAAAAATATATCGAAATGGAAACTGTAAAAAAAAGCCCTCTCTGGTCAACCTGATGTGACGAGACATCACTGCACCAAACGTCGTCGCAAATTTATAGATGGGTGGCGTGCTAGTCTACCAACAGTCAAATCGGCGCCCAGTCGCAGCAGCAGCCTAGAGTACTACCTAGTTTTTGCCCCTTGCATGTCTATCATCTTCTTCTTCACCCCGTTACAAAAAAAAACTTCTTCTTCACCCTCCCAGAATCACGCGCACGCGCAGGATCTCGATCCCCACCACGCCGCATCACTAGTACTACTCCGTATACCTTTCTCTCCTTACCCCGGCCGGCCGCGCGCCGCATCGTTCCTTCCATAGCGCTCGCCCTCTCCTCCGAAAACCCCAAGCGCAGTTGCATCCGCCATCCACCTAAATCCATCTTCACGTGATGGATTATTCTAGGCTTTGCCGGGGCGGCGGGGACGGCCACTTGGAGGCTCTCACCGGCGACAACATCGACCTCATCGCTGCGCATCTGGACGTTACCTACACCGTCCGACTTGCTGCATGTTCCAGGGAGCTCTACGACATGATCAGCAAGGATGAAGGTAAGATGCACCATTGGGATGAACCCTGCCTGCTGATGCCTCCGCCTGCTTATTGGTTCGGTGAACACTGGGACCTGGCGACAGCATCTCGTCTGCATGATACCGTGTACGACCTGGTGCCCCTCGACCATCCTCGCCGTTCTGTCGCCCTGCCGTTCATGCACGACAGAAAATGGCTTGGCGCGAACGGCGACTGGATCGCCGCCGCCGATCATCATGGGTGGTGCCTCGTGAACGTCTACACCGAGCGACATATCCCCCTTCCATCCCTACCTGATTCGAAGATTCATCATAGTATTGTTTCATATCGACCTGCATACTCTTTTAACTGGGGTCCAGCAATTGATTTGTTGAAGATTGTAATCTGCCAAGTGCCCACAAAAGGTGGGAGGTACGCAGATTACAAGCTCATCGCCTTGTTCGACAAAACGATTTTCTACCTTGAAGGGGGTGGCGACTGGAGAATGCTGGAGGCCCTTACACCTGCACCTGATTATCCAAATTACTGTGATGCCATTGAACTCCGTGGCCACGTTTTTGCGGTGGACGAAACTGACGGCTCCACGTACTTCTGGGACACCGCAAATGGTATTTTTTCAGTCCTTATGTTGCATTGCATGATACACTGCCTTAACCAATGAAGTTATTCATGAACTACCTTGTTTATATTTTACCTTTCTTATATGACTTAATGATCACACCCCCTTTTGCTGAATATGAATGAACCGTTGCTTGCAATGAATTAGTAGTACTAATTAGTCACCAACAAACATAGTATGCTCAGTATGTGATTGCATTCCTGAATTAGTAACTCTACGCCACTGCAGAATATGGGTGTAATTAACCAGTATCTCAAAAGATAACGTGGCACTATGAAGGCACCCTTTTTGATAACCTTTTACACCCATTGTTTCATATATAACTAATTGATTTTGCCTCCAAAAGGAGGACGAGAGACCCCCGCCATCTGCATCAGAGAGATGCATAAGGACTTTCATAAGTATATGACTTAACGATCACATCCTTTATCTGAATATGAATGAACCGTTGCTTGCAATGAATTAGTACTAGTCAGTCATCAGCAAACATAGTATACTCCGTATGTGAATGCATTCCTGAATTAGTAACTCTATGCAACTGCAGAATATGGATGTAATTAACAAGTATCTCAAATGTTAACGTAGAAACAGAAAAATAGAAGAAAATCGTTTGTAATTACATGCGTAGCTTATATTTTCTAGAGATCGGGGAAAAAGCCTTGATTGGATGTACCTACATGCAGATCAAACAGTTCTTTGTTTATATCGGTGAACAATCTGCAGAATGGTATAATTAATTTTGTTTTTGATACATTTTTTCTCCCATTTTCTTGAATAGATTTCAGTTTCCCACAATTATCTTTCATTAGTGATTGTGACGTCCCCTCATTCAAAATAACTCAGGTTATCTTTTTCCTAATTCAATGATATTTAAGTTTGAGTAAGTTTACGATTAATATCTACAACCTCATATATATATAAGATTTAGCACCTGCAGGCCTAACAAAGTTAGCTGCCTCTAGTCCCCTGTATAGTTCTTTCTTTTTGCTTTCTCAGTTTTTCGTAGCCTTGCTACAACCCTGTATGCTCTAATATATAATGATGCACGACTAGGCATGTGTTCGAGAAAAGAAAATCTAAATATCTTTTGTAATATATGAACCTATATTGATGTTTTAGATGTTGGTAGTATAATTTTCGATAAACTTGAACAGACTTAAATCAGTTTAACTTAGCACAACCATATAGCGTACCTTTTTTAGAACGCGAAAATGAGGTAAACAAATACCATGTGTACCCTTTACTATCAATAGTAGAGAAGAGATTATGAACCTTCAACTCTAAAATGCAAATTCTTCTACTGAATGGATAGCTGCATCTGATACCTATTTTGCAAATGTTACCAGACTTGGGGTTAGCTACAAAGAGCATTTCTTTCTTGTCAAGCTTCATGCACTACCAACACAACCAAAAGTCCGAACTGATCGCAAGGGCGGCAATCCACTTATACAATTCAACACCCCCCGTCACGTGTGATGGGAGACAAGTCAACATGTGGAAAGACTCAGAGGTATAGCTCAAGAGGCATATAAGTGGACTCCGAGGGGGCAACAACAATTTTAGGATAAATTGCGAAAGCCAGGACTCGAACTCGAGACCCTGGCTCTGACACCATGTCAAGCTTCATGGACTAGCCAACGCAACCAAAAGTCCGAACTGATGGAAAGGTCTAGGCAATCCACTTATACAGTTAAACATTTCTTACCCTTCGGGTGGTCACAGGGAAGCTCTCTAATAGATCACTTAAGACAAAGGGAATTAACTACAGCACAGGACTTAAACTTAAGATGATATATATTTGTCAAAATTTGAATGTATCTATATGCTTTCACTGTCTAGATACATCTGAATTTGGACAAATCTCAGACACTTTCGGTGGGACAGAGGTAGTATATAACTGTGTATACACTAACTAGTGTCTAGTTTTGGCGAAGTTTAGACTAGTTTCGTGGGATGGATGCAGTATAACTGATATATTGGACACTTGATTTGAACACATGAATGACCAATGTCCTTAGCTTACATAGTCGTATTTATACTGTGAGCATGAACGATGAACAATGCTGCTGTTTGAATATGGTTGCCAGTAACACCCTATTCGTCTCCATTTCTAATATTGCAGAAAACCTGATGCTCCCGTTTGTAATCCCGCCACCGGTGGTGGATGATCAGCAGTACGCGTGGTTCCTCGCTCCATCTGCTGATGGCAAGCGATTGATGATCATCCTTACAGTAAACAAGATTGGGATTGCCAATGCTGAAGTACCTCCTGACATTCCCTATGCTGCTAATGGGCTTCAGCTACGGCAGTATCCTCCTGTTGCCACCTACGTCTTTGAGCTGGATCCCTTATCTACTGCACGTGCAGGGGACTTTCTTTGGAGGCAGGTTAACAGCCTCAGCGACCACTCTCTGTTCCTCGGACTCAATTACCCAATCATTGCCAACCTGAAGAAGCGTGAATCCAAAGCTCCTGATGGCACATTGGTTCCATTCATGAGGAAAAACTGCGTCTACACAGCATACCGGAATATTCGTTATAATCAATACCCTAAAATTTTGCGCTGCAACCTCCAGCCAGATGAAGGTGAGACTGTGGGAGTTATCAGCCTTCCCAAGGATGGTTGGGATAGTGTCCGACAAGCGGCTATGTGGTTTAAGCCTGCTTTAAACATTGCCCGTTCGGTGTTACCTTTAAAAAAACAGTGACACTTTTTTATTATGCTTGAAGTGTTGAGAAGTAGTACACTGTTTTTAGTATGTACTAGTTTGAATCAGTTTATTTGAACACTGCCCTGCTTTTGTATTTCGTGTTGCCTTCATATTATAACCCATGCATGGCTGTTTTAGGATTGACTTTATTTCAGCACTATAATTACAATGTGTGTACGTCCTTTATAATATAGCCACCTCTTGTTGATCATACTCATGAGAGGACCATTCCTATTTTTTTCGCCGCTAAAGGGTAAAGTACATCCACTGGCACGGGGGTGTGTTCGGTTCCACCCCATCCCCAAACCGAACATGCATCAACTACGAGCAAGGAAGTAGATGTGCGACCTAGGTGACTGTGCGGACCCCACATGTGAACCAAAGAAAAAAACATGTCAATACGGAACTGATGTACATACGACAACTCCTATATGATATGCGTATGTACGATTGAGCATCTGGAGGTGTGCTGCCACCTGCTTCCTCACACGAAGGGTTGGATCTTGTGTTTCGTACACGGATCGGACTGAAATTGTCGTGTGCATAGCAAGGTTCATGTCAATAAGGCTGAGTTTGGCATCTAAGTCTAGGCAACAAATACTTTTGGGTTCCAACGGCCATCTACAAGGTATTTGCTATAGGCCTACTTGCTCCGGCTGTCGAAGCCCAATAACTACAAATGGGCCTTTCTGCTCATGCAATGTTGGCCCTTTTCTAAAGAACCACAGATCCTATGATTGGCAAAAAACAAAAACACGGAGATTCTACATAAAAGTTGTTTGTATTTATTTTGAATTATTGGGTTGCAATTTTTGAAACTGCTCATGGCCAATATGAAAATCCTTGATCGCTCCATACCCACATAGATCACGGTATTTTCAAAAATTCATAAAGTGGATTTGAAATTTAAAACATATCCTAATAATTCCATGATTTATTCTATTAACTTGCAAGATCTTGGAGCGAAAGAGCTTGTATTAGTCTGCGAAAATAATACTGATAAACCTGTCGTTAACAAGAAATGAAGGTTTATCGTTCAGAGAGGATGCCATGTGGGACCCATGAGACAGTAGCGTCCTCAACGTTTCAAAGAAAAAGGCAAGTAGCCCGAAAATAGGGGTAAAAAATAAATCCTACAAAGGAAACATTTATAGTTCATAGAGGCTGACATGTGGGACCGATCTGCCAGCTGCATCCTCATCATTTCGAAGTCGGCAGGGATCAGAAGAAAAAGGCAAATAGCCAGAAATTAGGGGTAAAAAATAAATCCAAAAAGGAAACTTTTATTCTTAATAGAGGATGACATGTGGGACCGACCTGCCAGCAGCGTCCTCATCGTTTCAAAGGCCGCAGGGGATCAAAAGAAAAAGGCAAATAGCCAGAAATTAGGGGTAAAAAATAAATCCAACAAAGGAAAGGTTTATTGTTCATAGAGGCTGACATGTGGGACCCATGAGCCAGCGGCGACCTCAATTTCAAAGGCGGCATATGATCGAAAAGAAAAAGGCAAGTTAGCAAAAATCAGTGGGTAAAAAAATCTAAGAAATGAAACTTTATTGTACAGTCCCAGTGTGTAAAAAAAAGGCAAATAGCCAGAAATTAGGGGTAAAAAATAAATCCAACAAAGGAAAGGTTTGTTGTTCATAGAGGCTGACATGTGGGACCCATGAGCCAGCGGCGACCTCAATTTCAAAGGCGGCATATGATCGAAAAGAAAAAGGCAAGTTAGCAAAAATCAGGGGGTAAAAAAATCTAAGAAAAGAAACTTTATTGTACATAGAGGATGACATGCGGGTCCCATGAGCCAGCACCTTACTCAACGTTTCAGAGGCGGCATGAGATCAAAAGAAAAAGGAAACTGACCAAATATCAGGAGCAAAAAATAATCCAAGAAAAGTAACTTTTATTGTACATAGAGGATGACATATGGGTCCCACTTATACAAGCTCTTTCGCTCCAAGATCTTGCAAGTTGATTGTACATAGAGGATGACATGCGGGCCCCTTGTGTCAGCAGCTTAATCAATGTTTCCAAGGCGGCAGGGGATCAAAAGAAAAAGGAAATAGCCAAAAATAAGAGGGTGAAAAAAATCCAAGAAAAGAAACTTTTATAGTATAGAGGATGACATGTGGGTCCCATGAGCCAGCAGCTTCCTCAACGTTTCAGAGGCTGCATGAGATCGAAAGAAAAAGGCAAGTGACCAAAAATAAGAGGGTAAAAAAATCCAAGAAAAGAGACTTGATTGTACATAGAGGATGACATGCGGGTCCCATCAGTCAGCAGCTTACTCAACGTTTCCAAGGCGGCAGGGGATCAAAAGAAAATGGAAATAGCTAAAGATCAGAGGGTGAAAAAAATCCAAGAAAAGAAACTTTTATAGTACATAGAGGATGACATGCGGGTCCCATGAGCCAGCAGGTTCCGCAACATTTTCAAAGGCGGCATGAGATCGAAAGAAAAAGGCAAGTGACCAAAAATCAGAGGGTGAAAAATAATCGAAGAAAAGAAACTTTTATTGTACATAGAGGATGACATGCTGTCCCATTTTGCAGCAGAGGTCCCAACGTTTCAAATGCGGCTTGAGATCAAAAGAAAAAGAAAGTAGCCAGAAATTAGGGGATAAAAAAAACTCGAAGAAAAGAAAGTTGATTGTACATAGAGGATGACATGCGGGACCCACGAGTTAGCAGCTTACTCAACGTTTCCAAGCCGGCAGGGGATCAAAAGAAAAAGGAAATAGCCAAAAATCAGAGAGTGAAAAAAAACCCTAGAAAATAAACTTTTGTAGTACATAGAGGATGACATGCGGGTCCCATGAGCCAGCAGGTTCCTCAACGTTTCAAACGTGGCATGGGATCGAAAGAAAAAGGCAAGTGACCAAATATCAGGAGCCAAAAATAATCCAAGAAAAGAAACTTGATTGTACATAGAGGATGACATGCGGGTCCCATTTTGCAGCAGCGGTCCCAACGTTTCAAATGCGGCTTGAGATCAAAAGAAAAAGAAAGTAGCCAGAAATTAGGGGGTAAAAAAAACTCCAAGAAAGGAAAGCTTTATCGTTCATACTGACATGTGGGACCTATGAGCCAGCAGCTTACTCAACGTTTCAAAGGCGGCAGGGATCAAAAGAAAAAGGAAATAGCCAAAAATCAGAGGGTGAAAAAAAATCCAAGAAATCAAACTTTTATTGTACATAGAGGATGACATGCGGGTCCCATGAGCCAGCAGATTCCTCAACGTTTCAAACGTGGCATGAGATCGAAAGAAAAAGGAAAGTGACCAAATATCAGGAGCCAAAAATAATCCAAGAAAGGAAACTTTATTATACATAGAGGATGACATACGGGTCCCATTTGCAGCAGCGGTCTCAACGTTTCCAAGGTGGCACAGGACCAAAAGAAAAATGAAGTAGCCAGAAATCAGGGGTGAAAAAAATCCAAGAAAAGAAAGATTTCAATTGGGCTGCATCTGGACATCTGGGCCTTCGAACTATCCTTCTGGGCCTTTTGATTCGTACAATTTCAGCCCACTCCAGAACATGGAAGTTCGGATTTTTCTCAAAAAAAACAGGAATGTCCTATGCTTCGCAAAAACAAAAAACAAGGAGATTCAAGATATAAGTTGTAAAAATAAAGATTTAATTTATCCGTTTGCAATAGCTCAGAGCGAAATACACTGTTTATTGTCTGCAAAATAATCAAGATATCACATGTTTCTTGTACGGGGAGGCTGACATCAGGGACCCATGAGCCAGCAGCGTCGTTAACGTTTCAAAGGCAGTGGGTCGAAAATAAAAAAAAACAAAAAGTCAGTTGGTAAAAAATCCAAGAAAAGAAAACATTTATCGTTCTGAGAGGATGACATGCGGGACCGATGAGGCAGCAGCATCCTCAACGTTTCCAAGGCGGCAGGGGATCAAAAGAAAAAAAGGAAATAGCCAGAAATTACTTAGGGGTCAAAAATAAATCCACCAAAGGAAACTTTTATTGTTCATAGAGGATGACATGTGGGACCGACCTGCCAACAGCGTCCTCATCGTTTCAAAGGGGGCAGGGGATCAAAAGAAAAAGGCAAATAGCCAGAAATTAGGGGTAAAAATAACTCCAAGAAAGGAAACTTTTATTGTTCGTAGAGGATGACATGCGGGACCCATGAGCCAGCAGCTTACTCAACGTTTCAAAGGCGGCATGAGATCGAAAGAAAAAGGCAAGTGACCAAATATCAGGAGCCAAAAATAATCCAAGATTTATTGTACATAGAGGATGACATGTGGGTCCCATTTTGCAGCAGCGGTCTCAATGTTTGAAATGCGGCTTGAGATCAAAAGAAAAAGAAAGTAGCTAGTAATTAGGGGGTCAAAAAAATCCAAGAAAAGAAAGTTGATGGACATAGAGGATGACATGCGGGTCCCTTGAGCCAGCAGCTTACTCGACGTTTCAAAGGGGGCAGGGGATCAAAAGAAAAAGGCAAGCCAAAAATCAGAGGGTGAAAAAAATCCAACAAAGGAAACTTTTATAGCACATAGAGGATGACATGCGGGTCCCATGAGCCAGCAGGTTCCTCAACGTTTCAAACGTGGCATGAGATCGAAAGAAAAAGGCAAGTGACCAAATATGAGGAGCCAAAAATAATTCAAGAAAAGAAAGTTTTATAGTACATAGAGGATGACATGCGGGTCCCATTTAGCAGCAGCGGTATCACCGAGGCGGCAGGGGATCAAAAGAAAAAGAAATTGCCAAAAATCAGAGGGTGAAAAAAACCAAGAAAATGAACTTTTATAGTACATAGAGGATGACATGCGGTCCCATGAGCCTGCAGGTTCCTCAACGTTTCAAACGTGGCATGAGATCGAAAGAAAAGAAAAAATATCAGGAGCCAAAAATAATTCAAGAAAAGAAAGTTTTATAGTACATAGAGGATGACATGCGGGTCCCATTTAGCAGCAGCGGTATCACCGTTTGAGAGGCGCAGGGGATCAAAAGAAAAAAGAAATTGCCAAAAATCAGAGGGTGAAAAAAAACCAAGAAAATGAACTTTTATAGTACATAGAGGATGACATGCGGGTCCCATGAGCCAGCAGGTTCCTCAACGTTTCAAACGTGGCATGAGATCGAAAGAAAAAGGCAAGTGAAAAAATATCAGGAGCCAAAAATAATTCAAGAAAAGAAAGTTTTATAGTACATAGAGGATGACATGCGGGTCCCATTTAGCAGCAGCGGTATCACCGTTTGAGAGGCGGCAGGGATCGAAAGAAAAAGGCAAGTGAAAAAATATGAGGAGCCAAAATAATCCAAGAAAAGAAAGTTTTATAGTACATAGAGGATGACATGCGGGTCCCATTTAGCAGCAGCGGTATCACTGTTTGAGAGGCAGCAGGGGATCGAAAGAAAAAGTCAAGTGACCAAATATGAGGTGCCAAAAAAATCCAAGAAAAGAAAGTTTATAGTACATAGAGGATGACATGCGGGTCCCATTTAGCAGCAGCGGTATCACCGTTTGAGAGGCGGCAGGGGATCGAAAGAAAAAGGTAAGTGACCAAATATGAGGTGCCAAAAATAATTCAAGAAAAGAAAGTTTTATAGTACATAGAGGATGACATGCGGGTCCCATTTAGCAGCAGCGGTATCACCGTTTGAGAGGCGGCAGGGGATCGAAAGAAAAGGCAAGTGACCAAATTTGAGGTGCCAAAAAAACTCCAAGAAAAGAAAGTTGATTGCACATAGAGGATGACATGCGGGTCCCATTTAGCAGCAGCGGTCTCAACGTTTCCAAGGCGGCAAGGGATCAAAAGAAAAAGGAAGTAGCCAGAAATCAGGGGGTCAAAAAAATCCAAGAATAGAAAGAATTTTGGTTCATAGAGGATGACATGCGGGACCCATGATCCTGCATCGTAAACGGCTCGATCGGAGAACGTTGAACGAGATGGCGCGATCTAGAAAAAAACAATGCCAGAGAGGCTGCCATCTGGGCCCTACATCCCTCGGCGGTGCGGATTTGCGTTGACTCGGCCGGCGAACCCGAGATTTCGAGATGCACCACGTCCCGGGCCACCATACGCGACGTTTTGGCCGCTTTCGTCGGGCTAGGTGGCCTCAAAAACGAGAAAAAAAGTTTTGACATGCACCACGGAGGGACCAAAAATCGTCGGCCATGGCTTGATGGCGTGTAACTCACACGTTCGTTGGGAACCCCAAGAGGAAGGTATGATGCGCATAGCAAGTTTTCCCTCAGAAAGAAACCAAGGTTTAATCGAACCAGAGGGAGCCAAGAAGCACGTTGAAGGTTGATGGTCGCGAAATGTGATGCGGCGCAACACCAGGGATTCCGGCGCCAACGTGGAATCTGCACAACACAACCCAAGTACTTTGTCCCAACGAAACAGTGAGGTTGTCAATCTCACCGGCTTGCTGTAACAAAGGATTAAGCGTATCGAGTGGAAGATGTTTGCAAAGAAAACAGTAAACAAGTATGCAGTAGATTGTATGCTATGTAAAGAATAGGACCGGGGTCCACAGCTCACTAGAGGTGTCTCTCCCATAAGATAAAAGCATGTTGGGTGAACAAATTACAGTCGGGCAATTGACAAATAGAGAAAGGCATAACAATGCATATACATGATATGATAAATATAGTGAGATTTAATTGGGCATTACGACAAAGTACATAGACCGCCATCCAACTGCATCTATGCCTAAAAAGTCCACCTTCAGGTTATCATCCGAACCCCATTCAGTATTAAGTTGCTAAGCAACAGACAATTGCATTAAGTATGGTGCGTAATGTAATCGACAACTACATCCTTAGACATAGAATCAATGTTTTATCCCTAGTGGCAACAGCACATCACAACCTTAGAACTTTCTGTCACTGTCCCAGGTGTCAATGAAGGCATGAACCCACTATCGAGCATAAATACTCCCTCTTGGAGTTAAGAGTAAAAACTTGGCCAGAGCCTCTACTAATAACGGAGAGCATGCAAGATCATAAACAACACATAAACAATAGATTGATAATCACCATAATCATAGTATTCTCTATCCATCGGATCCCGACAAACACAACATATAGAATTACATATAGATGATCTTGATCATGTTAGGCAGCTCACAAGATCCAACAATGAAGCACAACAAGGAGAAGACGACCATCTAGCTACTGCTATGGACCCATGGTCCAGGGGTGAACTACTCACTCATCACTCCGGAGGCAACCATGGCGGTGTAGAGTCCTCCGGGAGATGAATCCCCCTCCGGGGGTGCCGGAGGCGATCTCCTGAATCCCCCGAGATGGGATTCGCGGCGGTGGCGTCTCTGGAAGGTTTTCCGTATCGTGGCTCTCGGTACTGGGGTTTTCGCGACGGAGGCTTTAAGTAGGCGGAAGGGCAACGCGGGGGGCCACACGAGGGCCCCACACCCTAGGTCGGCGCGGCCAGGGCTTGGGCCGCGCCGGCCTATGGTGCTGGCGCCTCGTGGCCCCACTTCCTTCCCTCTTCGGTCTTCTGGAAGCTTCGTGCAAAAATAGGACCCTGGGCGAAGATTTCGTCCAATTCCGAGAATATTTCCTTACTAGGATTTCTGAAACCAAAAACAGCAGAAAACAGCAACTGGCTCTTCGGCATCTTGTTAATAGGTTAGTTCCGAAAATGCATAAATATGACATATAATGTGCATAAAACATGTAGGTATCATCAATAAAGTAGCATGGAACATAAGAAATTATCGATACGTTGGAGACGTATCAGCATCCCCAAGCTTAGTTCTGCTCGTCCCGAGCAGGTAAAACGATAACAAAGATAATTTCTGAAGTGACATGCCATCATAATCTTGATCATACTATTTGTAAACATATGTAATGAATGCATCGATCAAAACAAAGGTAATGACATGAGTAAACAAGTGAATCATATGACAAAGACTTTTCATGAATAGTACTTCAAGACAAGCATCAATAAGTCTTGCATAAGAGTTAACTCATAAAGCAATAAATCAAAGTAAAGGTATTGAAGCAACACATAGGAAGATTAAGTTTCAGCGGTTGCTTTCAACTTATAACATGTATATCTCATGGATATTGTCAACATAAAGTAATATAACAAGTGCAATATGCAAGTATGTAGGAATCAATGCACAGTTCACACAAGTGTTTGCTTCTTAAGGTGGAAGGAGATAGGTAAACTGACTCAACAATAAAAGTAAAAGAATGGTCCTTCAAGAGGAAAGCATCGATTGCTGTATTTGTGCTAGAGCTTTTATTTTGAAAACATGAAACAATTTTGTCAACGGTAGTAATAAAGCATATGAATTATGTAAATTATATCTTACAAGTTGCAAGCCTCATGCATAGTATACTAATAGTGTCCGCACCTCGTCCTACTTAGCTTGGACTACCGGATCTTTGCATGCCATGTTTCAACCAAGTGTCACAAAGGGGTACCTCCATGCCGCCTGTACAAAGGTCTAAGGAGAATGCTCGCATTTTGGATTTCTCGCTTTTGATTATTCTCAACTTAGACATCCATACCGGGACAACATGGACAACAGATAATGGACTCCTCTTAAATGCATAAGCATGTAGCAATGATTATTATTCTCATATGAGATTGAGGATATATGTCCAAACTGAAACTTCCACCATGATTCATGGCTTTAGTTAGCGGCCCAATGTTCTTCTCTAACAATTTTGCATGCTCCAACCACTAAAATGATAGATCCTTCAGACAAGACGGACATGCATAGCAACTCACATGATATTCAACAATAGTTGATGGCGTTCCCCAGAAGCATGGTTATCGCACAACAAGCAACTTAATAAAAGATAAAGTGCATAAGTACATATTCAATACTACGATAGTTTTTAAGGCTATTTTGTCCCATGAGCTATATATTGCAAAGGTGAATGATGGAATTTTAAAGGTAGCACTCAAGCAATTTACTTTGGAATGGCGGAGAAATACCATGTAGTAGGTAGGTATGGTGGACACAAATGGCATAGTAGTTGGCTCAAGGATTTTGGATGCATGAGAAGTATTCCCTCTCGATACAAGGTTTAGGCTAGCAAGGTTATTTGAAGCAAACACAAGGATGAACCGGTGCAGCAAAACTCACATAAAAGACATATTGTAAACATTATAAGACTCTACACCGTCTTCCTTGTTGTTCAAACTCAATACTAGAAATTATCTAGACTTTAGAGAGACCAAATATGCAAACCAAATTTTAGCAAGCTCTATGTATTTCTTCATTAATGGGTGCAAAGCATATGATGCAAGAGCTTAAACATGAGCACAACAATTGCCAAGTATCACATTATCCAAGACATTTTAGAATTACTACATGTAGCATTTTCCAATTCCAACCATATAACAATTTAACGAAGAAGAAACTTCGCCTTGAACATTATGAGTAAAGCCTAAGGACATATGTGTCCATATGCAACAGCGGAGCGTGTCTCTCTCCCACAAAGTGAATGCTAGGATCCATTTTATTCAAACAAAAACAAAAACAAAAACAAACCGACGCTCCAAGTAAAGAACACAAGATGTGATTGAATAAAAATATAGTTTCAGGGGAGGAACCTGATGATGTTGTCGATGAAGAAGGGGATGCCTTGGGCATCCCCAAGCTTAGACGCTTGAGTCTTCTTAAAATATGCAGGGGTGAACCACGGGGGCCCCAAGCTTAGAGCTTTCACTCCTCTTGATCATAGTATATCATACTCCTCTCTTGACCCTTGAAAACTTCCTTCACACCAAACTTCAAGCAAACTCATTAGAGGGTTAGTGCACAATTAATAATTCACATATTCAGAGGTGACACAAACATTATTTTCACTTCTGGACATTGCATAAAGCTACTGGACATTAATGGATCAAAGAAATAAATCCAACATAGCAAAAGAGGCAATGCGAAATAAAAGGCAGAATCTGTCAAAAACAGAACAGTCCATAAAGACGAATTTAAAGCTGGCACCAGACTTGCTCAAATGGAAAAACTCAAAACTAATGAAAGTTGCGTACATATCTGAGGATCACGCTCGTAAATTGGCAGATTTTTTCGAATTTTCTACAGAGAACTGTGCCCAGATTCGTGACAGACAGCAATGCTGTTTCTGCGCAGCGATCCCAAAATATAACATCAACTTTGACATAGAAACTTTACTTGGCACAAAAACATGATAAGGAGAGGTTGCTACAGTAGTAAACAACTTCCAAGACTCAACAAAACAAAAAATTGCTGTAGTAAAAACATGGGTTGTCTCCCATAAGCGCTTTTCTTTAACGCCTTTCAGCTAGGCGCAGAAAGTGCAAATCAAGTAACATCAAGAGTAGAAGCATCAACATTATTATTTTTCATGCAAACACAACTTGTTGCAGAGGGTACTTTAGGTGCTCCATTATCTAAATTCTCTATGGTGGTGCTAGGGGTTTTAGAAATTTTAGGCCTATAATAATTCTTTTGTTTAGGCACTTTAGAGGCGTACATGAATTTTTGCTCTTTACCCACATAAGCTTTCTCATTATACTTGAGAGAAGAAAAGGTTGAACCCAAGGTTCCCATAGCTTTTTCAAGTTCATCAATCCTATTGGTTTGATTATCATGGATAACACAAGTTCCTAGGACACTAATTCTTTCATCAATTCCTCCTAGGGATTTATCAAGTTCATCAGTTTTATCCAATAACATTTCCAATTTAGTTTCAATACTTGGAAAATTTTTCTCTATGGTTTCCAATTTTTTCATAACATCTTCAAGAGAGATTTCAATTTTAACTTCATTAACAGGTGGTATTCCAACTAGACTCTCAATGATGCAACTAGCTTCTAAAGCGGGAGTACCTAGGAAATTACCTCCCGAAAGAGTATCAAGAACATATCTATTCCAACTAGATAAACCAACATAAAAGTTCCTAAGAAGGATAGTGGTGGAGTGTTTCTTAATGCACCTTTGATGAGCATTACTAATTCTATACCAAGCATCTTTAAAACTTTCTCCACCTTGTTGCTTAAAAGAACGAACTTCAACTTCAGGATTACTCATTTTAGTAGCAGTAAAATAAAACAAACTAGATAAAGTAAATGCAAGTAACTAATTTTTTTTGTGTTTTTGATATAGAGAGCAAGACAGTAAATAAAGTAAAACTAGCAACTAATTTTTTTGTGTGTTTTGTTTAGGTGCAGCAAACAAAGTAGTAAATAAAATAAAGCAAGACAAAAACAAAGTAAAGAGATTGAGAAGTGGAGACTCCCCTTGCAGCGTGTCTTGATCTCCCCGGCAACGGCGCCAGAAAAAGAGCTTGATGGCGTGTAACTCACACGTTCGTTGGGAACCCCAAGAGGAAGGTATGATGCGCACAGCAAGTTTTCCCTCAGAAAGAAACCAAGGTTTAATCGAACCAGTAGGAGCCAAGAAGCACGTTGAAGGTTGATGGTCGCGAAATGTGATGCGGCGCAACACCAGGGATTCCGCGCCAACGTGGAATCTGCACAACACAACCCAAGTACTTTGTCCCAACGAAACAGTGAGGTTGTCAATCTCACCGGCTTGCTGTAACAAAGGATTAAGCGTATCGAGTGGAAGATGTTTGCAAAGAAAACAGTAAAACAAGTAGATTGTATGCTATGTAAAGAATAGGACCAGGGTCCACAGTTCACTAGAGGTGTCTCTCCCATAAGATAAAAGCATGTTGGGTGAACAAATTACAGGGCAATTGACAAATAGAGAAAGGCATAACAATGCATATACATGATATGATAAATATAGTGAGATTTAATTGGGCATTACGACAAAGTACATAGACCGCCATCCAACCGCATCTATGCCTAAAAAGTCCACCTTCAGTTATCATCCGAACCCCATTCAGTATTAAGTTGCTAAGCAACAGACAATTGCATTAAGTATGGTGCGTAATGTAATCGACAACTACATCCTTAGACATAGAATCAATGTTTTATCCCTAGTGGCAACAGCACATCACAACCTTAGAACTTTCTGTCACTGTCCCAGGTGTCAATGAAGGCATGAACCCACTATCGAGCATAAATACTCCCTCTTGGAGTTAAGAGTAAAAACTTGGCCAGAGCCTCTACTAATAACGGAGAGCATGCAAGATCATAAACAACACATAAACAATAGATTGATAATCACCATAATCATAGTATTCTCTATCCATCGGATCCCGACAAACACAACATATAGAATTACATATAGATGATCTTGATCATGTTAGGCAGCTCACAAGATCCAACAATGAAGCACAACAAGGAGAAGACGACCATCTAGCTACTGCTATGGACCCATGGTCCAGGGGTGAACTACTCACTCATCACTCCGGAGGCGACCATGGCGGTGTAGAGTCCTCCGGGAGATGAATCCCCTCTCCGGCAGGTGCCGGAGGCGATCTCCGAATCCCCGAGATGGGATTCGGCGGCGCGTCTCTGGAAGGTTTTCCGTATCGTGGCTCTCGGACCGGGGTTTCGCGACGGAGGCTTTAAGTAGGCGGAAGGGCAACGCGGGGGCCACACGAGGGCCCCACACCCTAGGTCGGCGCGGCCAGGGCTTGGGCGCGCCGGCCTATGGTGCTGGCGCCTCATGGCCCCACTTCCTTCCCTCTTCGGTCTTCTGGAAGCTTCGTGCAAAAATAGGACCCTGGGCGAAGATTTCGTCCAATTCCGAGAATATTTCCTTACTAGGATTTCTGAAACCAAAAACAGCAGAAAACAGCAACTGGCTCTTCGGCATCTTGTTAATAGGTTAGTTCCAAAATGCATAAATATGACATATAATGTGCATAAAACATGTAGGTATCATCAATAAAGTAGCATGGAACATAAGAAATTATCGATACATTGGAGACGTACACAGCAACCACAAGCGACTTGTCAGCATCAGCAACTATTATCTTTTCCCTTCTTATGTTTAATAATGTATGGAAAAGACTCAATGAACTCAACCCACTTAGCTAGACGCTTATGCAAAGTAGATTGAGCTTTCAGATATTTTAAAGCTTCATGATCAGAATGTATGATAAATTCTTTTGGCCACAAATAATGTTGCCAAACCTCAAGAACTCTAATTAAAGCATACAATTCTTTATCATATATAGGATAGTTCAACTTAGCACCAGAAAGTTTCTCAGAAAAATATGCAATTGGGCGACCCTCTTGCATCAACACACCACCAATTCCAATACCACTAGCATCACATTCAATCTCAAATTGCTTATTGAAATCAGGAAGTGCAAGCAACGGTGCAGAAGTTAACAATCGTTTCAGTTCATCAAATGCATGATCTTGGGCTGGCTGCGCCACCAGTTAAATCATTCAAAGGTTGATAGTCTAGTTGCTTCTATTCTTGTAGACAGTGTTGGGCCTCCAAGAGCAGAGGTTTGTAGAACAGCAGCAAGTTTCCCTTAAGTGAATCACCCAAGGTTTATCGAACTCGGGGAGGTAGAGGTCAAAGATAGTCCTCTCAAGCAACCCTGCAATTAAGATACAAGAAGTCTCTTGTGTCCCCAACACACCTAATACACTTGTCAGATGTATAGGTGCACTAGTTCGGCGAAGAGATAGTAAAACACAGGTGGTATAGATGGTGGTAATATTGCAGGAAGTAAAGATGCAGTAAAATAGTAAACAAGCGATGTTTGCAGTATTTGGAAACAAGGCCTAGGGATCATACTTTCACTAGTGGACACTCTCAACATTGATCACATAATAAATAAATAACTTCTCCTCACTTGTGCTACATATACTCTTGTTTGATAACAAACACCATTCATTGTGTAGGGCTACAAGAGCTCCCTCAAGCCGGAGTTAACAAGCTCCACAACATTCGGCATTCATATTTAAGTAACCTTTAGAGCATAATAGATCTTTGCAATTTAGACCGAGTACTAACATAGCATACACACTGTCACCATTACACTATGAAAGGGGGAATAGATCACATCAATACTATCGTAGTAATAGTTAACTCCATAATCTACAAGAGATTACAATCATAACCTATGCCAAGTACTACATGATGCACACACTGTCACCATTACATCATGAAGGAGGAATAAACTACTTTAATAACATCACTAGAGTAGCACATAGATTAATAGTGATACAAAGCTCATCATATGGATCTCAATCATGCAAGGCAATTCATGAGATCATTGTATTGAGGTACATGAGAGAGAGATTAACCACATAGCTACCGGTAGAGCCCTCAGCCTCGAGGGAGAACTACTCCCTCCTCATCATGGGAGACAGCAACGGCGATGAAGATGGCGGTGGTGTCGATGGAGATGGCTCCGGGGGCAATTCCCCGTCCCGGCAGGGTGCCGGAACAGACTTCTGTTCCCCGAAACGGAGTTTCGCGATGGCGGCGGCGTCCCTGGAGTCTTTCTGGAGTTTCGTCAATCGGTCTCGGGTTTTTAGGTCGCGAGGGACTTTATAGGCGAAGAGGCGGCGTCGGAGGGGCACCAGGGTGCCCTCCCATAGGCCGGCGCGGCCAGGGGCCTGCCCGCGCGGCCCTGTGGTGTGGGGGCCCGGGCCTCCTCTCCGTCTCCCCTTCGGTGTTCTGGTCCGTCTCGGTGAATTAAGATGTTTGGTCTTTGTTTCGTCGAATTCCGAGAATATTGCCCGAACAGCCTTTCTGGAACCAAAAACAGCAGAAAACAGGAATTGGCACTTCGGCGTCTTGTTAATAGGTTAGTTACGGAAAATGCATAAAAACATCATAAAGTGTGAACAAAACATGTAGGTATTGCAATAAAACTAACATGGAACATAAGAAATTATAGATACGTTGGAGATGTATCAAGCATCCCCAAGCTTAGTTCCTACTCGCCCTCGAGTAGGTAAACGATAACAACAAATAATTTCTGAAGTGACATGCTACCAACATAACCTTGATCAACATTATTGTAAAGCATATGAGATGGATGGAGTGATTCGAAGCAAAAGATTGCTAACAAAAGATAATGACTAAACAATTGAATCATATAGCAAAACTTTTCATGAATAGTACTTTCAAGACAAGCATCAACAAGACTTGCATAAGAGCTAACTCATAAAGCAATAGATTCAAAGTAGAATGCATTGAAGCAACACAAAGGATGATTAAGTTTCAGCAATTGCTTTCAACTTGTAACATGTATATCTCATGGATATTTGTCAACATAGAGTAATATAACAAGTGCAATAAGTAAACATGTAAGAATCAATGCACACAGTTAACACAAGTGTTTGCTTCTAAGATGGAAAGAAGTAGGTAAACTGACTCAACATAAAGTAAAAGAATGGCCCTTCGCAGAGGGAAGCATGGATTACTATTTTTGTGCTAGAGCTTTTGTTTTGAAAACATAGAAACAATTTTGTCAACGGTAGTAATAATTCATATGTGCTATGCATAATACTTCCTACAAGTTGCAAGCCTCATGCATAGAATACCAATAGTGCCCGCACCTTGTCCTAATCAGCTTGGATTACATGGATTATCATTGCATAACATATGTTTCAACCAAGTGTCACAAAGGGGTACCTCTATGCCGCCTGTACAAAGGTCCAAGGAGATCAATCGCATTTGATTTCTCGTTTTTGAATAATCTCAACTTAGGACATCCATACCGGGACAACATAGAAAACAGATAATGGACTCCTCTTTAATGCATAAGCATTCAACAACAGATAATATTCTCATAAGAGATTGAGGATGAATGTCCAAACTGAAAACTTCCACCATGATACATGGCTTTGGTTAGCGGCCCAATGTTCTTCTCTAACATATGCATACTCAAACCATTTGATCATGATAAATCACCCTTACTTCAGACAAGACGAACATGCATAGCAACTCACATGATATTCAACAAAGGTGTAAAAAGTTGATGGCGTCCCCAGAAACATGGTTACCGCTCAACAAGCAACTTATAAGAAATAAGACACATAACTACATATTCATCACCACAATAGTTTTTAAGCTATTTTTCCCATGAGCTATATATTGCAAAGATAAAGGAATGAAATTTTAAAGGTAGCACTCAAGTAATTTACTTTGGAATGGCATAAAAATACCACATAGTAGGTAGATATGGTGGACAAAAATGGCATGGGTTTTGGCTCAAGGTGTTTGGATGCACGAGAAGCATTTCCTCTCAGTACAAGGCTTTGGCTAGCAAGGTTGTTTGAAGCAAACACAAGTATGAACAGGTACAGCAAAACTTACACAAGAACATATTGCAAGCATTATAAGACTCTACACTATCTTCCTTGTTGTTCAAACACTTTACCAGAAAATATCTAGACTTAGAGAGACCAATCATGCAAACCAAATTTTAACAAGCTCTACGGTAGTTCTCCACTAATAGATTAAACTACATGATGCAAGAGCTTAAACATGATCTATGAGAGCTCAAAACAATTGCCAAGTTTCAAGTTATTCCAAACCATATGAAGCATTTTCTGATTCCAACCAAATAGCAATCAACGAAGCAATTTTCAGCCTTCGCCATGAACATTAAAGCACAACTAAGAACACAAGTGTTCCATATGAAAAAGTGGAGCGTGTCTCTCTCCCACACAAGGATGTTTAGAATCCTATTTTATTCAGAGAACTAAGATAACAAAACGAAAATAAAAGCACACAGACGCTCTAAGTAAAGTACATAAGATGTGATGGAATAAAAATATAGTTTCACTAGAAGTAACCTGATAAGTTGTCGATGAAGAAGGGGATGCCTTGGGCATCCCCAAGCTTAAATGCTTGAGTCTTCTTAAAATATGCAGGGATGAACCACGGGGGCATCCCCAAGCTTAGACTTTTCACTCTTCTTGATCATATTATATCATCCTCTTCTCTTGACCCTTGAAAACTTCCTCCACACCAAACTTAGAGCAAACTCATTAGAGGGTTAGTGCATAATCAAAATTCACATGTTCAGAGGTGACACAATCATTCTTAACACTTCTGGACATTGCACAAAGCTACTGAAAGTTAATGGAACAAAGAAATCCATTCAACATAGCAAAAGAGGCAATGCGAAATAAAAGGCAGAATCTGTCAAAACAGAACAGTCCGTAAAGACGAATTTTTCAGAGGCACTTAACTTGCTCAGATGGAAAAACTCAAAACTAATGAAAGTTGCGTACATATCTGAGGATCACGCACGTAAATTGGCAGATTTTTTTGATTTTTCTACAGAGAGTTCTACGCAAATTCGTGACAGACAGCAATTCTGTTTCTGCGCAGCAATCCAAATCTAGCATCAACTTTACCATAGAGACTTTACTTGGCACAAAAATGCATGAAAATAAAGATAAGGAGAGGTTGCTACAGTAGTAACAACTTCCAAGACACAACAAAACAGTAGCAAAATAAACACATGGGTTATCTCCCAAGAAGTTCTTTCTTTATAGCCATTAAGATGGGCTCAGTAATTTCAATGATACTCTCGCAAGAGATTGAAGCAAAAGAGAGCATCAAGAAGAAAATTCAAAACACATTTAAGCCTAACCCACTTCCTATGAAAAGGAATCTTGTACACAAATAAATTCATGAAGAACAAAGTGGCAAGCATAGAAAAGCAACACAAGCGCAATTTCAAGATTCTCAACATAAAGAGGGGAAACTTAATATTATTAAGATGCATATAACCATGTTTCCCTCTCTCATAATAACTTTCAGTAGCATCATGAACAAAATCAACAATATAACTATCACATAAAGCATTCTTGTCATGAGCTACATGCATAAAATTATTACTCTCCACATAAGCATAATCAATTTTATTAGTTGTAGTGGGAGCAAATTCAATAAAATAGCTATCATTATTATTCTCATCACCATAATCATCATATATAGGAGGCATATTGTAATCATAATTAATTTTCTCCTCAATAGTAGGTGGACTGAAAATATCATATTCATCATTGCAAGCATCATATATAGGAGGTAAAGTATCATCAAAGTAAATTTTCTCCTCCATGCTTGGGGGACTAAAAATATCACAACCAGCTTCCCCAAGCTTAAATTCTTCCATAGCATTAGCAATAATAGTGTTCAAAGAGTTCATGCTAATAACATTGCTACAACTATTTTGCAAACAAAGTTCCATGGGTTTTTAATTTTCTCTTCAAACACATCATGTCCTAATTCAAGATAAAGTTCATAAAGATCTCTAATTTTTTTGTTGTTTTCCATTAAGCCTAACTAGTGAAAATAAAAACAAGAAACAAAAAGTCGCAATTGCAGAGTCTAAAGGAGATAGCTTCGAGCACTCACACACCGGCAACAGTGCTAGGAAATAGCTTAGTAGTCGGAGGATGTGAATACCTTTTACCTTACCTCCCCGGCAACGGCGCCAGAAAATAGCTTGATGTCTACGTGTGCTTCTATTCTTGTAGACAGCGTTGGGCCTCCAAGAGCAGAGGTTTGTAGAACAGCAGCAAGTTTCCCTTAAGTGAATCACCCAAGGTTTATCGAACTCAGGGAGGTAGAGGTCAAAGATAGTCCTCTCAAGCAACCCTGCAATTAAGATACAAGAAGTCTCTTGTGTCCCCAACACACCTAATACACTTGTCAGATGTATAGGTGCACTAGTTCGGCGAAGAGATAGTAAAACACAGGTGGTATAGATGGTGGTAATATTGCAGGAAGTAAAGATGCAGTAAAATAGTAAACAAGCGATGTTTGCAGTATTTGGAAACAAGGCCTAGGGATCATACTTTCACTAGTGGACACTCTCAACATTGATCACATAATAAATAAATAACTTCTCCTCACTTGTGCTACATATACTCTTGTTTGATAACAAACACCATTCATTGTGTAGGGCTACAAGAGCTCCCTCAAGCCGGAGTTAACAAGCTCCACAACATTCAGCATTCATATTTAAGTAACCTTTAGAGCATAATAGATCTTTGCAATTTAGACCGAGTACTAACATAGCATACACACTGTCACCATTACACTATGAAAGGGGGAATAGATCACATCAATACTATCGTAGTAATAGTTAACTCCATAATCTACAAGAGATTACAATCATAACCTATGCCAAGTACTACATGATGCACACACTGTCACCATTACATCATGAAGGAGGAATAAACTACTTTAATAACATCACTAGAGTAGCACATAGATTAATAGTGATACAAAGCTCATCATATGGATCTCAATCATGCAAGACAATTCATGAGATCATTGTATTGAGGTACATGAGAGAGAGATTTTCTGGAGACTTCTGTCCCCCGAAACGGAGTTTCGCGATGGCGGCGGCGTCCCTGGAGTCTTTCTGGAGTTTCGTCAATCGGTCTCGGGTTTTTAGGTCGCGAGGGACTTTATAGGCGAAGAGGCGCGTCGGAGGGGCACCAGGGCGCCCTCCCCATAGGCCGGCGCGGCCAGGGTCCCGCCCGCGCGGCCCCGTGGTGTGGGGCCCCGGGCCTCCTCTCCGTCCCCCCTTCGGTGTTCTGGTCCGTCTCGGTGAATTAAGATGTTTGGTCTTTGTTTCGTCGAATTCCGAGAATATTGCCCGAACAGCCTTTCTGGAACCAAAAACAGCAGAAAACAGGAACTGGCACTTCGGCATCTTGTTAATAGGTTAGTTCCGGAAAATGCATAAAAACATCATAAAGTGTGAACAAAACATGTAGGTATTGTAATAAAACTAGCATGGAACATAAGAAATTATAGATACGTTGGAGACGTATCATGCAGCAATAGTACTAAAGTTGGGCACAAATCTTCTATAAAACCCAGCTAGACCATGAAAACTTCGTACTTGACTCACATTCATGGGAGTAGGCCAATTTTGAATAGCTTCAATTTTAGACACATCTACTTCTACTCCATGCTTAGAGACAACATAACCAAGAAATATGACCTTATCTTTGCAAAATGTGCACTTCTCAAGATTACCATAGAGTTGATTATCACGCAACACTTGCAAAACATGTCGAATATGTATAGTATGATCAGATTCATTGCGGTTGTAGATTAATATGTCATCAAAGTACACAACCACAAATTTGCCAATAAAATCACGCAAAACATGGTTCATCAGTCTCATGAAAGTACTAGGTGCATTAGTTAACCCAAAAGGCATTACTAACCACTCATATAAACCAAATTTTGTTTTAAAGGCTGTTTTCCACTCATCCCCTTCTTTCATCCTAATTTGATGATAACCACTACGCAAATCAATTTTAGAGAAAACAGCAGCACCACTCAATTCATCTAGCATATCCTCTAAACGGGGAATAGGATGACGATATCGAATAGTAATGTTGTTTATCGCTCTACAATCTACACACATGCGCCAAGTACCATCTTTCTTAGGAACTAGAATAACAGGAACAGCACAAGGACTAAGGCTTATGCGGATATAACCTTTGTCGAGTAGCGCTTGTACTTGCTTCTGTATCTCCTTCGTCTCTTCGGGATTAGTGCGATATGGCGCCCTATTGGGCAGCGAAGCTCCGGGAATCAAGTCAATTTGATGCTCAATACCTCGCAATGGTGGTAGTCCTGCGGGTACCTCCTCCGGAAACACGTCGCCAAATTCCTGCAAAACATTAGAAACACCAAGAGGAAGAGGGGTCATGTCGTTAGAAACCAAAACCGTACCCCTGTACAAAAGCACAAGAGGCATGGCCGTAGGATCCTCACTAAATTCTCTCATGTCTTCTTTGGTGGCTAATGAAACTAAGGAATTCACTCGCTCACTTTTCGTTATATCACTCACGGTATTACAATTCTCTCGCCTATCTAGAGGTGCATCCTCCAAGTTTACTTCAATCTTTTGACGAGACTCATTGACAATCTGTTGTGGTGACATAGGCTGTAAGTTAATTTTCTTGCCCTTGAACTCCAAGTGATATGTATTGGCGCGGCCATTGTGTTGCACAGAACGGTCATAGAGCCATGGCCGACCCAATAGTAGGTGACACACCGTCATAGGAACCACATCAAAGTCAATGGAATCCTTATACGGTCCAATCTCAAAATCAACACGCACCATGTGGCTCACCTTCATCTCACCATTATTGCTCAACCACTGAATATAATATGGATGCGGGTGCGGTAGATACTTCAGTTTCAGCTTGGCACATAACTCTTTGCTTGCTAAATTGCGACAACTTCCGCCATCAATAATAACCTTGCAAGCTTTATCAGGACCAACAAGTGCCTTTGTTTGGAACAAATTGCAGCGCTGCGTAGATGCACTAGGCTGCACATTGAGAACACGCTGTGAAACAACTATAGTTTGAGCTTCTGAAGGATAAGCATCAAAACTATCGCTGTCATAATCATCATCTTCCGGAGCATCCGGATCAGCATCGTCTCCAGTTTCATATTCATTGTCCTCATTAATGATCATAACTTTGCGGTTAGGACAATCCTTCTTGAAGTGACCCTTGCCACCACATGTATGACAAAGCATATCACGGTTGCGCGCTGTAGACATACTAGAACCAGTTCCACTTGCTGCAGGGACGGGCCTCTTTGTGTTGGACACATTGGACACCGGCTTGCTAGACGAAGAAGGAACATCCGTAGGACGCGTAGATGGCGCCGTAGAAGGCGGCGGCCTAGGCGTGTAGCGCCCTGCGCCTGTAGCACGGCCCCTCTGTTGCGCTTCTTCAGCCAACTGTGACTCAGCTTCTCTTGCATGATGTAGTAGCTCATTCATTGTAGTATAGCTGTGATGACGCACAATGCCTTTGATATTAAACTTGAGCCCATTGAGAAAACGCTGCATTGTCATCTCCAAAGACTCACGGACACGGGCACGCTGCATAAGCATCTCCATCTCCATGTAATAAGCATCAACTGTCATAACACCTTGCTTCAATTGGGTCAACTTATCAAACACAGAACGCAAGTAATTGGTAGGAACAAAACGAGCTCTCATTGCCGCCTTCATAGTACGCCATGTGATAATAGGCAGCTCACCATCTTCTTCGCGAGCACGAACAAGTCCATCCCACCAACGCAATGCATAGCCATCAAATTCAGAGGAAGCAAGCTTGATCTTCCTATCTTCAGTATAGTCATGTAATCTCCATAATCTCTCAATTTTCAGCTCCCATGTAAGATATTCTTCAACATCAGTAGTACCTTCAAATCTGGGAATTGAGAACTTGGGCTTACCCAAACCATCGTCTTGCGGCTGTGGAGGAACACGGCGGGCTCCAATTTCAACAAAACCGCGATTGACGCCACGTGGAAGACCACGACCAACACCACGTCCCATGCCTTGAGCAGCAGCAGCATCCGCATTGTCACCATTGACACTGCCATCTTCATCAAGTGGTTGTTGTGGTTGTTGTTGTACCATAGTACGGATGTCATGAACGGCTTGAGTCAAAGTATTCATAGATGCTTGAAGAGTCGTCATCGATGTTTGAACGGTGTTAATAGCCGTAGTAGCCTCATTGACATAGGCATCCCAAATGGGCCTGCCATAGATAGTACCCGGGATTTACTGAAGGCCCACTATCCGAAGAATAAGAAGATTCGGGAGCCCAAGATGTATTAAGGAAAGCTAGAGTTGTAATAGGAAGTATTATTTGTAATCTGGCGGGACGAGTTAGAAACCGTCCCGGACTCTGTAACTTGTACAATACGAAACCCTCGGCTCCACCTCCTATATAAGGGGGAGTCGAGGACAAAGAAAGGATCGAATCTACTGTCAACATAACCCTAGTTTTCATAATCGCCGAGTACTTTTCGCCTAAACCTTCGAGATCTACTTGCCCTCTACTTCTAGCAAAACCCTAGTCTACAATCTGTAGGCATTGACAAGTTAATCCTTTGTCAATTGGCGCCGTCTGTGGGAATTAGAGGCTGCAAGGATCTGATCTCGATGGCACGTTCAAGATCTTCGACATCGTCAACAGCAAGCAACGCGATGGATCGAGGTAACAAGGAAAAAACTGATCTATTCAATTTTATTCCTCACCCGCCCTCCCGTATGGATGCATGTGCCTATCTGGAGGAGCCCATCGTCATGACGTTCGGAGAATTCCGATTTGGCGTCAACAAGGAAGGATCCTACCGTCTCGAAGTTCCGATCTCGTCGGAATTTTCAGCGGTCGACTCCAACTTTTCGTCGACATACTTCGTCGACAACAAGGCAAGCGGAAAGCTCGCCAAGATCTTCAGCAACACATCCTTCGAGTCATCTGCGGACTCCTTTATAAGCAGCGACTCCGACAGCGTCGACAGCTTCAACTTCATCGACAAGTCTGCTGCCATCGGAAAGGTCTTCACCACTCTATATGATGGTGTCACCAGTCCCGACAAAAATCAATGCACAAAATATCATCAGATCTATGTGGTAGAAGGGGCAGGCACATCAGACCCGCAAACATCAGAGGCTTTCGACGAATTGGGAAATCCATACGTCGATCCCGCTGATCTCAGACATGGTCTAGGCACCAAATATCCTGGATCCACAACTCGCGCAAGAGTACAGCTCCCGCAAAGCGCGTGGGATAGGGCCGCGAAAGCCATGGATGGTTCAGAACCTATGACCACCACCGCTACTGCACAAGAACTTCAAGCATATCAATATAGACTTGCTCGAGTAAGCAGAGAGTTGGAAAAACAGACAGCATCCCTGAATAGGAGAAAAGAAGCAGCTTCTGCATCAAGCAGACGCCGAGCAGATTTAAGTCGACAATCTAGAACTTCGGGAGATAGTCACAGAGAAGCTCGGAGGAGAGCAATGTCTCGGCTGCAAAACATACCCGAAGCAGAGAGAGGAAACATAATCCAAAATCTCGACATGTCCTTTATGTCGATTGATGAAAGAGGAAATATCATCCCAAAAACGCCAGAGGCAGGTTACATGGCAACACAAGCTTACATCTTGGCATCCAGACCACCTGCTGGAGACCCGAGAGAACCATTGTTCAATATGGCGATGGCTGGAGTAGGAGTTATGGGAACAGCGTTTGCAACAACGCCTCCCGAAGAAAATCCTAGGCAAAATAGTCCACGACCCACTGCAGCAGTTCAAGACCCACCAAGAGCAAGTGGAGCAAGAGACACAGCAGTCCAAGTAAGGGTGGACAGAGCGCGACAAGAAAGGAGGGACCGTCAGTACTCGCCAGAGCTTGCCGACGAAGATATGTGTGGGCTCCCGTGCTTTACGAGAAGAGTGCGAAAAACTCGAGTCCCAAAAGGGTTCAAGTTACCCGAGAATTTCAAGAAGTTCGACGGCCTGCAAGATCCCGAGGATTGGCTCGTGGATTATCTCGAGATGGTGAAACTGGTAGGAGGAACCAGAGCAACAGCTATGCAAAGTATCCAAGTTCACCTGAGTGGTGCCGCAAGATCTTGGATAAAGAAACTCCCCTTGAACTCCATCGACAGCTGGGAAACCTTTGAGGACATCTTCGTGAAGAACTTCCGATCCACCTGCAAGAAACCTGCGTCGTTGGAAGAATTACGAGCGTGTCGACAAAAACATGACGAGTCGATGAGAAAATATATACAGCGGTGGAACATTATCAAAAACTCGGCAGAAGACATATCTGACGAGAGGGCAATAGATGCGTTCGTGGCAGGAATCCGACGAGCAGACTTCGTCGAGGACTTGGGGAGAACTAATCCCAAGACAATCTCAGCGTTGATGGAAATCGCTAACAAGTGGGCAGATGGAGAAGACGCAATATACAACAAACGACACAGGTCGCCAGAAGAGGATCGTAGTCGAAATTATCAAAATAGAAGGCGATTTTCTCGCCAGTTCTACAACAACGATGCTCCCGGCCACATATCGGCTGGTTTTCGGGGAAATCCTGGAGGAAATAGTCGAGATGATTATCAAAGGAGCAATGAGCAACAAGGCGACAATAGAGGTGATTTTCGCGGCAACAGACAAAATAGTGGACCAAGGATTCAAAGACCTTACGTGTCTCCCGAGGAGATGATGAACGGTCCGTGTCAAATGCACTTTTACCTCGACAACAATGGAAAGAGGCAGTCAGGACATCTACAGAAAGACTGCCGCAATTTTCAAGCAATGCTGCGAGCCGCAGGAATCGCAAACGCTCAAGCAAGTAACAGAAATCCTCGGGAGCCAAGGAGCGAGATTCACCTCCCACCTCCTCCCGCAATTACCGAAGAAAATCGACACCAGCTTAGAATTGCGGCAGCACCACATCCACCTCCATATGTTGACCCCAACTCTAACGGTGTGGTCTCGATGATTCAGAAAGCTAGGCCGTCCAACAGGGCGCAGAAGGTAATATCCCGACAAGTGTTCATGGCAGAAAAGATGCCTCCACCAACAGTCGAGTACTTAAATTGGTCGGGGCAAGATATCGGCTTCACGATCGCAGATCATCCGCAGCAAGTTCCTCGACCAGGGCAATCGGCACTCATCTTACCCGCAGTAATCGCTGGTTTTGATGTGTCGAGAGTTTTCATAGACGGCGGCAGCAGCTTAAACCTCATGTACGCAGATACATTGAGGAAGATGAACATATCCCTAGCAAATCTGAAGCCAACTGACACACGCTTCCACGGGATTACACCAGAGAAGCCAAGTTACCCATTGGGCAAGATCAACCTCGACGTTCAGTTTGGAACCCGAGAAAACTACAGGATAGAAAATTTAGAGTTTGAAGTGGTGGATTTCCCGTCGCAATATCACGCTTTGTTGGGACGACCAGCGTACGCCAGGTTCATGGCAGTGCCGCATTATACATATCTGTTGTGGAGGTTGCCTGGGCCTAAGGGACCTATCACAATCAAAGGAAGCTTTGCACTATCCGATAAATGCGACAAAGATTTTCATCGACTGTCAGAAACTTTCGGGATGCAAGCAGAATATGCGGCACCTAGGTTCACTGATTATGATGTGCTGCCAGAGGTAGGAAGACCTTCTAAGGAGCCAACTTTCAATATAAATAAGGATTCAAAAGAGGTACAGATCCACCCGACAGATCCAAAGAAAACGACGTCCATTGCCGCAAACATGGATGTCGCATAGGAAAGCGCGCTCGTCGAGTTCCTCCGTGAGCACTGGAGAATCTTCGCATGGTGTCCAGCTGACATGCCAGGAGTACCCAGGGAACTTGCCGAGCACCACCTCAATTTGGATCCTCTCGCACGACCAGTAAAGCAACCTTTGCGGCGTTTTTCGGAACCTAGCCGCAAAGCCATGTTATCAGAAATAGATCGACTCAAAGATGCTGGGTTTATCAGAGAAATATCTACAGAAGCCACATGGGTAGCTAACCCAGTGATGGTGCCGAAGAAACACACAATAGTCCTTCGCATGTGCGTCGACTTCACGTGTCTCAATAAACATTGTCCCAAGGATCACTTTCCCCTCCCAAGGATCGATCAAATCATCGACTCCACGGCAGGATGCGAACGTCTTTCCTTCTTGGACGCATATTCTGGTTATAACCAGATCAGATTAAAAGAAGAAGATGAAGCCAAGACAGCGTTCATCACACCTTATGGCGTGTTTTGCTACAAAACAATGCCCTTTGGTCTGAAAAACGCGGGAGCAACATATCAGCGGATGATGCAGAAATGCCTAGCAACACAGATTGGGAAAAATGTACAAGTCTACATCGACGATGTCGTAATAACATCAAAGAAAGGGTCAACGTTGATCGAAGATCTGAAGGAAACCTTCGACAACCTCGATAAGTTCTGCCTCAAGCTGAACCCGACAAAATGCTCCTTTGGAGTTCCCGCAGGAGAACTTCTCGGGTTCTTAGTATCAGCAAGGGGGATCGAAGCTAATCCCGAAAAAATACAGGCCATCGTTACTATGAGAAAGCCAACAAAGCTGAAAGAAATACAACAGCTAACGGGGCGAGTCGCAGCTTTAAGCAGATTCGTCGCCAGGCTAGGAGAAAAGGCGCTGCCGTTCTATGCGTTGATCAAGCAAGGGGAAAAATTCCAATGGAACGAGGAAGCAGACAGAGCTTTCGAGAATCTCAAGCGAGCAATTTCGACACCACCGATACTGGTGGCGCCAAAAGAGAAAGAACCTCTCCTATTGTACATTGCAGCCACACCTCAGGTGGTCAGCACGGCCCTAGTAGTCGAGAGAGAAGAAGAAGGCAAGCTTCATGGAGTTCAACGCCAGTATATTTCATCAGCGAAGTACTGTCGCCGTCAAAACAGCGGTACCCGCAATATCAAAAGCTAGCATATGGAGTATTCACGACAGCAAGAAAATTGCGGCACTATTTTTCGGCTCACCCGATAATAGTGGTCAATGAAGCTCCCTTATCAAATATACTGAACAATCCAGAAGCTACGGGTCGTGTCTCCCTTTGGGGAATAGAACTTTCCCCTCGGGACATCACGTATGAAAAAAGAAAAGCAATAAAGTCACAGGTCTTACCAGATTTCATTGCAGAGTGGATGGAGCTACAAAACACGGGACCCCCAGATTTATCGAGGACTTGGACCATGAACTTCGACGGGTCCAAGAGATTGGAAGGTGCTGGAGCAGGCGTGATATTAGTCTCACCTGAAGGCGACAAGTTGAAGTATGTTCTGCGGATGACGTTCCCAAACGCATCTAACAATGAAGCAGAATATGAAGCTCTCATACACGGGATGAAGATGGCGAAAGCTTGCGGTGCAACCCGATTGAAAATTTTCGGCGACTCACAGTTGGTAGCACAGCAAGTAATGAACCAATGCGACGCAGTCAACGAGAGTATGATAGCATACAAGGAGGTGTACAATGAGCTGGAGAAGCTATTCGATGGTTGTGAGGTAAACCACATCAGCAGGATGAGCAACGATGAAGCCGACGTTCTCGCAAACATCGGGTCACAATGCCTCGCAATCCCTCCAGGTGTGTTTTGGGAAGAGATAAGCGAAAGATCAACAAAGCCAGCAAAAACAAAAAAGGAGAAGAAAGAGAAAACCTCGACTGTCACCAAGGACACAGCAGAAGAAGAAGAAGAAGAGCAAGAACTAGTCATGATGGTACAAGTTCCATGGATGCAGGCCTACATATCATACATCCTAAGGAAAGTCATACCCGACGATCCAGTCGAAGCAAGGCGAATAATTAGGCGATCAAAAGCTTTCACTGTGGTAAAAGGGGAACTGTACAAACGCAGTATTTCGGGTGTGCTACAACGGTGTGTTACACCCGAAGAAGGAAGGATCATCCTAAAGGACGTGCATGAAGGGATATGCGGACACCATGCGAGCAGCAGAGCCATCGCGGCAAAGGTTTTCAGAGCAGGATTCTATTGGCTCACAGCAATCGAAGATGCAAAGGAAATAGTGCGCACTTGCGACGCGTGTCAAAGATTTGCGGCAAGACCTCACTCTCCTGCCGCAGAACTTATGCCAATCCCACTATCTTGGCCCTTTGCTCAATGGGGTCTCGACATGGTGGGAAAACTACACAAAGCTTCGCCAGGAGGTTATGAGTATATGCTTGTTGCTGTCGACAAGTTTACAAAATGGATCGAAGCAAAGCCGATAAATTCACCGGACGGCGCGTCAGCGATTAAGTTCGTGAAAAGCATCGTCTTCAGATTTGGAGTTCCTCACAGTATTGTGACAGACAACGGCAGCAATTTCACGTCCAAGGAGTTCAAAGCATACTGCGCAGAAGTGGGCATTAAATTGAGTTTTGCGTCTGTCGCGCATCCTCAGACCAATGGACAAGTCGAGAAGGCCAATGGCATCATCTGCAATGGCATCAAGAAACGCCTGCTAGGCCCATTGGAAAAAGCTCGGCATACTTGGCCGGAGGAGTTACAAAGTGTGTTGTGGAGTATCCGAACAACACCAAATACGGCGACACAGGAAACACCGTTCTTTCTGGTTCATGGCGCCGAAGCAGTCCTGCCGATAGAAATAGAGCACGATTCTCCAAGAGTCACAGAATATGACGAAGAAACATCGAGAAAAGCTTTGGAGGATGATGTCGATGCACTCGATGAAGCTCGAGACGAAGTCCTGTCAAGAGTCGCCAAATATCAGCAGGACCTGAAAAACTATCACAGTCGACGATTGCGGCCAAGGTCTTTTCAAGTTGGTGACTTAGTTCTGCGGCTCAACCAAAAAAGTCACGAAAAACTCGAATCACCATGGCTTGGACCCTACATCGTCACAGAAGTAATCGAAGGAGGAGCATACAGAATCAAAGACAAGAAGACAGGGATTGACGAGCCAAATCCCTGGAATGTGGCACAGCTCAGGCGTTTCTACGCCTAGGTGTCGAAAATATAGTCCTCCTTTGTAAAGCTTCAATGTACTGAAACGCCCACGAGTTTTCAGACGCACTCTTTTCCTTTTTCGGGGCACCGAGTGGGGCCGGGAAAGGTTTTTAATGAGGCGGGCTCGTGGTGCTGCAATATAATAAAGATAGTGGAATTATATATCTTCTTCTCGACAAGATCAGGGGTTTTCCCCTACATGATACAATATATATATAAACACAGTATCGACAAATGCAAAAGAAGCATCCGGCCTTGGTAAAAATACCTCGCCAAAACAAAAAGAGATATCGACAAAATAGTGATCAACAAAAAGCTCGGGGGCTTACACCCGTACAAAATAGTACACAATGTATATTATCTTGCCTTGGGACAACCTCGCATTATAATATACAAGATATTGCAATCAAAACGCCCGGGGGCTTGGCGATAAAAATAAAACACAATGACTTTACAATATAGCTCGTCTATACAGGATACAAATTTCGGAATAAGTTTCGTCTTCAAGAATTTCCCAATATATTATCTATGGTCAAGCGCTCATTATTTACAGCGCGAGTACTATGCTCAGCGTAGCTACCCTTCACGAAGAATTCGGAATCCATCCGAAGAAGCTCATCCATCATATCTTCAGCAACAGGAGTAACAATGTCATCATACTTGCCGAAGTTTCTCTTCCTCTTCGACATCTTCTCCAGGCACTTTGGGACAATTTGCCCTACATCTAACTTCGGGTAGCAAATCTTTATCATGATCATCGCAAACCTTGCACCAGCAGCTAGTTGGGCTCGTACAAAGCCGTGGATGCGAGGAGCATCTCGAAATTTGTCCATCAATGCAGGAAGGGTTTCTGGCATCTTATTGCGAGGAAACATGGTACCATATACCAGAGACAAAGTCCTTGTACAGAAGTCAAGATATTCGCGAACCTGAAGTGCACGATCTTGAAATCTCACGATTTGGCGGGTCCGCTCAGGTGTACCCCAAAAAGTCGATCCGTGTTCATGTGCAAGCCGAAGGAGAACATTGGAACGAGCCTCGACACGTTCATCTTCAGTTATAGGATCCAAAAAAGCACCTATGGTTTCATAAAACAATTCAGTGGGCAATGAGGAGGCAAGCAGCAAAGGAAACGAAGAAGCAAGATAAAGACAATGAAACTTACCCGCCATATCCAAGCTAGCATCTGTTAGCAGCTGCAGCATAGAATTCTCTCGAGATGCAGCCGCGTCAGCTTCAGCAACAGCAGCGTCCTTTTCAGCTATGGCATCCTGAACTTGTTGAAGCGCAACTTTCTCCCTTTGAGAAGATTCTCGAGATTGTTCCATCAGCATAAGCGATTGTTTCTTCAAGGACTGAAGTTGTTGTCGAAGTTCTTGCAAGTCTTCCGACAAAGGTATGCTGGAAGACCCTTCAAGGAAATTGTCGTTGTTTCTTACTTTCTTCGACAAAGAAGACGCGGGAGCAGCATCGGGAGGAGAAGAATTTGTTGAGTAATTATCAAAAATCAACTGGAAAAAGAAAATCTCCGAATCAAAGATAGCACCAAAAGAAATTTCATTGATTGCAGAATATTTACATAGCCATTACAAAAGAAGTTCTCCTAAGGGACTGGTAGAGAATTTGTCGCCAAGACCAGAATGGCGACAACAACAAAAGAAGTACAGAAAGCAAAAACTAGACCTCCGGCCTTGAAGAGCTGGGAGTCGAAGATGGCTTAATCCCAAGATAAGCGAGGATCCTCTTCGTGTTGAGCTTTGCCGCCTTGATCAAGGATCGCCATTTTGCGTGCTCTATTTGCTCCGTGTCGCCAACTTTAGCCCAGTCAACAGTCTGTTGACTGTCAGCAACTAGGGCAACAGTGCTTTCCACGGCGACCTTCATGTTCTCATGGCGCATCTTCAGCCCAAGATCTTCGGGAGGATTAAAACACTTGGCAAGGCCAAGGAAAGTTGCGGGCTCCTCTTTCTTCGGGAAGAAGTAGGGGAAAAGCTTCGACAACCCCGCCCTGGCTTCATCCATGCCTTCACGTGCTTCCGTCCCATGAAACTCAAGGAACGACATGGCGTCAAGAAGAACATCGTTGTCGGGATCCTCAAGTTCAAATTCTTGCGAGGTCCTATCTGACAACATAAAAATAGAAATTTTTGTCAACAAATAAGTGCGAAAAAGGAAAAACAAAAGAGTATGCAAATGGTGCAAATGCTTACCGACAAAGCGACGACTTTGTGTCTTCATGCGTTTGATGATCGCCGCTTCGCGAGCAGACTGAGCAGTTATATGATCACTGATACGTCTCCAACGTATCGATAATTTCTTATGTTCCATGCTACTTTATTGATGATACCTACATGTTTTATGCACATTATATGTCATATTTATGCATTTTCTAGAACTAACCTATTAACAAGATGCCGAAGAGCCAGTTGCTGTTTTCTGCTGTTTTTGGTTTCAGAAATCCTAGTAAAGAAATATTCTCGGAATTGGACGAAACTTTCGCCCAGGGTCCTATTTTTGCACGAAGCTTCCAGAAGACCGAAGACCTAACGAAGTGGGGCCACGAGGCAGCCAGGGGGGCGCGGCCCAAGCCCTGGCCGCGCCGACCTGTCCCCTGGGCCCCTCGTGTGGCCCCTCGCGTTGACCCTCCGCCTACTTAAAGCTTCCGTCGCGAAACCCCCAGTACGAGAGCCACGATACGGAAACCTTCCAGAGACGCCGCCGCCGCGAATCCCATCTCGGGGGATTCGGAGATCGCCCGGCACCCTGCCGGAGAGGGGATTCATCTCCCGAGGACTCTACACCGCCATGGTCGCCTCCGGAGTGATGAGTGAGTAGTTCACCCTGGACCATGGGTCCATAGCAGTAGCTAGATGGTCGTCTTCTCCTTGTTGTGCTTCATTGTTGGATCTTGTGAGCTGCCTAACATGATCAAGATCATCTATATGTAATTCTATATGTTGTGTTTGTCGGGATCCGATGGATAGAGAGTACTATGATTATGGTGATTATCAATCTATTGTTCATGTGTTGTTTATGATCTTGCATGCTCTCCGTTATTAGTAGAGGCTCTGGCCAAGTTTTTACTCTTAACTCCAAGAGGGAGTATTTATGCTCGATAGTGGGTTCATGCCTTCATTGACACCTGGGACAGTGACAGAAAGTTCTAAGGTTGTGATGTGCTGTTGCCACTAGGGATAAAACATTGATGCTATGTCTAAGGATGTAGTTGTTGATTACATTACGCACCATACTTAATGCAATTGTCTGTTGCTTTGCAACTTAATACTGGAGGGGGTTCGGATGATAACCTGAAGGTGGACTTTTTAGGCATAGATGCAGTTGGATGGCGGTCTATGTACTTTGTCGTAATGCCCAATTAAATCTCACTATATTTATCATGTCATGTATATGCATTGTTATGCCTTTCTCTATTTGTCAATTGCCCGACTGTAATTTGTTCACCCAACATGCTTTTATCTTATGGGAGAGACACCTCTAGTGAACTGTGGGCCCCGGTCCTATTCTTTACATAGCATACAATCTACTTGTTTTACTGTTTTCTTTGCAAACATCTTCCACTCGATACGTTTAATCCTTTGTTACAGCAAGCCGGTGAGATTGACAACCTCACTGTTTCGTTGGGGCAAAGTACTTGGGTTGTGTTGTGCAGGTTCCTAGTTGGCGCCGAATCCCTGGTGTTGCGCCGCATCACATTTCGCGACCATCAACCTTCAACGTGCTTCTTGGCTCCTACTGGTTCGATTAAACCTTGGTTTCTTTCTGAGGGAAAACTTGCTACCGTGCGCATCATACCTTCCTCTTGGGGTTCCCAACGAACGTGTGAGTTACACGCCATCAAGCATAATTTTCTGGCGCCGTTGCCGGGGAGATCAAGACACGCTGCAAGGGGAGTCTCCACTTCTCAATCTCTTTACTTTGTTTTTGTCTTGCTTTATTTTATTTACTACTTTGTTTGCTGCACCTAAACAAAACACAAAAAAATTAGTTGCTAGTTTTACTTTATTTACTGTCTTGCTCACTATATCGAAAACACAAAAAAATTAGTTACTTGCATTTACTTTATCTAGTTTGCTTTATTTACCGTTGCTAAAATGAATACCCCTGAAAATACTAAGTTGTGTGACTTCACAAATGCAAATAATAATGATTTCCTATGCACACCTATTGCTCCACCTGCTACTACAGCAGAATTCTTTGAAATTAAACCTGCTTTACTGAATTTGGTTATGAGAGAACAATTTTCTGGTGCTAGTTCTGATGATGCTGCTGCCCATCTCAATAATTTTGTTGAACTTTGTGAAATGCAAAAGTATAAAGATGTAGATGGTGATATTATTAAATTGAAAGTGTTTCCTTTCTCGTTAAGAGGAAGAGCTAAAGATTGGTTGCTATCTTTGCCTAAGAATAGTATTGATTCATGGACTAAATGCAAGGATGCTTTTATTGGTAGATATTATCCTCCCGCTAAAATTATATCTTTGAGAAGTAGCATAATGAATTTTAAACAATTAGATACTGAACATGTTGCTCAAGCTTGGGAGAGAATGAAAACTTTGGTAAAGAATTGCCCAACCCATGGACTGACTACTTGGATGATCATCCAAACCTTCTATGCAGGACTAAATTTTTCTTCGCGGAATTTATTGGATTCAGCTGCTGGAGGTACCTTTATGTCCATCACATTGGGGGCGGCTACAAAACTTCTTGATGATATGATGATAAATTACTCTGAGTGGCACACGGAAAGAGCTCCACAAGGTAAGAAGGTAAATTCTGTTGAGGAAACCTCTTCCTTGAATGATAAGATTGATGTGATTATGTCTATGCTTGTGAATGGTAGATCTAATGTTGATCCAAATAATGTTCCTTTAGCTTCATTGGTTGCTCAAGAAGAAAATGTTGATGTGAATTTCATTAAAAATAATAATTTCAACAACAATGCTTATAGGAACAACTCTGGTAATAACTATAGGCCATATCCTTCTGTTAATGGTAATGGTTATGGTAATTCTTATGGGAATTCTTACAATAATAATAGGAGTGTACCCTCTGGTCTTGAAGCCATGCTTAAAGAATTTATTAGTACACAAACTGCTTTTAACAAATCTGTTGAAGAAAAGCTTGATAAAATTGATACTATTGCTTCTAGAGTTGATAGACTTGCCTCTGATGTTAATCTTTTAAAGTTGAAAGTTATGCCTAATAATGATATTGATAATAAGATTACTACTACAGCAAATGCCATCCAAGTTAGAATTAATGAGAATATAAGATTAATGGCTGAACTGCGTGCTAGGTGGGATAGAGAAGAAAATGAAAAACTAGCTAAAGAGAATAATGTAGCTAAAGTTTGGACTATTACCACCACTAGTAATGCTAATTCTTCACATGTTGCTGCACCTCCTACTATCAATGGTAAAATAATTGGTGTTGGCAATGTTTCTACTCCTAATGCAAAGCGAACAAAACTGCCTGAAATTGCTAAAACTGCTGAAACTGCTTGTGATAAAACTGCTGAAATTTTTTCCAACCTTGGGAACAATGATCCCATTGCTGTAGCTCATAATGATTTAGATTTTGATGATTGCCACATCTCTGAAGTTATAAAGTTCTTACAAAAACTTGCTAAAAGTCCTAATGCTAGTGCTATAAATTTAGCCTTTACAAAACATATTACAAATGCTCTCATAAAAGCTAGAGAAGAGAAACTAAAACTTGAAACTTCTATTCCTAGAAAATTAGAAGATGGTTGGGAGCCCATCATTAAAATGAAATTCAATGACTTTGAATGTAATGCCTTATGTGATCTTGGTGCAAGTATTTCTGTTATGCCTAAAAAGATTTATGATATGCTTGACTTGCCACCATTGAAGAATTGTTATTTGGATGTTAATCTTGCCGATAATGTTAAAAAGAAACCTTTGGGGAGGATTGATAATGTGCACATTACGGTTAACAATAACCTTGTCCCCGTTGATTTTGTTGTCTTGGATATCGAATGCAATGCATCTTGTCCAATTGTGTTGGGAAGACCTTTTCTTCGAACTGTTGGTGCTGTTATTGATATGAGGGAAGGTAATATTAAATATCAATTTCCTCTCAAGAAAGGTATGGAACACTTCCCTAGAAAGAGAATGAAGTTGCCTTTTGATTCTATTATTAGAACAAGCTATGATGTTGATGCTTCTACTCTCGATGTTACTTGATTTGCACTTTCTGCGCCTAGCTGAAAGGCGTTAAAGAAAAGCGCTTATGGGAGACAACCCATGTTTTTACTACAGCAATTTTTTTTGTTTTGTTGAGTCTTGGAAGTTGCTTACTACTGTAGCAACCTCTCCTTATCATGTTTTTGTGCCAAGTAAAGTTTCTATGTCAAAGTTGATGTTATATTTGGGATTGCTGCGCAGAAACAGCATTGCTGTCTGTCACGAATCTGGGCACAATTCTCTGTAGAAAATTCGAAAAAATCTGCCAATTTACGAGCGTGATCCTCAGATATGTATGCAACTTTCATTAGTTTTGAGTTTTTCCATTTGAGCAAGTCTGGTGCCATTTATAAATTCGTCTTTACGGACTGTTCTGTTTTTGACAGATTCTGCCTTTTATTTCGCATTGCCTCTTTTGCTATGTTGGATTTATTTCTTTGATCCACTAATGTCCAGTAGCATTATGCAATGTCCAGAAGTGAAAATAATGATTGTGTCACCTCTGAATGAGTGAATTATTAATGATGCACTAACCCTCTAATGAGTTTGCTTGAAGTTTGGTGTGAAGGAAGTTTTCAAGGGTCAAGAGAGGAGAATGATATACTATGATCAAGAGGAGTGAAAGCTCTAAGCTTGGGGATGCCCCCGTGGTTCACCCCTGCATATTTTAAGAAGACTCAAGCGTCTAAGCTTGGGGATGCCCAAGGCATCCCCTTCTTCATCGACAACATCATCAGGTTCCTCCCCTGAAACTATATTTTTATTCAATCACATCTTGTATTCTTTGCTTGGAGCGTCGGTTTGTTTTTGTTTTTGTTTTTGTTTGAATAAAATGGATCCTAGCATTCACTTTGTGGGAGAGAGACACGCTCCGCTGTTGCATATGGACACATGTGTCCTTAGGCTTTACTCATAATGTTCAAGGCGAAGTTTCTTCTTCGTTAAGTTGTTATATGGTTGGAATTGGAAAATGCTACATGTAGTAATTGGTAAAATGTCTTGGATAATGTGATACTTGGCAATTGTTGTGCTCATGTTTAAGCTCTTGCATCATATACTTTGCACCTATTAGTGAAGAAATACATAGAGCTTGCTAAAATCTGATTTGCATATTTGGTTTCTCTAAGGTCTAGATAATATCTAGTATTGAGTTTTTGAACAACAAGGAAGACAGTGTAGAGTCTTATAATGTTTACAATATGTCTTTTATGTGAGTCTTGCTGCACTTGTTCATCCTTGAGCTTGCTTCAAATAACCTTGCTAGCCTAAACCTTGTATCGAGAGGGAATACTTCTCATGCATCCAAAATCCTTGAGCCAACTACTATGCCATTTGTGTCCACCATACCTACCTACTACATGGTATTTCTCCGCCATTCCAAAGTAAATTGCTTGAGTGCTACCTTTAAAATTCCATCATCCACCTATGCAATATATAGCTCATGGGACAAAATAGCCTTAAAAACTATCGTAGTATTGAATATGTACTTATGCACTTTATATTTTATTAAGTTGCCTGTTGTGCGATAACCATGCTTCTGGGGAACGCCATCAACTATTGTTGAATATCATGTGAGTTGCTATGCATGTCCGTCTTGTCTGAAGGTCTATCATTTTAGTGGTTGGAGCATGCAAAATTGTTAGAGAAGAACATTGGGCCGCTAACTAAAGCCATGAACCATGGTGGAAGTTTCAGTTTTGGACGTATATCCTCAATCTCATATGAGAACAATAACTTTGCTACATGCTTATGCATTTAAGAGGAGTCCATTATCTGTTGTCCATGTTGTCCCGGTATGGATGTCTAAGTTGAGAATAATCAAAAGCGAGAAATCCGAAATGCGAGCATTCTCCTTGGACCTTTGTACAGGCGGCATGGAGGTACCCCTTTGTGACACTTGGTTGAAACATGGCATGCGAAGATCCGGTAGTCCAAGTTAAGTAGGACGAGGTGCGGGCACTATTAGTATACTATGCATGAGGCTTGCAACTTGTAAGATATAATTTTCATAACTCATATGCTTTATTACTACCGTTGACAAAATTGTTTCATGTTTTCAAAATAAAAGCTCTAGCACAAATACAGCAATCGATGCTTTCCTCATTGAAGGACCATTCTTTTACTTTTATTGTTGAGTCAGTTTACCTATCTCCTTCCACCTTAAGAAGCAAACACTTGTGTGAACTGTGCATTGATTCCTACATACTTGCATATTGCACTTGTTATACTACTTTATGTTGACAATATCCATGAGATATACATGTTACAAGTTGAAAGCAACCGCTGAAACTTAATCTTCTTATGTGTTGCTTCAACACCTTTACTTTGATTTATTGCTTTATGAGTTAACTCTTATGCAAGACTTATTGATGCTTGTCTTGAAGTACTATTCATGAAAAGTCTTTGCTTTATGATTCAGTTGTTTACTCATGTCATTACCTTTGCTTTGATCGCTGCATTCATTACATATGTTTACAAATAGTATGATCAAGATTATGATGGCATGTCACTTCAGAAATTATCTTTGTTATCGTTTTACCTGCTCGGGACGAGCAGAACTAAGCTTGGGGATGCTGATACGTCTCCAACGTATCGATAATTTCTTATGTTCCATGCTACTTTATTGATGATACCTACATGTTTTATGCACATTATATGTCATATTTATGCATTTTCGGAACTAACCTATTAACAAGATGCCGAAGAGCCAGTTCTGTTTTTGCTGTTTTTGGTTTCAGAAATCCTAGTAAAGAAATATTCTCGGAATTGGACGAAACTTTCGCCCGGGGTCCTATTTTTGCACGAAGCTTCCAGAAGACCGAAGACCTAACGAAGTGGGGCCACGAGGCAGCCAGGGGTGGCCGGCGCGGCCCAAGCCCTGCCGCGCCGACCTGTCCCCTGGGCCTCGTGTGGCCCCTCGCGTTGACCCGCCTACTTAAAGCTTCGCGAAACCCCCCGAGAGCCACGATAAAACCTTCCAGAGGCGCCGCCGCGAATCCCATCTCGGGATTGGAGATCGCCTCCGGCACCCTGCCGGAGAGGGGATTCATCTCCCGGAGGACTCTACACCGCCATGGTCGCCTCCGGAGTGATGAGTGAGTAGTTCACCCCTGGACCATGGGTCCATAGCAGTAGCTAGATGGTCGTCTTCTCCTTGTTGTGCTTCATTGTTGGATCTTGTGAGCTGCCTAACATGATCAAGATCATCTATATGTAATTCTATATGTTGTGTTTGTCGGGATCCGATGGATAGAGAGTACTATGATTATGGTGATTATCAATCTATTGTTCATGTGTTGTTTATGATCTTGCATGCTCTCCGTTATTAGTAGAGGCTCTGGCCAAGTTTTTACTCTTAACTCCAAGAGGGAGTATTTATGCTCGATAGTGGGTTCATGCCTTCATTGACACCTGGGACAGTGACAGAAAGTTCTAAGGTTGTGATGTGCTGTTGCCACTAGGGATAAAACATTGATGCTATGTCTAAGGATGTAGTTGTTGATTACATTACGCACCATACTTAATGCAATTGTCTGTTGCTTTGCAACTTAATACTGGAGGGGTTCGGACGATAACCTGAAGGTGGACTTTTTAGGCATAGATGCAGTTGGATGGCGGTCTATGTACTTTGTCGTAATGCCCAATTAAATCTCACTATATTTATCATGTCATGTATATGCATTGTTATGCCTTTCTCTATTTGTCAATTGCCCGACTGTAATTTGTTCACCCAACATGCTTTTATCTTATGGGAGAGACACCTCTAGTGAACTGTGGGCCCCGGTCCTATTCTTTACATAGCATACAATCTACTTGTTTTACTGTTTTCTTTGCAAACATCTTCCACTCGATACGTTTAATCCTTTGTTACAGCAAGCCGGTGAGATTGACAACCTCACTGTTTCGTTGGGGCAAAGTACTTGGGTTGTGTTGTGCAGGTTCCTAGTTGGCGCCGGAATCCCTGGTGTTGCGCCGCATCACATTTCGCGACCATCAACCTTCAACGTGCTTCTTGGCTCCTACTGGTTCGATTAAACCTTGGTTTCTTTCTGAGGGAAAACTTGCTGTGCGCATCATACCTTCCTCTTGGGGTTCCCAACGAACGTGTGAGTTACACGCCATCAATCACTCAGTGAAGTTTCGGCATCGTGAAGTCTCTTCCGGAGATCTTCGACACCAGCAGCATCAGCCTTGGCCTTGTCAGCCTCTGCTCGAGCACCAACAGCATTTGACTCAGCCTCTTTGCGAGCCTTTTCACTTTGCTCTAATTGCTGAGCAAGTGTGTTGGCACGTTCATTGGCTTCCGCCAGTTTTTCTACCAAGGAAGATAAATATAGTTAAAACTCTCGACAACAAAGGAGCAAAAGAAAAGAAGCAACAGGAGTAAAGCATTACCTTCAGCTTTACTAGCATATTCACGGTACCCGACAAATTGGGTACCGATGCGAAGAAGATCCTTTATCAAAGGCTGTTCAAAAAAGGGGGGATAGAAGGAAATGGCGGTATGAGAAAAATATAATGGTACATAGAAATCAACAAAAGCAAATATAAACAATGACAAGGAAGGTAAGAACTTACATCCTCCAAAAGAGGGTTAGAGGAGCTACTCAATTGGAGAGTAGGCTCCGAGATGATCGCCGTCCTCGCCCTTTTCGACAAAGGGGCTCGGGGGCTTGGAGGAGGAGTAGCAGTGTCGACGTTCTGTCGAGGAGGCGAAGTTCTCCAACTGCCGTTTCCGAGGCAACTAATGTATGTGACGTGCTCGTGCGAGCAGCCACAACAGCAGTTGGTACTTCTTCTTCATCATCACTACGAGCAAGTGCCGACAATATAAAAAGCAAAATAGACAAGAATCTTCGAGTACAAGTAAGCAAGAAAAAGGATACTTACGAACTGATGAGAGACTCGAGGTATGGATCATAGCCGGCCTTCTGGTGCGAAGGAACAGCTTCGTCAACTTTGGAGGTGCCGGAATCTTCGACATCATCCCTTTTCCTTTTGTTCCTTGGAGAAACAGCGGGAGGAAGAGATTGTGCCGACGCAGTGGCTTCAGAGACATCCTCTTTTTCGTCGGATCCCGCAGATTTTCGAGATTCTGCGGGTTCATTTGTGAAGGAGGGGGCATCTGGGTTATCATCAGAGACAACAGCCCTTTCTTCGACCTCCCCACCTTCGGGAAGAGGAGGAAGTGAAACAAGATTTGGATGATCCTGTATAAAAAGAGGGAAAGTTTGTCAGAAGTGAATAACAACACAAAAAACAAGGCGATAGACAAATTACACGACAATATTTACCTTGGGAAGCGCATGGGCGGCGCTGTATGGCTTTACGCGGCAAGTGGATGGGATGGAGTCTTTCTTCTTGAGAGAAGAAATCCTACGGATAAGTTTATCCAAATCCTTGATTTCCAAATTCGTCGACAGGCGATCTGCGTCTTCATCGCCGTGTAATTCCAGAAAGGGTTTTTGCGAGCCTGAAGAGGCTGCACCCTAGTTCTAAGGAAGTATGCAGTAATTTGGATGCCTGATAACTCTTTTCCACGAGTATTTTGCAACTCATGGATACGAGTCATCAGGGCCTCTGTCGAAGTCCTTTCTTCCTCAGTAGCTTCTGCGTCCCAAGAACGGCGGCGAAGGATTTTCTCGGCACCGTCAAAAGGAGGAATATTATCCTCGAGGCAGCCATCGTTTTCTTCGCGAATGTACAACCACTTCTTGCGCCATCCTTGAACGGAGTCGGGAGTTTGACGTCGAAATAGTTGACAGAGGAGCGAACGGAAATAACAACGCCGCCTATATTATAGGCGACATTGGCGAGCCATTACGGCGACAAAAGAAAATGCGCTTCCATAATGCCCAGTTAGGCTGGACACCAAGGAAGGCCTCGCAAAGAGTGATAAAGATAGAAATATGAAGGATAGAGTTGGGTGTGAGGTGGTGAAGTTGGAGACCATAAACATAAAGAAGTCCCCGAAGAAAAGGGTGAATGGGGGTGGAAAGACCACGGATAAGATGATCAACGAAACTTACCCGATACCCCATTGGAGGGGATGGGTAGCTCTCTTCACTGGGAAAGCACACAGCTTTGGGCTTCTTGGTAATCCCCAGTTTCTTCATCAGGTTGAGGTCTTGGTTGGTGATCTTGGACCTCTCCCACTCCGCCGCTCCCAGATCCGCGGCGGCCATCGAGGAGTCAGGTGTGCTGTGCCTGGTTAGACGACGCGGTGGCATCAACAATGGCAATGAAGAACAGCTGCGAAGAGAAAAGCTTTGGGAGCAGTGGAGCGCAAGGGGAGATTTCGCAGAGGAGAGCAGAGAACGGCGCGAGCGGAAGTGCTCAAGGAAGAAGAAGGGGATCTTATATAGAGGTGCGGTGAACCGACGGAACCGTTGGATGAAGAAAGAATGCAGGAGATGATTACCACGTGGCAACAAGGGCAAATTAGTATTTCAACATTGACGAGGTTACAGAACGTGCGCCAGGAAAAGCGGAGGACGTGTGTCCCCCACTTGCACGACGTGTCAACGTGGTGAGAAAAATGGACCCACGAAGCAGAAAAATTTCGACTATTCATAGAGGTGAAGAGATTTTGACAAGGGAAAGTTTGTCGACAAGAAAAATAAAAAAAAATAGAGAATGGCGACAGGACAAATCATTTGAATACTTCTGGAGCCTTTGATCAAACACAAGTTTTTGCCCAAATGCTCGGGGGCTACTTTGGAAAAATAGAAAATTTCGAGTATGACAATATAGAAATGGCGAGAGCCTATGACCAAATTCAAGAATTTGTTCATAGCCTCGGGGGCTACTCCCATCGGGAGCGCTGGTCGCGCACCCGATAAATATGAAAATATCGAGAAGGATTATAAAAATAGCGGCAAAGGATATTAATCTGTGGAGCCTACACCCAAGCACAAGTTCTTGGCTGTAGCCTCGGGGGCTACTCCCATCGGGAACGCTGTTCGCGTGCCCGATGAATTTTATCAAAATAAAACAGAAGTGAGTATATTTCGAGTTACAAAGATAACTCTACATATACTCCCATCGGGAAGGCAAAATAAGTCATCAAATATGACTCGATAAAATGTGCTATTCCAAAGGCGAAAAGCACTCGACAATATATTCTCAGAACGCCAAAGTTGCGATCAATTTCTGAATGCCGCAAATTTGCGAAGGTAAGACCCCAGATCCGTTCTGCTGGGCGTGGCATCGCCAAAGACTGCGCTCTGCTACTTTTATCCGTATCAACAGATACGAAGAAAAATCCTAACGGACGCGTTAGGTACCCGATAAATTTGACTGGGACTCGACAGAATGGTAAGACCTTAAGCGGCACCTGTCGAAGTTTACACCAGTATCCCGAGATCATGTCCGGGGACGTGATCTTGAAGTAGGTTTTTGCGGATTGCCACTAGAGCAGTTAACTAGTACCTGATCCGTCAGATGAACTAGCCCCAACTACCATTATCCCTGTACAATATAGAATTTTATGTGAAGGAGTATGGATAAAAGCTCTTGAACAAAAATAAACGGGAGAGATTTTCCCTGACTCTACGATTCAAGCAAAATCTCGGGGGCTACTGACATAGGCATCCCAAATGGGCCTGCCATAGATAGTACCCGGGATTTACTGGCCCACTATCCGAAGAATAAGAAGATTCGGGAGCCCAAGATGTATTAAGGAAAGCTAGAGTTGTAATAGGAAGTATTATTTGTAATCTGGCGGGACGAGTTAGAAACCGTCCCGGACTCTGTAACTTGTACAATACGAAACCCTCGGCTCCACCTCCTATATAAGGGGGAGTCGAGGAACAAAGAAAGGATCGAATCTACTGTCAACATAACCCTAGTTTTCATAATCGCCGAGTACTTTTCGCCTAAACCTTCGAGATCTACTTGCCCTCTACTTCTAGCAAAACCCTAGTCTACAATCTGTAGGCATTGACAAGTTAATCCTTTGTCACTCATCGACCTTCAAGTTGACACCCTGAATTTCAGTATCAAATGTCTCCGTAGTAACACGAAGTTCACGTGTTAGGTGATCACGAAGAGCCTCATATTCCATCCAAGTAACCGGCGTGGACGGATCCTTTTTCTGCATCACATTGAACTCAGAAGAAGACATGATTAGTAGGTTAGTGCACTAAACAAAAATCTTTGGTGGTACTCTCACAACTCACTCAAAACTGATAAGAAAGGTGAATCTTACCGCTCCAAAGTGAATTAGTATTGCTTACCAACTTGGATTGACGGACTAGTGCACGGATGTAGCGAAGCGAATATCAAGGGTATAAGAACAATCACACGACTAAGCATAATATATGTGGGGCTGTAGGTAGGCTACCTATTTGCACCAATAACAAGCTCTAGCGCTGACCGTAGACAACCAAAGATACTCACACAAGGCGATAAATGTGGCAATGCAACTATATGGATGAAAGGTTGCAATGCACTCGAGAGACGCTAGCAAAGCTCAACGAGACAGGCACAAGATTGCTCAACTACAGGTGCAGTAAAGAAAAACTTAGGCCTTCACTTGATTCTACTAGCACTTCACTTTCTTTTTGGATTTTTCTTTTGTAACACACGCAGCTATGTAGCTCTTTTTGCTTCTTTTCTATTTTCTCTTTTTTTTTTTGATTTTATGACTCAACTCCTTGATAACACGGCCAACAAGATATGCAAAGCACCAAAACCCTAATGAGCAGCCTGTCGAGCGGTAAAACTAGTCTCTTCTGGGAAGTTCCTAGTCACTTATATCGATAGGCTGTGTCTATGGTTGGGAACAAGCACACTGTACGCTATATGGACTCGGACTAACAAAAACTGACACGAAAAGATAAAACTAGATGATGTAGAGACACAAACCCTAACAATTCTACTAGAAGAAAGATAAAGTTACGCAAAAACAACTACGAAAAGCAACTAAAACTCGAAATTAGTGCAATCTAAGGCTATGGAAAACCCTAACCCTAATATTTTTGGCTTTTTCTGTATAGGAAACACTCACAACTCAACTATGGGGTGGATTGTGGATGGCTTACCGAGGAAACGCTGAAATCTGATACCAAGATGATAAGGGGTTGCCCGATCTTCTCAGTAAGCGACGGTGGTGATGAACACGAAGGTGTATGCAGCGGAGGGAATCGATGATATGGTGTAGATAACTTGTATGACGCCGACGAAGTCTCTCGATCGATTCCTGTAGCCAATGCAACAGATCTCAACCCTGCAAGATATTCGCAACTCCACACACTTGCGCACGTAGCCGGTAAATTGCAATCTTCTAATCCCCAATGGAACAGCAGATCACACACAAACTTTCAGTAGCATAAAACTCCAGATCGATGCGAATTGGAGAGTAGTATTCAATAGTTTTGCAGAGCAAACAACTAAGAACTAGGGTTTATCTTAAACGTGGTCTAAAGCAACTTTGGGGGCGTCCCAGGACTTATATAGGCGTTCGGGACGACCTCGGTCGAAAAGTACGAAATAACCGACCCGAATAGATCTGGTCGAGACAGACTGGACTCGGCCGGTCCGGAGGCCGGTCGACCGGCTGGGACCGGCAGGCCGGTTCAAACCGGCTGGACCGGGTGCAAACCGGATGCTGGAATTGTCGCAGTAACCCGTCCGAAGCGTCGGCGGCCCGTTGGCGCCGGTGGATCCGGGCGCGCCGGCTGGACCGGGTGGGGGGCCGGGCGGTTCCCGGTGCTGGGCCGGCCTGGACTTCATCTTTTCCTCTCGTGCATGCCTCCCGCTCCTCCCTCGCGCGTTCATGAGATATCTTCATGTCCATCTCCTTGTCCAGCTCCACGTTCATCTTCACGTCCAGCTGCTCCTCTCCTAATCATGTGATGCTTGTCTCCTCTTCATACCTGATGATACATAAGTAATAGGACTTAGGTAGTATAAAGTTCTCATCAATCAATGTATCGTTTAGGAACAAGTTCACTTGTTGTTTAAGTAGCTTCGCACGAGCTCGTGTCATTGGTCCAATCCTGACTTCATTGGACTTGAGCTTCACAGCAGGTTCATCTTCAGTTGGTAATGACGGAGGTAGTAGTGAGGTAGGGATGTCCTCATCATTCTAGGTGGCAGGTCTTGTGATGCCCTAGATCGGTACAATACAGGTTTTAGCGCTCCCGCTAAATCGAGACAATAACAATCTTAAGGCGCACCACCGCACCACCAAGAAAAACGTACATGTCAAAACATGTAAGTGGTGCAAAGTGAAATTAGCGCAAGCAAGTCGTAATCATTACAACATGCAACCCACACAAAAGAAAAAATAGATAATTAAGCTTCTTTTCATGGCATAGCCCTAATCTACTTTAGCAAAGAATCACTTTTTTGCATACAATGAATATCGTCATACTTCAACCAGAGTTTAATATGTGTATTTCACATGTAGTATTCGTGTGTGTATTTTCTCAGAACTCCGACACACTTATGTGTGGTTTTGTTAATATTTTGATTTCCATTCCCTATGCAAGTTAAATAATAAATCATAATTTCTTTTGATTTTTTTGATTGAATTGTTCTGTTTTGCAGTATTTTCCCTAACATAAACCATTATACTTTTAAGCTTTTTTATATTTAGGCCAGCCGATATTGCCTTCTAATGTACCAGTCTTTGTTTCATAATAGATGAAGCACCATTGTAAGAGGGAACAAAATTATTTTCTTCTATGGTGTATGAACAATTCATGTTTTGGTTTCCACTCATCTTTGATCGTAGCTTGTAGCGACCTCATCTTTTAAGGTGCCGATCTCTGTGCGTATCTGTGCTAGTCTCTGGATCAATCGCTAGCACACACAGTGCAAGATGTAATATCAAGGAACAAAGATCTTTATTACATCATATGATCTAGCATTTACATAAATGATTACAAATTGCATAACAGGCTAGCATATCATCAGAGTTTTACAACGAACAAACTTAGACATCATGGAGTCCTTCGTCTTCATGTGCCACAGGCGAGCATGTTGAGGATAGACTCGTAACTCTAATCATCGTAACTCACTCATCTATCAAAATATGTGCAACAGGTAAAGTTACAGCCAAAAACATTTGGTCAATACTTTGAATGTATTGGCAAGATGACACTTTAGTGGACACAAGTGGAAACCTACCACATGCATGATTATTTGGCTGGTAGAGTTCATGCTCTTTTGCGGGAAGCAATATTTTATCATACTTTTCAAAATTATTTTCATCCTTTCGAAAAAATACCAAGGACACACTGGGTCGCCCAGGTGCACTAATAAAATCTAAGACACATTGGGTCGCCCAAGTGCCTATTAGGACACACTAACTAATCCACCGTGCACTAATCGCTACGGGTCGCCAGGCTGGATACACGGTCACCTTTGCTTCCTATGCTCCTAGCCCATTGTTGTACCCAACAAGTTTTATTTAGAAATTGGGATGAGGAGACTTTCAGTTTGCTCAAATTGTCCGTAACCGGGGACACGGCTAAGTACTTAGTTTTTAACACTCTACAGAGTTTGTACAATTTACCCACATAACCTAGTCTATTCTTCTTCCATGATGCATATTTTGCTCAAATGAACAGATGTCGACTAGGACGATACTTTTCAGAAGTGATCACCTAGACCTTTCTCTACGGACCCGTACCAACCTACATTCACCTACATCATCTGTCACGTAGGGCCCGGGTTCTAACAGCATACTCCGTCAAGCCAGAGCCCATATAGAATGTGATTGTACGGTCAGCTAATGAGCAAGGTTGTCTACAATCTCTTTAATCATGGATGACTTTTCGCAAATGTGCACTCACATCAGGGTATCGCCGTTGACAGGGCCCCCTGATGCCGCCACCCGCTCCAAAGCTCCACCATTCACTCAGGTAGTTCGTTAAACTTAGTTGTTTTTTCTTAACCACTAGCAAAACATTTTCATGGCATATCTAAGCATCATACTAAGTTTAATGGTGACAAAAGATACAAGTCAAGAAGAAGTACATATTCTACTAGGTGTGACGAATACTACATGTGAAATACGGCACTGCTGCAGTGGTTCCAGGGTTCGGCGAACTAGACGACCAGATGCAGCGCGTCTTTGTGGATTCATTCAGTGGTTGGCGGCGTCACTCTTCCTCATACGACATCGACGCACGGAAGGAGCGTTGGTCGGCATCGGGTCGTCGTCGCGGAGGTCGCTGCTCTACAGGATTTGGACGGAAAAAAATCAAGTGGTGCACAAAGACATGAGGAGTAAATTGATGCCATAAGCTAGGGGCACGGTCTTACGGCGGCGACAGAATCATCTCGGAACAGCGGCGTCTTCAGGTGCTGTCGGTCGGTGCTGTCGGTTGGCGCGGCCAACAGCAACCATTGGAGGCACCAACATGTCCTGGATGTAGACGACGATAAGAGAAGTCCACGAAATAAAAGGAATTGGCCTACAGGTTGACATACCAGTCCGATGAACTCCGATGATGTCGCGGTCAACATTGACTAGGTGATAAACTACAATGTCCTGCAGGTAGGCCTTCATGAGAAACATCTTCTGGTGCAAAGAAACTTCATGGTGATCACTCTAGACGACAAGATCTAGCGATAAACTCGAATTTAAGGCTGTAGATGGCATGGTCGGTGTGGTCTGTACATGGCTTATCTAGAGAAAGTGTGAGAATGAAAAAGACGGAGGTTGACAAGGGACGCATGGTGCTCCCGTCTGTTATTATTGATATAGTCTAAGGAGAGAGATCAAGAGGTGTATGCCGACGGGTGGCATTCGGTTCACGGTATTGGTTTGGGTGATTGAGACAACCAATTTAGAAATAAACTCTCTGAATGGAACCTTGATTAAGTGGGTAATAAATTTTGTGTTTAAGTCGAATGGGAACATCCACTCTAATTAGTGGGGAGATGAAGGAAAGATTGACTACCATTAGCCTTATGGTACTTGTCCCCTGTACATTAACTCGAGGAAGGAGACGACCGCTGGGGGGCTGGTTTGGTCGATGGGCCTTGGGAAAGTGCGGCCCGGGAAGAAATAAAAGCAAGGAAGAGAAAACAAAGAGAGGTCGTTTTATCCCTTTTCTTATTTATTTTTATTATTTGATTTGCAAATTTCAAATTGATTCAAATATTTCAAAAAAAACTTTGAATACAATATCAGTGCAAACATAATTCAGTGGAGAACACTTTGGCACTTATTTTATTTGAAAATAAAATTTCAAACTTTCAAAGTAATAGGGTAGACCAAAAGGGTCATTTTATGCACATTTTCCAAATTAGGGTTTTAGTGTTTTGTATTCTCAAAGAGATTTTTTATAATTTCAAATTCTTAAAACAAAATATGGCTGATTAAAAATACTTTGAAACCGAAGGTACTTGAAAACACCAATTTGTAAATACTTTTAAATAATTTGATAAAGTTTTAATTCCTTGCTAAATTTTCCATGATGACAAACAAACTAGCATCGATTTTTTTTTTTCACATTTCAAAATTTGGAAATTTTTTGGGATGTGACAGACTACCACCATCTTGTCCCCGAGATTCGAGAAGGCTAGAAAGAAAGTTGGATTTTGGATATCTAGGTAGGCTACCATCCTTAAAAGAAACTCTTGTAGGTAGAGACTATGTCTTGGGTTTAGGCTAAGATCATCTTTAGTATGGCTTTGCACATCCGAGGATATGACTTGACACCAGGTCATCTTGTGTACTTCATTACCAACATGTGGGTGTCTATTCACATAGCTTGATCTTCTTCAATTCTCAAGATGGTTTGTGTAGAGCTTCCTCTCAGTAGGGTTATGGTCTAGATAGGATGGCTTTCGATCTACTTTTGACATTGAACGGTCACTCTTTGGGTCTACCAGAAGAGTAAATTGAGTAGACTTCACGAGGTCTTCATCATACTTATTGCTTTCGTCTTTGACAGTCTTCCACTACACTTAAAAAGGTAGCTAGTGTTCAACCTCATCATAATCCTATGTTTGGCAACACTTGCCTAAAATTAAAGAGGATACCAAACTATCTTCCTAGGGTTCAAGCTTATGAACGTCGTCTCTCATATAGGTATGTCTCTCTAGATTCGCAAAGCCAACAATACAAGAGCGAATAATTAGAGTAGTAGGAATGGTGATCAATCCATCCTACACCTAGATCATTACTCTGCACATGGTTTATTGAATCTCACAATCTAACACTTGGTCAACCACTACTAGGAATTTACTTACCGCCGGCGCACCAGAAAGGCCTACCGCCGGCGCCTTCGCATTCGCCGGCGATCACCTCGCCGGTGGTAAGTGGTTACCGCCGGCACCTTCCGTTTCTCCAGCGGTAACGTGACGTTATCCCTGACGCTTTCTTGTATTCGCCGGCGGTATTTGTTACCCCTGGCACCTACCTATTCGCCAGCACTACCTTGAACTACCCCTGGCAGGCTGGCACACAGGCCAATTCGCCGGCGGTAAGTTTGTATAGGATTAAAAAAAAACAGCAGGTCCACACAGTCAACGTAAAGGCCAAGTTGTCTCTTTAATTTATTTAAAGATAACACGTATTATATTACAACGCACAATCAGTGAAATGTCCAACTGAGCAAAAGGAGAGACTATCTCTACATCCGCACAAGCTTCTTCCAGAGTTTCCCTGGAGAGGCTTCCTCTGCTGCAGACTCTCCGACCTCCAAATAATCAGCAGGAAATGTCCTGTTGATACAACCTTGATTAGAATGATTAACCAGCACCAAATCACATGCACTTTGTTAGTTTTTTGCAAGAACATGGCAGAAAGGAATTGGAAACATAATACTATTGAAAATTGCATTAAAAAGAGCATTCTTGAGCTTAAGAACAAAGTAACAGTAAACATAGTACATCCAATAAGCCAAGAAAAGATCGATTCAGCTTGCCGTGATGCCTAGTTACGTGAACCTGATTGTACCTCAATATGTGAACGAGTGAGAGGAGAAAAAGAAATTAAAAAGGTTATTAGATCTGGTAATCTTGTGATAGGAAAAGCTAGGGAAATCAAAACAATTGGATACCGGAGGAATAGCAATCCTACATGAGCTCTCCTCGCTGGGAAGATCCAGAGGCTGTTAGCGCTAGCAGATTCAGTGGATCAGAACGACGGCGGTACTGGAGGCGCGAACTCACGATCTAATCGAACCCAAGGACACTAGTTCCAGGATGTAGTTGGGTAGCTGAGATTAGAACCCTCTCGGCGCACCAGTTCAGGCAGCCCATTGACCCAATAATGTAAACACACATCTGATGATCCAATCAGTGAGCAGAATCCCAAACCAATCCGCCCAATTCAACGAATCTCCCCACCAATCCAACCCTCCCGACCCGCCCAATTCACAGCCCTGTGCTCCCTCGCGATCGAGGCGAGCAGAGGCGCACGGTGGAGAGATCCAGAGATACCCCGATTCCGAACCGAGGCTACCTCATCTACGCATCGGAGATCCACGAGACGGATCTCGCGATTCCAGCCGGTGCAGAGGAGGGGACGGGGACAGGAGGGAGGGTTGAGGATGCATACCTTGTGGACATAGACGTACTCGCTCTCCTCGAAGGTGGTCATGCAGCCGGCGGGGAGCAGGTAGATCACGGGGACAGGGGAGGGTAGAGAGAGAAAGGTGGAGAGAGGAGGAGGGAGACGGATCTGGCGAGAGAGGAGGAGGGAGACAGACCTGGCGAGAGAGGCGGGGCCACAATAAATCCTTTGACAGCGTGTGGGTCGAGTGAAATACCCCCGGCGAAAAAAATCAGTTGGTGCCGGCGGTAATCCCTTAAGAGCACTAAGCTCCCAGGGTTGGGGACGCCTGTGAGCCATCGGCGCGTCGCTATCGTTGGACCTACTTGCAGGTTGCAGCTGATTTAGGCCTTCGCTGCAGCCTTTCGTTTTGGGGCTAGAATCTGCCAGACCCTCGACGTGTCGTGTGGTTGCAGGTGGGACGCTCCCAGGGTTGGGGACGTCTGTGAGCCATCGGCGCGTCGCTGTCATTGGACCTACTTGCAGGTTGCAGCTGATTTAGGCCTTCGCTGCAGCCTTTCGTTTTGGGGCTAGAATCTGCCAGACCCTCGACGTGTCGTGCGGTTGCAGGTGGGACGCTCCCAGGGTTGGGGACGTCTATGAGCCATCGGCGCGTCGCTATCGTTGGACCTACTTGCAGGTTGCAGCTGATTTAGGCCTTCGCTGCAGCCTTTCGTTTTGGGGCTAGAATCTGCCAGACCCTCGACGTGTCGTGCGGTTGCAGGTGGGACTCTTCTCAGGTCGGTTCGTATGAACCGACGGAGACGCCATCCCCCGGATAATTACTCCCTTCACCGCCGTAAGCAGGTCACTATTGCCGATGCTGCTGCCGCATTCCTTCCCTCCCTCCACCAAAGGTCGTCGCCCCTCCCGCCAGCACCGTCTCTTCAGTTTGCCTCTCCTCCACGGGCTGGATCTGTAGGCCCTATTTTCTCAGTGGTCGCGTACCACCATACACGAGGGTGAGGTGTGGAGGCGGCGTAGGTCTGAAAGAAGTTGTGGCAAGCGCTCGCCAACGACGGAGGGGCTGGCGAAGTATGGTGTGGCTACGGTAACAGAGGTCGAGTTGAGGCGGCGGCGGCTCTTCCATTTTTTGGCCTGGCGAGAAAGGATACTGCCGCACTGCGGCATCCAGAGTCAAAGCGCGATGAAGACCAGGCGATGCGGGCGCAGTACATCTTAGGATTGGATCCTGGATCAAAATCCTGCAAGGGTTATCTTCGTCGGTGTCGGACCACGCACCGTTACACTTGGCCCTTAATGCAGCGTTTAGGCCTAAGAGAAGATTCAAGTTTGAGAGCTTTTGGCTCAAGCTGGAGGGGTTTGACGAGGGGGTCAAGGAGGCTTGGGTTTGTGACCCTGGTATTGTGGACCCTTTCCGGAGACTGGACGCACTCTTCAGGAATACTGCTGAGTACCTACAATCTTGGGGACAGAAGAGAGTGGGGAATGTGAAGTTGAACATTGCGATAGCCAACACCCTCATCCTTCGCCTAGATGTGGCTCAGGAGAGGTGCACCTTGACCCCCAGGGAGGTCTGGCTAAGGAGAATGCTCAAGCAGGCTGTGTTGGGGCTTGCTTCGCTTGAGCGCACAATGGCGAGACAAAGATCGAGGATCCGCTGGTTGAGAGAGGGAGATGCCAACACGGCGCTTTTCCATGCAGTGACCAATGGAAGAAGAGTGAAAAACCACATTGCTTCGGTGAGAGTTGGAGATGAGCTGGTGACAGATCAGGAGAGGAAAGTGGAGGCCTTCACAGCGGCTTACTCTCAGCTGCTCGGGCAGGTTATGCCTAGAGAGCATACGATCAATCTGGAGGAACTTGAGATACCCACGGCAGATCTACAGGACTTGGAGAGCATATTCACTGAAGAGGAGATATGGGGGGTGGTGAAAAACCTGCATCCGGATCGGGCCCCTGGACCGGATGGGTTTACAGGTGGATTCTACCAGAGAGCTTGGCCGATTATCAAGAGGGACATCCTTGCTGGGCTATTTAAACTAAGCGTGGGGGACGGTCGTGGTTTTGCCCGGCTAAACAGAGCTTTGATCACTTTGATCCCTAAGAAACCGGAGGCCACCGAGGTTAAGGATTATCGCCCCATTAGCTTGGTGCATAGCTTCGCAAAACTGTTCTCCAAGATTATGGCCAATAGGCTCAGAAAGAGACTGGGAGATGTGGTGAGTACCAACCAGTCGGCGTTTGTGAGAGGACGGTCCCTGCATGACAATTTCATCCTAGTGAGACAAGTTGCAAGGAAGATCAATCTAAAGAGACAGTCGGGAGTGTTACTCAAATTGGATCTCACTAGGGCTTTCGATTTGATATCTTAGAGCTTCCTCTTTGAGGTGCTACGGCGCATGGGCTTTGGCGAGAGGTTTCTAAAATGGATCTCCTTGTTGCTGAATACGGCGAATACTAGAGTGTTGGTAAACGGAGTGCCGGGAGGTAGAATTGTCCATGTGAGGGGTCTTAGGCAGGGTGATCCCACATCACCTATGCTGTTTGTGGCAGCTATGGAGGTACTGACTGCGGCAATTAAAAAGGCCGTGGAGAGGCAATTGTTCTCCAGTTTAGCAGGGATCACGGAGCTACAGAGAATCTCGGTTTATGCTGATGACGTGGTCATTTTCTGCAAACCGCTGAGCATAGAGTTGGAAGCGGTAAAGGCCATTCTGCAGGTGTTTGGAGAAGCCTCAGGGCTGTGTGTAAAATACAGGAAGACCTCCGCCACGCTCATTAGAGAACATGAGGGGGACGCGCAGAGAGTTGCAGAAACGCTGGGATGCGAGGTGGTGGGTTTTCCCATCAAATACCTTGGCATGCAGCTTGCACTGAGACCCCTCACAAAAGCGGAGTGGCAGCCGTTGATTGACCAAGTCATAAACTGTGTTCCGGCTTGGCAAAGGGGGATGATCCAGAAGTCGGGGAGACTTATACTCATCAAGTCGGTCATAAGTGCGAGGCCCATACACCAACTGATGGTTGCAGAGGCGCCAGCATGGGTACTTGAGGAGCTGGTCAAATGGATGAGAGCCTTCTTTTGGGCGGGAAAAAAGGAAGTAAATGGGGGCCAATGCCTGTTGGCGTGGGACACTATATGTAGACCGACTCAGTTTGGCGGTCTTGGAGTGAAGGACCTGAGGTTGCAGGGCTTGGCCCTCAGAGTGAGGTGGTGCTGGCTGAGGCGCACGGATCCATCTAGGCCATGGCAAGGGCTACCCGCTATTAATGACTCGGAAGCCAATGAAGTGTTCCAGAGCCTGGCGAAGTTTTCAGTTGGAGATGGTGAGGGTACCCTCTTTTGGAGGGATAGATGGATCAATGGGAGGAACGTGGAGGAGATCGCCCCAGAAGTGGCGGCCTTGGTTCCAACGAGGAGGAGGAACACGAGGAAGGTGAGCGATGCCTTGCATGAGCATTCTTGGCTTTCAGATGTGGATGGAGATCTATCCATCGATGGATGGATGCAATGCACCCTGCTTTGGGAGCACTTGGAGAGAGTCCCTCGTGACGGCAACAGGCCGGATCGGATCACTTGGAAAGGGTCGGCGTCGAGTCTGTATACTGCTAGTGCGACCTACAACATGCTCTGTCAAGGGAGCGTCTCATGGAGTATGGCCAAGCCGATATGGGGCTCTTTTGCACCTCTAAAGTGCAAAATCTTCGGTTGGCTGGCGATAAGGCGGAGACTGTGGACTTCTGATAGGAGAGCTAGGCATGGCATGCAGGACACTCCAGATCCTTGCGCCACTTGCCTTCAGGACGAGGACAATGTAGACCATGTCCTATCACAGTGCCCTTATGCTAAGATGGTCTGGTTTGGCTGTTTGAGAAGGATGGGGCTGCATCTACAGGAGCCGCAGGAGAACACTAACCTGGAAAGGTGGTGGACGGAAACGAGGAAGAGGATACGGAGGGAGGATAGGAGAGGTTTTGACACTTTTGTGCTGCTTATCGCTTGGACGCTTTGGAAGCAGAGAAACGCACGAGTGTTCGGGAATCTAGATAGGCAGATGTCCACGGACCAGATCATAGTCTCAGTCCTTGACGCGTTTGGCCTTTGGAGGGCCGCGAGGGGAGGGGAGTGGAGAATCATGCCGCGAGAGTAGTCCTTTTTGTTTTCTTAGGGTGTGTGTGTGGGTTGACCGAGGGCGAGAACATATCTAGTGATACCACATCTTATTTGATACCATGATACCACTCTTTAGAATTTAAATTTTAAATGTCAAAAAAATTAAAACCAAAATTTTGGGTGTTCACAAGATGCGTCTCTACGTGCCCCTGTAACTTTCATAACTAAACTCAAAATATCCTAAGAGAAACAAAAAATGAGAAATCAAACATGAATAGTGTCACATAAAGACAAAAACACAAAATGCCACTATTCACATACAATTTGTCTTTTTGTTTCTCTTGGTGTATTTTAAATTTGGTTGTGAAAAATCTAGAGAATGTAAACACACATCTTGTCAACAGCCACAAATTTTTTTCCAAATTTTTCGACACTTAGAATTCAAATTTTATGAAATGGTATCATGGTATCATGTAAGGGATGGTATCACTAGATATTTTCCCGACCGAGGGCAGATGTTCGCGTCCCTCTTTGGTTTCTTGTAATTTTGTTGCTCCCTTCTATAAAGATCTGGCACGCTTTTCGCGTGCCCGCGAAAAAAAAAAGGATTGGATCCTGGAAGCGTTGCTGCGCCATGGTTGTATCCAAGAGGCAAATCGAGCTTACCAGCAAGCCTCTCGACGGCCGAGCGCGTGCTCCCTCTGCTGTGCGCCGGCGTCCATTCAGCACAGAGGCGGCATGTGTGTTCTTGCCTGAAATGTGTAGATGGCGCCGTGGTGGATGAGCAGCCGTTTTCTTCGATACCCATCCACCTACAGAAGCAACTCAATCTCCTCCCCAACCCAACAAGGTAATCCTTGGTCATTCACGTTTCGTTAAACATCATGTACGTGCCCAGTGCCCTGCAGAATACCCAGGAATGGTACATGATTTCCTTGGTCGTCCTAGCTCTGGTTGTATTTCAGTACATGTAAACAAGTATCTGAACGAGTGTTGTGGTTGTCATTAAGCATCCCAGGCAAAAATTAAATTAAGCTGCTTGATAATTCCTAAGAATCTACTACGGAGTAAAACTGTAGTGAAAAACAAGATTAACAGGGGGAGGTATAAAGAATGCACCTTTGCTTTTTTCTACATCCCTCGACTTTGTAGTGAGCCAAGCCAGGATGAAAATGTTAAATGGAAGAATGGCCGAAGTGAACAGAATATCACCTCATGTAACCACACCGTCGAGCACTTCTGTTGAGTCACCGTGGTCAAGCGCCCTGCATCTTCTTGGCGTTTTCAACACATTAGTCCTTCTGAGTTCTGACAATACCGTTTTCTTTTTTACTTTATTGCTTATGGGATTATTATGGATGCTTACAAATTTTCCTTGATTGGTGAATTTTTCCTCGTGCTCTTCTGCTCTTTGCTCACGCTATTAGCTGGTAGATTTTTGAATCAACAGCTAAATTTAATACCCAGGGGATTTGTAAATTAGTAATTACTTATATCTGAAGACCCATGCCATAACAGTGCCCATGTGTTGTTACACTTTTTATAATTAATATGTTTCCTGCAGCAAGTAAGATTAGAATCGGCCAGGGTTAATGCACGGGTGTTCAAACTGAACGTTTACATATCATTAGTTCTTTCCGTGAGTAGAGATCCAAATGATCCAAATGATTCAGTTAGTGTATTTGGAGTACGTGGAAGAAGTATTTAAGAACAAAAAGGGGGATGATTTCGTTGAGGATTTTGCATGTTGAATAATATAGTAGTTCAGTCTAAGTATTCCATGCTTCCTATTATCGAAAATCTGATGTAGCAAGTGGGAACTGTCAAGATTAATTCTATTGATGCAGTATTGTGCATTCATATTTGACATTTCTAAGCCCAAAGAGGAGGATGCATTGCTCTCTTGGTTTGCCCTGATCTCCACTTATTTGAATGGGGAATTTGTGTCTCAGGTGACTGGGGTTTTACCGTTTTGATGATAACATAGCCACTGCTTGCAGTTGCTGTTGACGCTGATGGTTCCCCTGTTTCGGTTTTTGGAGTGGTTGTGCAAGAAGAAAGGCCTAAGCTTTCAGGACTACTCATATGTCTCACCACGGATGCTGAAATCGTCTCAAATCAACTGGAGTAACTGAACTGGCTGAACAGACCTGTTATCGAAGATCCTTCTTCCCATTTATTTTCAGATGTGCCACGCAACTTAGGTAGCGAAGGATATTTCCTTTCTTCGAACAATTTTGTCAGGTCCTCTTCCTGTCTTGGTCCATCAATGTTTAATTGAGATAGCAGAAAATGGACTTGCAGCAATATCAGGAAACGACGGCTTGCATGTACTTCAAACCTCTTTAGCATATGCGCAATCTTGAAGAATATGTTTAGCAGTCTCAATCTTTTGAGAAGCAACAGGAGTCATCATGATTCAAATTTGTCGCCCGAAGACGCTCCGATCTTCCACGCATTCTCCAACATGGGCTGCTTAATTCTTCCGTAAATTGACATTCATATGCAGACTTAGCACTTTAAGCGCCATCTGTCGTGAGGTTGCATCGTATGGAATCCTCCTCCTCATTTAGCTCAGTTTACTGAATCATTTCCCTGAGTTGAATTGTAGATTCTTCTCATCCACCTTCCATTTGACAATCCTTCCCTAACATTGTGGTTCTTCCTCCAAGTTTGATTGTAAATTTGAGGGGCAATATCACAAGGTGCCCTTTCCTGTAGCCATCTATCATGCCAAAATTTAGCTTTATTTTCTCTTCCAAGGGAAATGGAAATGCAGGCAGCCAACAATTCTTTGTCCACTCCGTCGCATGGTGTGGGAGTGTCAATCCATCGGTTATATAATTTATGTTATTACCCGCAAAAATATATATGTTATGAGCTTCTTTACCCGTAACTAAATGTTTAGCCGGAATCTATGATATGAGTTTGTAGCTTTTTAATATTTTGTAAGTGATGGATAAAGAATTATTCTTTAAAATATCTGCGACGCAGCAACGCGCGCACGGTCCTTCTAGTATTTGGTCTGATTGGCCCGCCCAGTGCACCTACTTCCTGGCGTGCGCGCCTCAATTTCGCCGGCGGTAGCTGGACTTACCCCCGGCCAACCTGAGAGCTTTTCGCCAGCGGTAATGGCCGGCCCATCTGGGGGGCTCTGGCCCAACTTATCCCTGGCGCTTTCTGGCCCGTTTCGCCGGCGGTAAATGGCCTATCCCTGGCACCTCTAAGCGTACTCGCCGGCGGTAACGCGAGGAGGGTCTAAAAAATCTTACCGCCGGCAACTTTGAACCTGATTCGCCGGTGGTAATAGGTGCGGCTATAAGCTTATTCCTAGTAGTGAACCTCACTAGTTTGAAAAAAAAATCGTGGGAGTTGAACCAATGTTCATGCCCATTTTTGTTTTTTTAACAAATTCTATTGATTTCTAGCTATGGTTTTGCGTATCTCCCACTCTACGCTTCTTCATCTTGATAGGAAACATCAAGGTTGGTTTTACTAAGATTGTCTTCATGGCGATCTTTCGAGAAAACACTTGTTGGGTTGGTTATAGATGATAATAGATAGAAAGGTCCTAAAGAAGAATTCTACCCTCAACATAGCAGTTCAAGGCAAATCATCTTACAAACAACATCTAACAAGCATCAAACAATATGGTTCAAACACAAACAAAATAGTATGGTCATACGATAATTTGGTAAGATCAATACTTTGTTACGATATCGTTAGTTCAATAAAAGAGAAGTAATGGTGGTCCATTCTAATCATGTCTTCTATGCTTCAAGTTCTTCTTCTTTGGTATTTCTTTGGGTGTTGTGCAGTCTGCATGAGAGTCTTTCTTCAAATTTTCTTTGCTCTTTTATGCAATACTTCTTGTGGAGTTGAAGAATATCATGGGAATCATAAGTCTTCTTTCTTTAGGCCCTTGGTCATCATGAGTTCTTCCTTGATGGTTTTCATGAGGTAGGTTATCTAAGGAAAGAGGAAAACATTTTTGAAGATGGAGTAGGTGAGAATACTAGAAGTTCACAAAGCAACCATGTTTTAAATAGAAGTAGGATTAGATAGATTTTTCATCCTAGGGTCTTCCTATTTTCTAATCCAAACCTAGGGTCACGAACCTATGGTCAACACAACGCTCTGATACCATCTGTAGCGACCTCACCTTTTAAGGTGCCGATCTCTGTGCGTATCTGTGCTAGTCCCTGGATCAATCGCTAGCACACACAGTACAAGATGTAATATCAAGAAACAAAGGTCTTTATTACATCATATGATCCATAATTTACATAAATGATTACAAATTGCATAGCACAACACTACCATATCATCATAGTTTTACAACGAACAAACTTAGACATCATGGATTCCTTCGTCTTCATGTGCCACAGGCGAGCATGTTGAGGATAGACTTGTAAACCTAATCATCGTAACTCACTCGTCTATCAAAATATCTACAACAGGTAAAGTTACAGCCAAAAACATTTGGTCAATACTTTGAATGTATTAGCAAGATGACACTTTGGTGGACACAAGTGGCAACCTCACAAATACGTGATTATTTGGCTGGTAGAGTTTAGGATCTTTTGCGGAAAGCAATATTTTAGCCTACTTTTCAAAATTATTTTCATCCTTTTGAAAAAAAATACTAAGGACACACTAGGTCGCCCAGGTGCTCCTAATAAAATCTAAGACACATTGGGTCGCCCAAGTGCCTATTAGGACACAATAACTAATCCACCGTGCACTACCGCTACGGGTCACCCGGCTCTGGATACATGGTGACCTTAGCTTCGTATGCTCCTAGCCCATTGTTGTAACCAGCAAGTTTTATTCATAAATTGGGATGAGGAGACTTTCGAACAGGACCCTTGTCAGTTCGCTCGAATTGTCCGTAGCCGGGGACACGGCTAAGTACATAGTTTTTAACACTCTGCAGAGGTTGTACAATTTACCCACATGACCTAGTCTATTCTTCTTCCATGATGCATATTTTGCTCAAATGGACAGATGTCGACTAGGACGGGACTTTTCAGAAGTGATCACCTAGAACTTTCTCTACGGATCTGTACCAACCTACATTTCCCTACATCATCTGTCACGTAGGGCCCAGGTTCTCACAACATACTCCGTCAAGCCAGAGCCCATATAGCTTGTGGTTGTACGGTAAGCTAATGAGCAAGCTTGTCTACAATCTCTTTAATCCTGGGTGAATTTCCGCAAATGTGCACTCACACCAGGGTATCGCCGTTGACAGGGCCCCCTGATGCAGCTACCCGCTCCAAAGCTCCACCATTCACCCAGGTAGTTCATTAAACTTAGTTGTTTTTCCTTAACCACTAGCAAAACATTCTCATGGCATATCTAAGCATCATACTAATTTTAATGGCGACAAAAGATACAAGTCAAGAACAAGAACAAATACCTATTCTACTAGGTGTGAATAGCAAAGCATTAAATCCTACACATGCATACTACAAAAAGAACTACATGCATAGATAAAACTGGGACTTTTATGATTGGTGTGTCACATGACTTTTTGGTAGTTGATGAGCGTTCTCTTTTCTTTCAAAAAAATACGACGCTCTCCATACGAACTATAAGATGAAAATAGCATAAAATAAACACACCATTCATAGCAACATAATCAAATAAGACAACAAATCGGAAATCGCTCTATGGTATTAAGGTGTGGCATGGGGTTTGGCTTGCAAGATATGAATTGAATAGATTGAAGATCTAAAGTCAAATACTTGAAATCAGATCGTCTAAGATATAGTGAAAACAATTGGTAGGATACTTAAGCATAGATGGAATTTGAATGACCCATGTGAATAGGATTCACTCTAGTCTCAAACGGTGCAACTATAATACTATTAAATATAGTATGACAACACTTACAAACAAGTACAAGTTTCACATAGGTTTTGGTATGAGTAAAAGATATGTTGAATTACTCAAATAACTCATTTTCTGTTTGAATAATTTAAACTAGAAAAATAGGATACACAGGCTTTATATTGAAGGGATTTCTATTTTCCTGCCCTCGGGTCCTTAGTTGTACTCAGTTTTTCCTAGCTCCTTGATTTTTTCTCAGTTTTCCCCAAGCCCTTGTTTGAAACCCGCAGAAGGAGCTCAGACGGGAGGATTCCCGTTTAGTTGACCGTTCCGTGCTAACGTGTGGGGGGCGCGTCGTGTGGGGCTGGTAGAAAGGGACCGCGTGGGACGGGACGAGACCGTGTTTGGTTGTACGTGAGCAGGAGCTGGGTTCTGTCTCTCTCGGCCTAAATTGGCATTTTTAAGAGCACCTTTTCCCCCTCTTTCTCTCTGTCTTTTTTCACCAAATTAGTATCAAATCTAGAGAAGCTTGCATTTATGTCTTTCTTCAATTATTTGTGACTTTTGGCCCTCGTTGTTGCCTAATATGGCAGCAAATCTAGTCCTCCCTCTGGTTCATATGTATGTAGTTAAATCTATAAGCAAATCTCCATGCTAATGTACGATAAATTATTCACACAGTCATAGTAATCGAGAAAACAAAGTAGGGCCAACAAAATATAGTAGAATATGGATAGATAATAGGGATCTCTCTCTAGATAATAAGCTGCATACAGCAGCCAACATAGTAATAGGTTCGAGGTTCTTCACAACATCATCATACTAACAACATAACAATGAGTGATCCCTAGCTAACAACAAAATCGAATCTGCTTTGCAGCAGCAGTACACGTCCAGGACTCTGCCTACCCCATCTGGGCTCTGCCTCCACTTGTTGCTCCCCTTGAGCACCTTGGGCTTGATCGGAGGCATGCGTCCGGCGGAGATCTACACCCGCTGCAACTTGCGGAGGTGAATGCCGAACGCCTTGTGCTTGGCGCGGAAGGAGTAGACGTTCACTGTCGCGCCGACCTTAGGGAAGATCCTTCCGATGTCCTCGGCATGCGTGAGGAGGTAGTTGAAGTCGGTGCCGCCGAGTCTCCTAGTGCAGAAGGGGCACTTGTAGACACCCTTGGCGAAGTAGGAGATGCAGAATGAGGACAGAGAAACAGAAAGACCTGCCTTAGCATCTTTATATTCTGAAATCTGTCCACTAATTGACCACATAGGACTAGCAGCACTAGATACTCGTGCAATCTACTCTGTTTCTTGCGGACTTCTTTGCCATCCTGGAATCATTTTTTACTTAAACATCAGAGATAATGAAATGGAATCAATAAAAGGGCAGACAAAAAAGAGGCAACTAGATGTACAAGTACTCTTGTCGGACATGGTGTTTTGGCTCATAGGTGTAGATGCACCTATTATGAAAAATATATTTTAGATTTATTCAAAATGTTTAAAAATTTCGAAATAAAATCCTGAGTGTGCAGTCTCACATTCAATCTTAGCTCACAAAAGTTTGGCACGAAAAAAACATTTTGTGTGCACTATTAAAAAGGGAAACGCTGGCTTTCCCCCGGGGGATCGCGCGCTGGCGTCCTCCGGGTTGGTAGCGCGCCACGCGTCCACGCACATCGGGTGGGCCCCACGGACAACCTTATCTTTTCTTGGCGTTCTCACCGACAGTCTTCGTCTTCCTCTCGTTCTCCTTTTCTTCTCCCTCATATCTGCTCCTCCCCATCACCACCGCAGTCCACCTCACCTCCGGGAGCTCGCTCCGCCTCGCCACATCAGACAGCCATAGCCGCGCCGGAGATCACCTAAATCCCTACCAGGAGCTTGCCCACCGCGACCCTGGGCTCGCCGCAGCCTACGGGGCGGAGCACCAGGCGGTGGCGCGACATGGTGAGGTCGGCGCACAGGGCCGGCGACGGGAACCCCATGTCTTTGCCGCGCTCTTCACCTCCACGCCCACGTGCGACCCGTAGTTGGTTCCGTCGGCTGGTGGCGTTGCTGCAGAAGGTATGCGCCGTTGCTCCCAATGGCGGTCGGCGGGCGCCCTTGATGTTTCTCCTTGTGGTGGGCTCCGGTGCTGCATACGGAGGGCGGCGTTGCTCCCGACGGAGGGTGGAGTTGCTCCAAGCGGCGGCTGAAGTTGCTCCGAGCGGCCGCCGGCGTTCCTGCCAGTGGCGGGTGGCGTTGCTACCAGCGGCAGCCTACGATGCTCCCAGCGGCGGGGGGAGTTGCTACAAGCGGCGGCCGGCGTTGCTCCGAAGGGCCGCCGCCTCTGCTACACCGGCTGCTGGCTCTGCTGCCATCGGGCCGCCGGCCTTGCTACAACCGTCCGCCGCCTTTGCTAAAAACGACCGCCGGCCTTGCTACAAGCAACCGCTGTCGCTACATAAGGCAGCCTCCTCTTCTACAATCACCTGCCGTCGATCGCTGCTACAAATGGCCGCCGCCGCTGCTACAAACGGCGGTTGGCTCTGCTGCAGGCCGTCCACCTCCGTCGCTCATGGTGTGGACCGGAGACGACGGTGCTACGACCGATGAAGACGCTGCTGCAAATGGCGACGAGGTGGTGCTGCTATGAAGAGCGGCGCCGACGACAGGAGCTTCGCTCATGCGAACGGGGGCGGCGATTCTGCCGGCCGGGCGGAGGTGCTAAATCTCCGGCGGGGCGGAGGTGCTACAATCTCCAGCGGGGGTGGAGGTGTTACCGGCGGGGACAGCGATTCTGCTGGTGAAGGCGAGGCGGGCGCTGCCCAGATACCATCTGTACGGAAGGGTTGGGGAAGAGGACGATGTCCTTTTTTTTCTCTGCGTAAAGACACCAACTGACGGTTAGATTGTTTTCCATCGAACGGCTGCGGACCTGGGGGATCGGGGATTTGATCCCCCGGGGCACGGATGCGGACGATGCTGAGCGTCCTCCGGGGGATCAAATTCCCGATCCCCCGGGTCGAGAGGCGTACGATCTCGTCGTGATCTAGACCGTCCACACCGGTCAATGCTGCCAGCGAACCTAAAAAAAAAAGAGGAAAAGAGGCTGGATCCTGCATAAATGGCCGTCCGCGCGTAGCATCGACGCCGCCGCGGTGGCCCTTATAGGAAAGGCGGCGGACGTATATAGCAACGGCGGCGGCCGCATGTAGCATCGGCGCCGCCGCGGTGGCCCTTGTAGCAACGACGACGGCCTGCTGTAGCAACGGCGGCGGCCGCATGTAGCAACGGCGCCGCTGCGGTGTCCCTTGTAGCAACGGCGGCAGCCTGCTGTAGCATCGACGGCTGCCGTATGTAGCAACGGCTGCGGCCGCATGTAGCATCAGCGCCGGCCACAGTGGTCCTTGTAGCAAACGAAGTTGGCCTGATGTAGCGACGGTGGCGGCCGCATGTAGCGACGGCGGCGGCCCTTTGCAGCAAGCCCGTTGCGGACTTGAAGCCTATGGCGAGCGCGACCGCGAAGAGGCCGCTTGCGAGGGAGGGGGCGAGCTTGTCGTGGTGGTCGCCTTCTTCAAGCCATCACCGACGCTGCGCCGCGCATCCTCCATGAACGACGGCGTCGGTCTTCCGTCGGCCATGGCCATCGTCGCCACTTGTAGCAAGGTCGCGAGCCCCTTGTAGCAAGAAAGTCGTTCGCAAGCAGCAAGCCCACCCGCTGCTAGGAGCAACCGTGCTTGCCGATAGCAGCAACGCCCATGGCGGCGACCGCCTCGGCGAGCTGTGCGTGGCGGAGCAGGTGAACCCAGGTATGGAGCAGGCGGGCGCCGTGATGGAGACGCAGCATCAGCCTGGTCCATGGATTCCCCGGCGCGCGACCTCGGCAGCAGCGGCCTGGTCCCCGGTAGCCGACCGGACCGCGCATCGTAGGCGGCAAGGAGCCCAGATCGAGGTGGGCAAGCTCCGGGCGGTGGGGCGGGCTAGCTTCGGAAGGCGGAGGTGGACGATGCGTAGGAGCGCTGGGAGGTGGAGGTGGAGTGGGGCGAGCGGAGCTTCTAGAGGTGGAGTCATGGAGGCAGACGACCGGCCAGGATTGGAAGAAGGAAAAATGGGGAGAAAAGAGAGAGGCATGAGAGAAGATAAGGTGGGCCCCAGGGGGACACGCGTCGTCGCACGGATGCGGACGATGGGAGAGACTTGTTCCCCCGGGGGAACACCAGCCGTTCGAATGCTATTTTGGAGCGTCGAAAATTGTTTTTTACAGTGGCCACAAAAATAATATTTTTCTATGAGACTTCATGCGCAAACATAGAATGTCTAGATGTACATCCTGATATTTTTTTCAGAACCTTTAGACATTTTAAAATATGATTTTGAATAATGGGTGCATCTACACCTATGAGCCAAAGTAGATTTCCCTACTCTTGTCCCCCTAATATATATATTCTAGTTTTCCATGTGAGGAAATGGTTCCAGGATATCAAAATGCGCGGAAGTGGGTTTGCAATAGTGCTGAAGTTGTAATGTATTATGCAAGGACCCATATTCTTGACTATAGCAGTCAATGTGTGTGGTGTCCTGTAATGGTTTTCTGCTTCTTTCCTCTGTTTTCTTCCTTAGTAAGGTGGCTGTGAATGGGGTGGATGTACATTGCATACCAGCAAAGTTGGTGTTGATGGATGCATGTGAACTTTTCAGTTGATACTCAACCAAACTTGCAAAGAAAAATAAGAAATACAAGACCATAATTGTGAAACTAATCATACACTGCACAGGAACTTCTTGAAAACCCTGAACAAGAAGGATAATTATAAAATGGTGGCATATGGCATACCTCTGTTATGGCTCCATCTCAACTATTAATTCATAATACAAATTGGCTTTATACAATCATTTTTGTCATATTCAAAGTAAGTATTGCAATGTTCAACACTTACTCGTGAACAAGAAATAGCTCAATCCTTGGAAATTCTCATTCACTTCGTGGACATAATAGCAATGAAATACATCAGCACCACCAACCCAAAAGGGCTAGGTTCAGCTTGACCGATTAATAGAGCTCATCACCATTATGAAATTATTGTGTTGACCAAGTTAATATATCTCTATGTGAAAACCTATGCTACACCCTTATCTTTCGGAGAATCCTCAAAATCATCTTCACAATTGCCAAAGCCCAGTATACACAACATCTTGGCATCCGGTGTAATGCCTGCCTGGAGCATACTCTTGTACATCATCTTAGCTTTCCTCTCATCTCCAGTTTTGTAGTATCCTATTATGAGATCTGTATAAGTTACTACAGTAGGTGTAAGGCCCCTATTTATCATTTCTTCCATCAACATGTTTGCACCATCCATTGCAAGTACTTTGCTGAACCCACCAATTAAACAAGTATAAACAAAAGCATCTGCAGGCAAACCCTCCTTTTCCATCTCTCTGAATATTTCCAGAGCAGCCTTCATGTTTGAGCGCTTACAATAGCATGCAATTAGAGACGTATATAAAATCATGTCCGGTTTGATACCCTTCCCAATCATATGATTAAACAATGTCATAACTTCCGGAAGTCTATTATCATGGCACAGACCATTTATCAGGCTAGTATACGTAAAGATATTAGGTTTTGTCCCCTCATCCACCATTTTATGATACAACCTGAAAGCCTCATGCAGATCCAAAGCTTTCACAAAACCATCAATAATAATACTGTAAATCACAGTATCAGGAACATAACCCCTTTTTATCATATCCCCGAAAATTCCCCATACATCATCAGATTTGTTGACCTTAAACAGGCCATTGATGATAACCCTGTATGTACAAAGGTTGGGGAAAATTCCAAACTGGCGCACTTTATCCAGGAATGTGAAGGCTTCAGCAATCCGGCCTTTGTTACTCAAGCCATTGACAAGAATTGTGCAGGTCACAATGTTTAGACTTATCCCATTATCGAGCATGAGCTCAAATGCACTCAATGCTTCTTCAAGGTCCCCATGTCTACAGTATGCAAATATCAGACTAGTGTAATTGTAGACATCTGGAACAAAATTATGATGAACCATGTCATTCCAAAGGTCACAGGTAACGTCTAGATCCAAATGTTGGCAACAGCCATGAAGAACAATGCTGTACACTATGTGGTCAGGCTTGAAACCATGCTCTTTGAGCCTCTTAAAAAGCTCAAACGCCCATTCAATATTTCCAACTCGACAAAGGCCATGCAAAAGTGAACTGTAACTTGCCAGATTAGGGGCAATTCCATTCTTTGCCATTTCAACAAGCATGTAATAGCCTGTCAACAGATCCCCTTTTTTGCATAACCCATCAACTAATATGCTGTAGCTATGGACATCTGGGACAAACCCACCCTTCTTCATCACATCAAACACCGCTATTGCTTTTTTAAGCTGACCCTCGTGACAGAAACCATGAATCACTGCATTAAAACAGTAAATGTTGCAAGGGTCGCCTCTCTGACAAATCATTTGAAGAAAGTTCCATGCAGATGTCACCTGTCTGGCACGGCATAGCCCATAGAGGTAAGTACCAAATGTTACAGCATTCGGCCTCACACCTTTTGTTTCCATTTCACGAAGAAGCTCGAAGGCTTCCTCCAAGCATAACTTATCTCCATGGGTATACGCACTCATCAAAACTGAATAAGAGTAGACATTTGGTGAAGGACCAGAACTCTTCATATCATCAAACAAACTCCTTGCGTGCAGGATTTGTTTCTTTTCAACCAAGCTCTTCAGTAAGAAGTTGCACACTCGCAACTCAACTCCAACCTTCTTGGCCTCAATGTAAGTGAGAAGAGCATCCTCAAACATTGACAGATCTGCAAAAATCCAAATGATTGTGGCATAAACTTGTAGCAATGTCATCGACCCGCCCATATTGCTGACCAACATAAGTGCCAACTCAAACAACTCTGGCCCAGCATCCCCGCAGTAATCAACAATGCTGTGAATCAAGCACCGGATGTCTGTGATTCCATGCGGCAAGACTGACCGCATAAGCAATGCAAACAACCCAACTGACTGGGATAGCCCATATAAGCTGACACACTCCCTGAAGGTAATCTTTCTGGCCTCATCCAAATTCGATGTCCGGACTGCTAGTGCGATCAAAGGATGAATACACCGCTTTCTATACTCGCTGCAAAAAGAGCTTCGACTGGGTTCTTGATCATCCAAGCTCTTAAAGCTACAAGCCAGAGAGGAAAGGCGCAATACCGGGGGGCGATTTCTGCTTATAAGGGCTCGACGCAGGAACCCTGGCACTGCTCGGTGCATAGACGATGAATCCCAACCCGTCTTTACATTGATGGCACCAGTCGAAGAAGGGAGATGCCGCAAAAAGATTGCGCTTCATAGACCAAGCTTCTTCCTTTATCAGTTGACTGAGAGTTAAAAACGAGAAAGAATAAAACAAGCTTGCAAGTTTTATATCAGAATTTCCTGCAAGAAACAATCAAAATTAATTTCTTCTTTTCTCTGTCGAGATAAAAAGGGCAGCGCAGCTGCCGTTGTTCGAAAAGAAAGAACAATAATCTAACTGGGGAGATACAGCATAAACATAGCAACAAGTTATAAACATCTATCAAGCGAATGCATTGAATTAAACTTGGAAGAACAAATTAACATCAATCTTTATCAAGCATTGCTTCTGAGTACAAATTATAAAGCTGGTGTAAAAGAGCACAGGGCACTCACGCTGGTAGCGGCGGCGCGGCGCCCTTCCAAGTTGTACGTGCTGGATGGAGGTAGGGCAGGAGGGAGGGCGCGTGCACGAGGGGATCTGCGGCTGCAGGGTCACGGGGAGGCGGGAAGAGAGAGAAAGTTCGCAGCGGCGGCGCGGGCAAGGAGGACCGCAGCGAGCGGCGCGAGGCAGAGTGGAGGTCTCCGCGTTCAGGCTGTTTGAGCGAGAGCAAGTACCTATCCTACAGAATGGGGAGCGTGGACTACGAGTCAAGCAGAGAGAATGCGAGAGGCAGTTCCGCACCACTAGAGCATCGCACGTCCGCACCAGCACTCGAGCTCTTCATGGGCGGCGGCAGACGGTCGCTCGGAGGAGTGTAGGAGGCGGGCCAGTGGCAGCGGCTTAGCAGCCGAGAAGCCCAGCGTCGGCGGCACCGCGCCGGAGAAGGACGAGGTCGAGCTGCACGGGGCGCGTGGCGGCGCGTGGTTCCAGCCGCAGCGAACCAGGGGAGGGAGGGAGCGAGAGACGCGCACAGAGAGGGGAGGGGTTCGAGCGTTGCCCCGCTCGGGCCTTGTTTCCATCGTGCTCGGATTGTTGGGCTACAAAAATGGGCCAGTACTGCGGTCTGCCCCAGGCGAGATCAGATATTCCCTCAAGAAAAAAAGGCGAGATCAGAAATCCACCATATGTTGTGACTTGTAGTGTGTCTAAGAGGATCTCTGCCCCTATCTATCTATCTATAGCTATATCTATATCTATATCTATATCTATATACCTAATAATAAAGGGAGGATTATTTCCGTCGTCCAACACTTTTTGGACAGCTTTACCTTCCCACCAAAATACATAATACATACAATGTCATGGTACCTCTTCGTTCCTAAGTCACCTAACATGATTCCACTTCTTCTAACACAGCAAGTAGGCTCTGCGATGGGACTCCTCAGGCTTGACACGATTCGTGTGCAGAGCAGAAACCTTGATCGATCAAAACACGGACTCGACTCGATTGAGTCTGATTGCCTATATATAAACCACCAAGGACCCGATCGATTCAATTGCCTAGATACGTACCAGCAAGACAACGCCGGCGCCGACAAGCGGAACAGGCCATCCCTCAGCGACTCTCCGTAGTTCGCTGGCCACGAAACCGAGCTTCCTGTCGGCAAGGAAATCCAGGATGGACGCCGTTCGCCGGAGTTGCTCCCTCACCGGAGTGCACTGGCGGAGCTACGTGAGGGCCGAACTGGGCCGTGGCCCGCCCAGGATTTTTGCAAAATGTCTCTATACCTATGTCTTCTTGGCCCAATCTGTTAGAACTGGTAGAGCAAACACCAAACAGGCAGCCCCTCACGGCTATGCAGGGCGACCCAGGCAATGTAATGGGCTTTTATTCCCCGCTACAAATCAAAAAGCCCAATAAAAAGATTGTCTAAGAAAACACAGCGTCCGCTGTTTTGGCTGCTTCGCTGATTTTCTTAAAAAAGAAGTTGTTGTTGGTAGAAAGTAGCTATATTTAGTTTGTTATTCGATCACACTAGTCGAGCACATGTAAATTTATATCTTACCCAAATTCATAGTTAACATCTCAATAGCACAACTTTTCACTCAAATTTTCCTCAAATTATTATTTTTTAACAAAAAAATCACCAAATTCTTAGTTAATTAATTAAAAATTGCTCTAATGTAGTCTGGCCCGCCCAACTTTTTCCTTGAAGCTCCGCCACTGCCGGAGTGGCAGCCTGCCCGAGTCTAGGTCACGCCAGATGCGTAGCCTTGGTTGCGCCTGGCTCAGCTCGATTACGGGGACGGTCACCGACATTGTCATCGCTACTCTGCGGCTCGCCGGCCGGCCGGAACCCGAAGAAGCGACGCCCGCGTCCGTTGACGACTGGGCAAGCTTTTCTCTCCTATGCAAGCTAGATGATTTGGGGATTGATTGGGAGCTATTTCTGACAGAGGATTGATGGATTGGTTCTGTAGTGATCTCTAGAGGTAGTGATCCTCAGACGGAAGAGTACAACTAGAAATTAAAGAAGCAGAGACCGTGTGGTGGAAATCACCGTCCGGTGAGCGAGACCGTGTCCGGCGAGCTCGGCGTCATGGTCCCGTAGAGCAGCGTCTGTAGACGAGACACAAGAGGACCACCCCCGAGAGGAGCACCGTGTGTGCCTCTACATCTGTCGACCGCGCGGCGGTGCTCGTGTACTCAAAATCCAGGACCTCAGGCGACAGCGGTCCGGACTTGGGTTGGGTGTCGGCTGCAGAGCACAGCAGAAATCTAGAGGGCGCTGGCTGTGCTAAGCACACGGGGCTGCTTGCGCACGGCCTTCCTTGACGCGCATGCATGCGAGGAGCACCCAACTTTCTGCGATGCGCGGCCTGCTGCTTGGCACTGCGCGCTGCTTGCATGATGTTCTATACGAGTCTATACTTCTCTATACTACATATTTACCAAGCAAAGTTTAGAAAACAAGGTCGTATATCTAATTCAAAGCAAGCTGCGCGAGTAGAGGAGCATACGGTCATATGTATCATGACTGATTTTCATGCGCCAGTAGAGGAACATACAGTCATGCGCGAGTAGAGAAACAATCCTGCAAAGATTGGCCACACGGAGGACTCCGGCGAGAAGCTAAAGTTGCTCTCTCTGGACAAACATGGTCTATTTACTCCATTTTTCATGTGAATATGCTGACAGATTAACCATCTGAATATATGTCAACAAAACAGTTCAGAGCATTGTTTTTTTTTTTAGGGAAAGTTCAGAGCATTGTTGATGCGATGGATCTGGTTAGTTTCTACGACTTGCCATACCCGGATCTTACTTTATGAGCTGTTTTGATGTTTTTTTTTCTGTCCGGATAGACTTGCAATTTGCTCCGTAGCGAAGCACGGGCTTTGTCCTAGTTTCAAAAAAGTGAGTTTAGTCGGATTTAGCCATGGCGCAAAATAGAAACTGAAAACGCTGAAATCAAACGTCGCGGGAAAATCGAAACTCGCGATTGCACTCGATTTCATCCGATAATCTGAATTCATTCATAATTTACAATAATAGGGGCAAAATACATGCATATTCGACTACATTCCATACTAGGGACCTAATTAGACTAGATTTTTAGTCCCCGGAGTGACTATACTGTCACCGGGGAGCTTAATATCGCTGGCGGAGGGTTCTGGGTTGCCGGCTCCTCCTAGGCGACGATAAGCGCCGCCACCTCGATGGTCGCCGCCTCGGAGGTGCTCCCGCAGGCTAGAGGCGGCTCGTCGTCATCGTCGTCACCGCGCGGGGCCAGCATCGGCAGCGGCGGGCGCCTCCGCTTCTCCTTCCGTAGCCGCCTCCTGGCGCGCTTGAAGGCGCGCCATTAGCTCCGGCCACTTCCGGCTGGCCCGCTTCCGGGCGCCTCCGCTTCTCCTTCCGTAGCCGCTTCCTGGCGCACTCCAGCTCCGCCCGTACACCCAGCAGACGCCGAGTTGATCTTCCGCCGCCGATTCGGCCACCTCCCCTACCCACGCGTCTTGCACGCCCCATTTCGGATGGAGGGGTGGTGGCCGAAGCGGCGGAGCGGCGTCGGAGGGGCCGGAATCTCTCGCCGGAGCGGAGGCAGGCGGCGGCGACGGGATAGGAGCGGCGGAGGGGAGTAGGGTTTACGAACCGAAATCCCCTCTGCGGCCCCTTTTAATACGGGGCATCCGCTCTATTTCTCGGGCCCCTGAACTTCGTTTACGGGCCGGCCCATGTTTTCGGGCTCTGTTCTGCGCGCGATTCGGCCTGAACCCGTAAATCCGCCGAAAAAGTTCAGTTCCAGCGGGATTTACGGGCTCTGTTAGAGATGCTCTAAGGACACCTACACAACGGCGACCCGGACGCCGTTGGCCAGTCCGGATGGGGCTGTTCGGGTGGCCGCGCGGACACGCGCACAGGCGGATCTGGCCGTCGGTCCGCTTGGGTCGCGCACTCCACCCAACGCGCGGACGCATCCCAAAAGTCAAATATAACAAAAAATAAGAAAATAAAGAAAATAAAAACAAATTAAATTTAAACTAGAGTTCATTTAAACTTAGCCCTATTTTGGGCAATTTTTACACAAAAGAAAGCCCTATATGGACTTTAAACTGAAAAAAGGAGGAAACCCTAGTCCAGGGTTTGGGACGCGGTAGCCGCCGCGCGCCGCCTACTCCCAGTACCATCGTCATCGCCGTCGATGAGAACGACGCCACCCGGCGGCGACGCGATGTTCCGGCTGGACACGCTGGAGGGTGCCGGGGACTCCGGCCAGGGCGACCACTACGCCCTTTCCCAAGCGGAGTGTGGGTCCGGAGGGCTCGTCGTCCTGCGCAGGTGTGCCAGCCGCGCCGCCTCCTTCTGTCGTTGGTCCACCGCAGCGGCCTGCAGCTCCGCCTCGTGCCGGAGCGTGGCTAGGCGCTCCTCCTCCTCCCGGAGCGCTGCCTGGCGCGTGGCCTCCTCCTGTCGGCGCGCCATGGCGAGGAACGCCCACGCGTCGGCGTCCTCCTTGGCCTTCCTGGCCTTCTCCTCCAGCGCGGAGGCGCGCAGCGCCTCGGCGAGGTGCGGCCATTTGGCCAGCTCCTCGAGGTCGTTGACCTCGCGGGACGCCGCCAGCGCGGCCTGCAGCTCGGGCTCGTCGTCCTCCTCGGGTTGGGCCTATGGAGCTTTGATACGTCTCCAACGTATCGATAATTTCTTATGTTCCATGCTACTTTATTGATGATACCTACATGTTTTATGCACATTATATGTCATATTTATGCATTTTCTGGAACTAACCTATTAACAAGATGCCGAAGAGCCATTTCTGTTTACTGCTTTTGGTTTAGAAATCCTAGTAAAGAAATATTCTCGGAATTGGACGAAACTTTCGCCCGGGGTCCTATTTTGCACGAAGCTTCCAGAAGACCGAGACCTAACGAAGTGGGCCACGAGGCAGCCAGGGGTGGCCGGCGCGGCCCAAGCAGCCGCGCCGACCTATCCCTGGGCCCCTCGTGTGGCCCCGCGTTGACCCTCCGCCTACTTAAAGCCCGTCGCGAAACCCCAGCACCGAGCCACGATACGGAAAACCTTACGGAGACGCCGCCGCCGCGTCCCATCTCGGGGATTCGGAGATCGCCTCCCACCTGCCGGAGAGGGGATTCATCTCCCGAGGACTCTACACCGCCATGGTCGCCTCGGAGTGATGAGTGAGTAGTTCACCCCTGGACCATGGGTCCATAGCGGTAGCTAGATGGTCGTCTTCTCCTTGTTGTGCTTCATTGTTGGATCTTGTGAGCTGCCTAACATGATCAAGATCATCTATATGTAATTCTATATGTTGTGTTTGTCGGGATCCGATGGATAGAGAGTACTATGATTATGGTGATTATCAATCTATTGTTCATGTGTTGTTTATGATCTTGCATGCTCTCCGTTATTAGTAGAGGCTCTGGCCAAGTTTTTACTCTTAACTCCAAGAGGGAGTATTTATGCTCGATAGTGGGTTCATGCCTCCATTGAATGCGGACGTGAGAAAGTTCTAAGGTTGTGGATGTGCTGTTGCCACTAGGGATAAAACATTGATGCTATGTCTAAGGATGTAGTTGTTGATTACATTACGCACCATACTTAATGCAATTGTCTGTTGCTTTGCAACTTAATACTGGAGGGTTCGGATGATAACCTGAAGGTGGACTTTTTAGGCATAGATGCGGTTGGATGGCGGTCTATGTACTTTGTCGTAATGCCCAATTAAATCTCACTATATTTATCATGTCATGTATATGCATTGTTATGCCTTTCTCTATTTGTCAATTGCCCGACTGTAATTTGTTCACCCAACATGCTTTTATCTTATGGGAGAGACACCTCTAGTGAACTGTGGACCCGGGTCCTATTCTTTACATAGCATACAATCAACTTGTTTTACTGTTTTTTGCAAACATCTTCCACTCGATACGTTTAATCCTTTGTTACAGCAAGCCGGTGAGATTGACAACCTCACTGTTTCGTTGGGACAAAGTACTTGGGTTGTGTTGTGCGGTTCCGCGTTGGCGCCGGAATCCCTGGTGTTGCGCCGCATCACATTTCGCGACCATCAACCTTCAACGTGCTTCTTGGCTCCTACTGGTTCGATTAAACCTTGGTTTCATATTGAGGGAAAACTTGCCACTGTGCGCATCATACCTTCCTCTTGGGGTTCCCAACGGACGTGTACATCTACGCGCATCAGCTTGCGCTGGCGCGGCCCGCGGCGGAGTAGCCACGGGCTCGTCGATGTAGAGACCGTCGGGGCAGCGGCTAGCCCTCCTAGCAAGCGTGCACGGCTGCGCGCGAGGCCTCGTCATCGCCGAGGTGAAGCACGTGCGCCACGCGCGCTTCATGCTCCACCTCGAACTTGTGTCGCTATAGGCGGGGTCCTCCCGGAGGTCCGCCAGCAGCTGCGCGCGCCGCCGCCGGATCTCCGTGACGCGGGCGCGGGCGGAGCCCGGGATCGGCGGCACCGGAACCCGATCTGGGCTTAGGTGCCAGCCGTGGGCACGTCACCCCACGGCATTGGGACGCCGGCCTCCCAGAACATCTGCGCCACCGCTACAGTGATGTAGATCCGGTCGCGGATGGGAGCCGGCGGCCCCATGTCGAAAGCCGCTGGCGCGGCTCGCCGGTTGCTGCCGGCCTCGTGGTTGTTGGCGGACGGCTCGAACTCACGCTTCGGGGCCATGGCGGCGTGGAAGGTCGAGCTCATGCGGCCGGAGTGGAGTGTGGAGTGGGGACTGGATAGGGACAGTCCCCCTCCCCAGTCCACATTTAATAGGACTGGTGGAACAGACACACGGACCAGGCGGACAAGCGAGGACGCCGCGTGCCATCCGCGGCCACGCAAACCTGTCCCAGATTTGAGCCGGGTTTGGGTCGTCACGGACACCACGACCATCCGCATTTGCGATGCGTGGCCGCGTTGGGCCGCTGTTTTGTCCGTTTCGACCCATCCGGACGCACGGGCGCGGGATGGGTCGCCGCGTTGGACATGCCCTAACTACTTCAGAATCAATTAGTTTGGTGACCATATTGTACTTATATTTGTGTTAGGTACAATGGAGATGCATTGGATGCTTGTCTCACACTTAGGAATAAGTGGTGACTCAATGGTAATTTGAGGCAAGTTAGGATGATCAACAAACTCATACCTACTACATCCACACCAATGATATTTTGTTAATAAGTATCTCCTCAGTCCTCACGCATATTTTTCTAGCATCCAACCGTGTGGTTGCATCTTCGCATGAATCTCTTGATTTGCAAATATTATGCTTCTTGAAAAGATTTTAATGAAACATCTTTTGTATTGCAAATGTGAGTAAATTGAGATGAGCACATATGTTGGGAAGTATATAAAATCATGCTCATGATTCATTCATCCCGAATATGTCTATCTAGAAAATTTATTGCATATCAATTCCTCAAGCCTCTCACATGTGCAATATCGACGAAAGTGCAAATGGAGTTATTTCTTTTTGTATCCTCGTTTGTGATACTTGTTTCCTTTCTCAAAGCATCCCAACTATCTTCTATCCTTTGTTGATATTTGTGATGTATTTTATGTGTTTTTGGTTGAAGTTCATGAATGTACAATAAAATAAAATTGAGCCTTTGGCCACTCTATTAAGCAAAAATTCTTATTGGTATAGTGCATGACTTCGTCCTGGATATCATGTTATATTTCTTGTGTACCTATTTTGTGTGTACATGTTTCTTTATGAATAAACATCTTCGTGATATGGTCCACTTAGAGAAACTTATACACATAAGAGGTGATACATCTCCATTTGATATCTTATCTACTTATTGTGTATTGATTGGTTACGCTAAGCAATTTAATTCATTGAAGACTATGATGATGCTATTTGCTCATCCTTCTAATAGTCTTATAATATGCTTTGTCATGTCTTTCACATATCCTCTTGGTTGAGCCTTTTATTATGGTGCCTCTTACTTTTTGCTCAACCATTTGTTTGTTGCAAGTGTTAAGCTAATTTTCTATCTATGACAAATGTTTGTGTTTTAGATGGTAATGAGGGAGTGAGGATTCCATGTTATGCATATTGTATTCAAATGCAACAATCTAATGTATGCACGTACCTTGGGGAGGTTCCTCGTTTTATTTAAAGCACTATTTTGTGGTTATCATTAGATTTTAATTCACTTGGTATATTTTGTTTTGAATGATATTATGGGAGCTATGAGTCCGTGTTTGTTCACTTTATACTCCAATGCAAATTGTCTAGTTTTGTGCACAAACCTTGGGGAGATCCCTCATATTATTCAAAACACTCTTCTTGATCTTATCATAATATCTATCTTTCTTTTGGTATCTTCTTTTTGGTTCATTTGATTGCTTGCTTCATTTGTTGAAGTTTTTGGACTTCTTAATCTTTTTGAAATCTTTGATCCTTGTTATAGTGTGATTCCCTCTGAATATTCGTCATTGGATATGTGCATTTGATTGCACTCACACTATGAGAAATGCACACCTTATGGAGGAACTCTCACTATATTGACATCTCTAGATTTTTTCGCCCATTTCAGCAATGGATGCCAATGGGGGAGAAGTTAGGAGGGTTTAAGGAAATTATACTAATGTCTTTGTTTAAACATTTGCCTTTGAGGATTTGCATCTTGTTGCCTTGCTTGGTTGAATATTTAAAGGAAAGTCCACTAAGCTTTGATTGACAATATATGCAATATTATTGGGGAGTTTACTTTATGTATTCAACTTGTTGGTTACTTAAATTCCATATATAAACCCTCTCAAAGAGATTGTCATCAATTACCAAAATGGGGGTTCAGTGCATGGAGCCCCCATGTGTGGTTTTGGTAATTGACGACAATTCGTATGGACTAATGTTTGCATTGAGTCATATTTTGTAAGAGTTGTCCATAGGCAATGCTTGAAGCATATGTTGGCTTCAAGATTTCAATAAGAAAAAAATGATGAAGGATATCAAGTTTTAAGTATGTCTTGAAGATAAAGATGAAGTGATCCCTCAAGTGAGATCGGGTTATAGGATAGATACTGTACTATCAAGAGGGGCTCTCAAGTGAGTAACTTCATCGTATCGTTCGGAGAGAGCCCAAACCTTTGCATCATTGGCATCATATTTCTTGGTTCTTATTTGGTTCTTATCCATGAGAGGATTTAGAGCTTGTGTTAATCTCCATGACAAGCTCTAGTTAATCGAAATCGGATTTCATATGCATTATCTATTGTGTTATCGATATTGGTGGTTTTACCGGTTTGTCTTTTGTAGATAGGTAAAATCTTTATTTATTTGTTTCTATCTTAACTTGCTAGACTATGATTTTTCTATGCATATTGTTGTGGAGCTCGTTGTTGTGATTTCAATGAGCCCAAGATCATCGAAATCAGAGTCTGGATGCAAAAGTTCTTGAAGTTTTCGTACCAGGATAATTGGACATTTCACGGGGGTGAAAGTTCTGGTCTTCGGGGCCGGTACTACCGGTGGGACGGTAGTACAGGTCAAGTTCCGCCAAGTTCCGGAAATGTTGTTTTTGCACGCAGAAAGTATACTGTGAGCTTCCTGGGGCGCCTACTTCACCCAGAAGTTCCGGTAATTACGAGTTTTATGCATAACATGAAGATTTTTCTTGCCCTATTTAAGGGGGTCTTCTTCCCAATGTTTTTCTATCCGTTTGAGCTCATTTTGCCCCCATTGTTGACCTTCTTTGAGCTTTCTATGTCCCTCTCCCTCCCATGAATCTTTCATCTATTTGAGAGAAAGATAGAGGAGATTGTAACATCCCAGGATTTGGGGTTACAAAAAGAGAGGAAACAGATATGTGCATTGCATTCATGCATAGAAAATCTAGGGAATTTTCGCGCTTTCAAATAAAACATGTCACAGTAACTGAAGTTTCACTTGACTTGATGAAATTGAAGTAGCTTGATAACCCACAATTATAGGGGATCGCAACAGTCTTCGAGGGAAGTAAAACCCAAATTTATTGATTCGACACAAGGGGAGACAAAGAATACTTATAAGCCTTAACAAGCGAGTTGTCAATTCAGCTGCACCTGGAAAAGCACTAGTAACAGGGGTGATGTGAAAGCAGCAGTAATATGAGAGCAATAGTAACAGTAACACAGCAGCAGTAGCAGTAACACGGAGGCAATGGCACCAGAAAATAGTTGATACTACTTCTAATGGCATATAGGACCGAGTGAGTATTTGATGATGAAAGATGGACCGGGGTTCCCAGCTATCTACACTAGTGGTAACTCTCCAATAACAAGTGTTGGGTGAACAAATTACAGTTGGGCAATTGATAGGATTGAAATAGCATTTAGACAGAACATCAAGTTTATTAATCATGTAGGCATGTTTTCCATATATAGTCATACGTGCTCGCAATGAGAAACTTGCATAACATCTTTTGTCCTACCAGCCGGTGGCAGCCGGGCCTCAAGGGAATCTACTGGTAATTAAGGTACTCCTTTTAATAGAGCACCGGAGCAAAGCATTAACACTTGGTGAAAACATGTGATCCTCATATCTAAGCCATCCCCTCCAGTTATCCCAGTTGCTGTCACTCTGGGGCCTCGGGTTCCGGACATAGACATGTGCAAACAACTTGTAGATACAATCTAAGCAATAATTATAGAGCTTAAATCTAAGATCATGCCACTCGTGCACTAGTGACAAGCATTAAACACAACAAGATTGCAGCAATAATAACTTCACAAACTTTATAGATATACTGATCATAATGTAACAATTCATCGGATCCCAACAAACACAACACCGGTTACATCAGATGGATCTCAATCATGTAGGGTAGCTCATGAGATCATTGTATTGAAGTACATGGGAGAGAGAGTAACCACTACTGCTAGAACCCGTAGTCCATGGGGGAACTACTCACGGAGCATGATGGAGGTGGTGGCGTCGATGGAGAAGGCTCCGGGGTCAATCCCCGTCCCGGGTGCAGGAACTTCTGACCCCGAAACTAGGTTTCGCGATGGCGGCGGCGCTCGGGAGTCTTTCGGAGTATGATTGATCTCTGTAGGGTTTTCGCGTCGCGAGGGAATATATAGGCGAAAGGGCGGCGCGAGGGGGTGCCCGGGGGGCCCACCCCATATGGCAGCGCGCCCCCTATGGTCTGGAGGCCGTGGACCTCCCCCTGGCTTCCCCTTCTGGATCCGTGTGTCCCTCGGAAAAATAGGAGGTTTGGCTTTTGTTTCGTCGAATTCCGAGAATATTGCCCGAACAGCTTTTCTTGAACCAAAAACAGCAGAAAACAGAACTGGCACTTCGGCATCTTGTTAATAGGTTAGTCCCGAAAAATGCATAAAAACATTATAAAGTGTGAACAAAACATGTAGGTATTGTCATAAAACTAGCATGGAACATAAGAAATTATAGATACGTTGGAGACGTATCAAGCATCCCCAAGCTTAGTTCCTACTCGCCCTCGAGTAGGTAAACGATAACAAAAATAATTTCTGAAGTGACATGCTACCAACATAATCTTGATCATACTATTGTAAAGCATATGAGATGAATGAAGTGACTCAAAGCAATGATCTATAGTTTGCTAACAAAAAGATAATTACTAAACAACTGAATCATATAGCAAAAACTTTTCATGAATAGTACTTTCAAGACAAGCATCAAAAAGTCTTGCACAAGAGTTAACTCATAAAGCAATAGATTCTTAATACAAGGTTTTGAAACCACACAAAGGAAGATTTAAGTTTCAGCAATTGCTTTCAACTTTCAACATGCATATCTCATGGATAATTGTCAACGCAAAGTAATATAATAAGTGCAATAAGCAAGCATGTAAGAATCAATGCACACGGTTGACACTAGTGTTTGCTTCTAAGATGGAAAGAAGTAGGTAAACTGACTCAACATAAAGTAAAAGAAAGGCCCTTCGCAGAGGGAAGCAGGGATTAAATCATGTGCTAGAGATTTTCAAGTTTTGAAATCATATAGAGAGCATAAAAATAAAGTTTTGAGAGGTGTTTATTGTTGTCAACGAATGGTAGTGGGCACTCTAACCCCCTTGTCAAACAGACTTTCAAAGAGCGGCTCCCATGAAGGACGTTATCTCTACCAGCAAGGTAGATCATCCCTCTTCTCTTTTGTTTACACATGTATTTAAGTTTTATTTATAGATGACACTCCTCCCAACCTTTTGCTTTCACAAGCCATGGCTAACCGAATCCTCGGGTGCCTTCCAACATTTCACATACCATGGAGGAGTGTCTATTGCAAAATTAAGTTGCTTACTGATAAATCAGGGCAAAACATGTGAAGAGAATTATTAATGAAAGTTAATTAATTGGGGCTGGGTGATACGTCTCCAACGTATCGATAATTTCTTATGTTCCATGCTACTTTATTGATGATACCTACATGTTTTATACACATTATATGTCATATTTATGCGTTTTCTGGAACTAACCTATTAACAAGATGCCGAAGTGCCAGTTCCTGTTTTCTGCTGTTTTTGGTTTCAGAAATCCTAGTAACGAAATATTCTCGGAATTGGACGAAATCAACGCCCGGGTTCCTATTTTGCCGGAAGCATCCAGAACACCCGAGAGCCGCCAGAGGGGGGCCCTGTGGGCCCCGGATGATAGGGGCGCGGCCGGGCGGGCCGCGCCACCCTATGGTGTGTTCGCCCCTTTAACCCTCTGCGCGCCTCTTCGCCTATATAAAGCCCATCGAAAACCCTTGGAGAGGAAGCCACGGTACGCGAAACCTTCCAGCCGCCGCCATCGTGAAGCCAAGATCGGGGACAGTCTCTGTTCCGGCACCTGCGGACGGGGAAGTGCCCCCGGAAGGCTTCTCCATCGACACCGCTGCCATCTCCACCGCCATCTTCATCACCGCTGCTGCTCCCATGAGGAGGGAGTAGTTCTCCATTGAGGCTCGGGGCTGTACCGGTAGCTATGTGGTTCATCTCTCTCCTATGTACTTCAATACAATGATCTCATGAGCTGCTTTACATGATTGAGATTCATATGAGTTTTGTATCACTACTATCTATGTGCTACTCTAGCAAAGTTATTAAAGTAGTTCTATTCCTCCTGCACGTGTGTAAAGGTGACAGTGTGTGCACCGTGTTAGTACTTGGTTTATGCTATGATCATGATCTCTTGTAGATTGCGAAGTTAACTATTGCTATGATAATATTGATGTGATCTATTCCTCCTACATATGCATGAAGGTGACAGTGTGCATGCTATGCTAGTACTTGGTTTAGTCTTTTGATCTATCTTACACTAAAGGTTACTAAAATATGAGCATTATTGTGGAGCTTGTTAACTCCGGCATTGAGGGTTCGTGTAATCCTACGCAATGTGTTCATCATCCAACAAAAGTGTAGAGTATGCATTTATCTATTCTGTTATGTGATCAAAGTTGAGAGTGTCCACTAGTGAAAGTCTATTCCCTAGGCCTTGTTCCTAAATACTGCTATCATGCTTGTTACTGTTTTCTGCGTTACTACTGCTGCGTTACTACTGCATGTTTACTTCCCGCAATATTACTACCATCAACTGCACCATCAAGCACTTTTCGCCGTACTACTGCTCATATTCATTCATACCACTTGTATTTCACTATCTCTTCGCCGAACTAGTGCACCTATTAGGTGTGTTGGGGACACAAGAGACTTCTTGCTTTGTGGTTGCGGGTTGCTTGAGAGGGATATCTTTGACCTCTTCCTCCGAGTTCGATAAACCTTGGGTAATCCACTTAAGGGAAACTTGCTGCTGTTCTACAAACCTCTGCTCTTGGAGGCCCAACACTGTCTACAAGAATAGAAGCACCAGTAGACATCAAGCACTTTTCTGGCGCCGTTGCCGGGGAGGAAAGGTAAAAGGCACTCATACTTCGGTTCCAGGTAACAGTTACTTTTCTGGCGCCATTGTGTGTGTGCTCGAAGCTATTTCCTTTAGACTCTGCAATTGCGACATTTGGTTTCTTGTTTACACTAGTTAGGCATAATGGACAACAATGACCTTTTTATTCTATTTCCTGATTTAAGACATGGATGGTTTGATGCGAAAATTAAAAAACCCATGGAACATATTAATATGAATGCTTTGAACACTATTGTTGCTAATGCTATGGAAAATTCTAAGCTTGGGGAAGCTGGCTTTGATGAGCATGATATTTTTAGTCCCCAAGCATTGAGGAGAAAATTTACTTTGATGATACTTTGCCTCCCATTTATGATGATTATAATGATTGTAGTCTTTTGTTACCACCTGTTATGGAGGATAAATTTGATTATGATTACAATATACCTCCTATATTTGATAGCTACTTTGTTGAATTTGCTCCCACTACAATTAATAAAAATGACTATGCTTATGTTGGGAGTAGTAATAATTTTATGCATGAGACTCATGATAAGAATGCTTTATGTGATAGTTATATTGTTGAGTTTGCTCATGATGCTACTGAAAGTTATTATGAGAGAGGAAAATATGGTTGTGAAAATTTTCATGTTACTAAAATGCCTCTCTATGTGCTGAAATTTTTGAAGCTACACTTGTTTTATCTTCCTATGCTTGTTACTTTGCTCTTCATGAACTTGTTTATTTACAAGACTCCTATGCATAGGAAGCATGTTAGACTTAAATGTGTTTTGAATTTGCCTCTTGATGCTCTCTTTTGCTTCAACTTCTATTTCTTGCGAGTGCATCATTAAAACTGTTGAGCCCATCTTAATGGCTATAAAAAAAGAACTTCTTGGGAGATAACCCATGGTTTTTTTTACAGTACTTTGTTTTATATTTGTGTCTTGGAAGTTGTTTACTACTGTAGCAACCTCTCCTTATCATGTTTTTGTGCCAAGTAAAGTTTCTATGTCAAAGTTGATGTTATATTTGGGATCGCTGCGCAGAAACAGCATTGCTGTCTGTCACGAATCTGGGCACAGTCCTCTGTAGAAAATTCGAAAAAATCTGCCAATTACGAGCGTGATCCTCAGATATGTACGCAACTTTCATTAGTTTTGAGTTTTTTCATTTGAGCAAGTCTGGTGCCAGCTTTAAATTCGTCTTTACGGACTGTTCTGTTTTTGACTGCCTTTTATTTCGCATTGCCTCTTTTGCTATGTTGGATTTATTTCTTTGATCCATTAATGTCCAGTAGCATTATGCAATGTCCAGAAGTAAAAATAATGATTGTGTCACCTCTGAATGAGTGAATTATTAATTGTGCACTAACCCTCTAATGAGTTTGCTTGAAGTTTGGTGTGAAGGAAGTTTTCAAGGGTCAAGAGAGGAGAATGATATACTATGATCAAGAGGAGTGAAAGCTCTAAGCTTGGGGATGCCCCCGTGGTTCACCCTGCATATTCTAAGAAGACTCAAGCGTCTAAGCTTGGGGATGCCCAAGGCATCCCCTTCTTCATCGACAACATCATCGGGTTCCTCCCCTGAAACTATATTTTTATTCAATCACATCTTATGTACTTTACTTGGAGCGTCTGTATGTTTTTGTTTTTGTTTTTGTTTGAATAAATGATTGTTTGGGAGAGAGACACGCTCCGCTGGTTCGTATGAACACATGTGTTCTTAGCTTTCATGGCGGTTGAAGGCTGCTTCGTTAAATTGTTATATGGTTGGAATTGGAAAATGCTACATGTAGTAATTCTAAAATGTCTTGGATAATGTGATACTTGGCAATTGTTGTGCTCATGTTTAAGCTCTTGCATCATATACTTTGCACCCATTAATGAAGAAATACATAGAGCATGCTAAAATTTGGTTTGCATAATTGGTCTCTCTAAGGTCTAGATAATTTCTAGTATTGAGTTTGAACAACAAGGAAGAGTGTGTAGAGTCTTATAATGTTTACAATATGTCTTTTATGTGAGTTTTGCTGCACCGGTTCATCCTTGAGTTTGCTTCAAATAACCTTGCTAGCCTAAACCTTGTATCGAGAGGGAATACTTCTCATGCATCCAAAATCCTTGAGCCAACTACTATGCCATTTGTGTCCACCATACCTACCTACTACATGGTATTTCTCCGCCATTCCAAAGTAAATTGCTTGAGTGCTACCTTTAAAATTCCATCATTCACCTTTGCAATATATAGCTCATGGGACAAAATAGCCTTAAAAACTATCGTAGTATTGAATATGTACTTATGCACTTTATCTCTTATTAAGTTGCTTGTTGTGCGATAACCATGCTTCTGGGGAACGCCATCAATTACTCTTTATTGAATATCATGTGAGTTGCTATGCATGTCCGTCTTGTCTGAAGGATCTATCATTTTAGTGGTTGGAGCATGCAAAATTGTTAGAGAAGAACATTGGGCCGCTAACTAAAGCCATGAATCATGGTGGAAGTTTCAGTTTTGGACATATATCCTCAATCTCATATGAGAATAATAATCATTGCTACATGCTTATGCATTTAAGAGGAGTCCATTATCTGTTGTCCATGTTGTCCCGGTATGGATGTCTAAGTTGAGAATAATCAAAAGCGAGAAATCCAAAATGCGAGCATTCTCCTTAGACCTTTGTACAGGCGGCATGGAGGTACCCCTTTGTGACACTTGGTTGAAACATGGCATGCAAAGACCCGGTAGTCCAAGCTAAGTAGGACGAGGTGCGGACACTATTAGTATACTATGCATGAGGCTTGCAACTTGTAAGATATAATTTACATAACTCATATGCTTTATTACTACCGTTGACAAAATTGTTTCATGTTTTCAAAATAAAAGCTCTAGCACAAATACGGCAATCGATGCTTTCCTCTTTGAAGGACCATTCTTTTACTTTTATTGTTGAGTCAGTTTACCTATCTCCCTCCACCTTAAGAAGCAAACACTTGTGTGAACTGTGCATTGATTCCTACATACTTGCATATTGCACTTGTTATATTACTTTATGTTGACAATATCCATGAGATATACATGTTATAAGTTGAAAGCAACCGCTGAAACTTAATCTTCCTATGTGTTGCTTCAATACCTTTACTTTGATTTATTGCTTTATGAGTTAACTCTTATGCAAGACTTATTGATGCTTGTCTTGAAGTACTATTCATGAAAAGTCTTTGCTTTATGATTCAGTTGTTTACTCATGTCATTACCATTGTTTTGATCGCTGCATTCATTACATATGCTTACAATAGTATGATCAAGGTTATGATGGCATGTCACTTAAGAAATTATCTTTGTTATCGTTTTACCTGCTCGGGACGAGCAGAACTAAGCAGGGATGCTGATACGTCTCCAACGTATCGATAATTTCTTATGTTCCATGCTACTTTATTGATGATACCTACATGTTTTATACACATTATATGTCATATTTATGCGTTTTGGAACTAACCTATTAACAAGATGCCGAAGTGCCGTTCCTGTTTTCTGCTGTTTTTGGTTTCAGAAATCCTAGTAACGAAATATTCTCGGAATTGGACGAAATCAACGCCCAGGTTCCTATTTTGCCGGAAGCATCCAGAACACCCGAGCGCCGAGGGGGGCCTGTGGGCGGATGATAGGGGGGCGCGGCCAGGGCTGGGCCCGCGCCACCCTATGGTGTGTTCGCCCCTTTAACCCTCCTGCGCCGCCTCTTCGCCTATATAAAGCCCCTGCATCGAAAACCCTTGGAGGAGGTACGCGAAACCTTCCAGAGCCGCCGCCATCGCGAAGCCAAGATCGGGGGACAGAAGTCTCTGTTGGCACCCTGCGGACGGGGAAGTGCCCCGGAAGGCTTCTCCATCGACACCGCTGCCATCTCCACCGCCATCTTCATCACCGCTGCTGCTCCCATGAGGAGGGAGTAGTTCTCCATTGAGGCTCGGGGCTGTACCGGTAGCTATGTGGTTCATCTCTCTCCTATGTACTTCAATACAATGATCTCATGAGCTGCTTTACATGATTGAGATTCATATGAGTTTTGTATCACTACTATCTATGTGCTACTCTAGCAAAGTTATTAAAGTAGTTCTATTCCTCCTGCACGTGTGTAAAGGTGACAGTGTGTGCACCGTGTTAGTACTTGGTTTATGCTATGATCATGATCTCTTGTAGATTGCGAAGTTAACTATTGCTATGATAATATTGATGTGATCTATTCCTCCTACATATGCATGAAGGTGACAGTGTGCATGCTATGCTAGTACTTGGTTTAGTCTTTTGATCTATCTTACACTAAAGGTTACTAAAATATGAGCATTATTGTGGAGCTTGTTAACTCCGGCATTGAGGGTTCGTGTAATCCTACGCAATGTGTTCATCATCCAACAAAAGTGTAGAGTATGCATTTATCTATTCTGTTATGTGATCAAAGTTGAGAGTGTCCACTAGTGAAAGTCTATTCCCTAGGCCTTGTTCCTAAATACGCTATCACTTCTTGTTTCTTTGCGTTACTCTTGCTGCGTTACTACTGCATGTTTACTTCCCGCAATATTACTACCATCAACTGCACACCATCAAGCACTTTTCTGGCGCCGTACTACTGCTCATATTCATTCATACCACTTGTATTTCACTATCTCTTCGCCGAACTAGTGCACCTATTAGGTGTGTTGGGGACACAAGAGACTTCTTGCTTTGTGGTTGCAGGTTTGCTTGAGAGGGATATCTTTGACCTCTTCCTCCCTGAGTTCGATAAACCTTGGGTAATCCACTTAAGGGAAACTTGCTGCTGTTCTACAAACCTCTGCTCTTGGAGGCCCAACACTGTCTACAGAATAGAAGCACCCGTAGACATCCCCTTTGCCACTTTTTGCAAAATTATTGGATAAGCGGATGTATATGCCACTAGTCCATTGGTGAAAGTCTGCCCAACAAGATTGAAAGATAAAACACCACATACTTCCTCATGAGCTATGAAACATTGACACAAATAAGGAGTAATAAAGTTTTGAATTGTTTAAAGGTAGCACATGAAGTATTTACTTGGAATGAAAAATACCACATAGTAGGTAGTTATGGTGGACATAAATTGCATAGGTTTTGGCTCAAGGTTTTGGATGCACGAGAAGCATTGCCTCTCAGTACAAGGCTTTGGCTAGCAAGGTTGTTTGAAGCAAACACAAGTATAAACCGGTACAACAAAACTTACATAAGAACATGTTGCAAGAATTATAAGACTCTACATTGTCTTCCTTGTTGCTCAAACACTTTTACCAGAAAATATCTAGACCTTAGAGAGACCAATCATGCAAACCAAATTTCAACAAGCTCTACGGTAGTTCTCCACTAATAGGTTTAAACTACATGATGCAAGAGCTTGAACATGATCTACTTGAGAGCTCAAAACAATTGCCAAGTATCAAATTATTCAAGACAATATGAAGCATTTTTGTTTCCAACCAAATAACAATAAGTGCTGCGGCTTTCAGCTTTCGCCATGAACATGAATAATAAATTAAGAACACAAGTGTTCAAATGAAAAAGCGGATCGTGTCTCTCTCCCACACATGGATTGCTAGGATCCAAATTTATTCAAACACAAACAAAAATAAAAGCACACAGACGCTCCAAGTAAAGCACATATGATGTGGAAGAATTAAAATATAGTTTCACTAGAGATGACCTGATAAGTTGTTGATGAAGAAGGGGATGCCTTGGGCATCCCCAAGCTTAACGCTTGAGTCTTCTTGAAATATGCTTGGGTGACCCACGGGGGCATCCCCAAGCTTAGGCTCTTCACTCTTCTTGATCACATTATATCACCCTTCTCTCTTGACCATTGAAAGCTTCTGCCACACCAAACTTCTCATAAACTTCATTACAGGGGTTAGTACTCAAAAAAAACTTTAATCCACTTTAGTTCTATAGTGACACATTGCAAGAACTCAATAAAACATTGGGATTTCTATTTTCGTGCCCTCGGGTCCTTAGTTGTACTCAGTTTTCCCCAGCTCCTTAGTTTTTCCTCAGTTTTCCCCAAGCCCTTGTCTGAAACCCGCAGAAGGAGCTCGGACGGAAGGAATCCGTTAAGTTGACCGTTCCGTGCTGACGAGTGGGGTCGTGTCGTTTGTGGGGTCGCGTCGTGTGGGACCGCGTCGTGTGGGGCTGGTAGGAAGGGACCGCGTGGGACAGGACGAGACCGTGTTTGTGTGGCCGTAGCGTGTGGGGCCGTAGCGTGTGGAGCCGTGTGGGTCCGGGACGGGGGCACGAGTGGTTTCTGTCTCTTTCGCCCAGATTAGTAGTTTTCAATGTACCTTTTTCCTCTCTATCGCTCGATCTCATTCATATTTGATAGCCCAAATTGGTAGCAAATCTAGAGCAGCTTCTCCTTCTGTTTTTTAACGCCATTCATTTCTTTATGCCTTCGTTTTTACCCAATCAGGTAGGAAATCTAGGGCACAAATCCAGAGAGAAAATATAGGATAAGCTGCATACAGCAACCAACATAGCATAGATATATTCAGGACAGATCCAAAAGTAGTACCGATAGATCCAACATAAGCTACATTTTACATGAATTTAAGCTGCTCTACAGATAGAGCAGTCACATACAGAGAGTGCAGTAGGCACGTTCAACGCCTCCAGGTAGCGCGTGTGACTCGCTTGGAGGTTGCGCAGGTGAATCCCAAGTGCTTTGTGTTTGGCCATGTACGCATGCACGTTCACGGTCCTTCCAACTCTAGCGCCACATCTGCCAATGGATTCAGCATGGTTCACCAGGGAGTTGAAGTCGGTGGCGCGGAGCTTCCTGTTGCAGAAGGGGCACTTGTAAATGCCTCGAGCAAAGGGGCCATCGTAATGGCCGGACTGCAGCCTGAGGACGTGACGAGTCTTGGTGTGGAAGGACTCGTCGTCGCTGTCGACGTCGCTGCTCTGCACGTGTCACGTAGCACCAAAGATCGTGCAAAAAACACGGAGTCAATTGCAACGATGATGGAACAGAGAGTGAACAAAAAATCATGCATGATAATATGGGCTCAAAAAAAGAGGTAGCCTCAGTTACATTGGACACACTTATATCCAGGATTTGAGTCAGCAAACCAAAGATCATGCACAACAAATTTGTACACACCAATTGTTTACTGACCAAACCCTGAATCAATTTATGCCCAAATATTCATCATCATCGGCACAAATCTTAAACAAAAGCAAATCACAAACACTAATAACGCAAGATCTAACACAAAAGGATCGAACTAGGAACAGACGAACAGTAATAACGCAAGATCTAACACAAAAGGATTGAACTAGGAACAGACGAACAGTAATAACGCAAGATCTAACACAAAAGGATTGAACTAGGAACAGACGAACAGTAATAACGCAAGATCTAACACAAAAGGATTGAACTAGGAACAGACGAACAGTAATAACGCAAGATCTAACACAAAAGGATTGAACTAGGAACAGACGAACCGTAATAACGCTAGATCTAACACAAAATGATTGAAATGAGATAAGAACAAGGGAACAAAGGGTTACCTCCGGCTCGTTGTCGACGATGGTGGTGTCGTAGGGGTTCTCCGGCGCGTCGTACTGCACTGGTTCGTACGGGTCCCAATCGACGGGGGACTGGACGGTGGCGGCGGCCGATGCGCCGGCTGCTACGTTGGAAGCAGCGACAGGGGCCTGGACGGGGGCGGCGGCCGATGCGCCGGCTGCTACGTTGGAAGCAGCGACAGGGCCTGGACGGGGGCGGCGGCTGATGTGCCGACAATGGGCATCTCATTCTTCTCCATCGCCGGCGGTTTTCTTCGGGGTTTTGCACAGAATCATCCAAACCTTGTCTCGCTTCCTCCTCTTCCGGAAGGTGGAGAAGTCGAAGAAAGGGCCATTGTCACTGATGACAATGAAGAAACTCCGTCTTTTGTGAATGAACCCGTGGATTCTCAAAAATCTGCGGGATCTTCCGAAGGCACTGCGTCGGCGCAATCTCCTCCTCCCGCTGTTTCTCCAAAAGGCAAAAGGAAAAGGAAAGGCGTTGAAGATTCCGGCACTTCTAAAGCCGAAGAAGTTGATCCTTCGCATAAGAAGGCAACTTATGATCCATATCTTGCGTCCCTCGTCAGCTCGTAAGTCATCTTGATGTCCCTTTATTTCTTGTAGTCGAAGTTTTTGTCTCATCTTGCTTTTTATGCTGTCGATCTTTAATCACAGTGATGATGAGGAAGAAGTGCCAACTCGTGACGTGGCTCCTCGGACGAGCGCGTCACATACTTTAGTTGTGTCAGAGACGCCAATTGATGGAGAGGAATACTCGCCTCCTCAACAAAACGTCGTCACCACCACTCCTCCTTCAAGCCCCCTTGCTCCTTCGCCAAAAAGGACAAGGGTCGAAATGATGTAAGTTTTGGACTTTCCTGCTAGTATCTATATTTCCTCTGTTTATTTCTTTTTGTCCCTTCTTTTTTTTTGTACCGATATTTTCTTTCTCTACTCTTCTTTGACAGCCCATGATGAAAGAGCTTATTCGCATTGGATCCCAATTCCTTGGGTACCGTGAATATGCCAACAAGATTGAAGGTAAACAACTTTTTTGCTGTCATTGTTTCTAATCTTCTTGCTCTTATTCTTGTCGCAATTTATTTTGGCAGAAAAACTTGCAGAGGCCAACAGGCTTGCCGACACTCTTGCTCAGAAACTGGAGCAAAGTGAAACGGCTCGCAAGAAAGCCGAGCTTGATGCTAGACAAGCAAAAGTAGAGGCTGATGAGGCCAAAGCAAAAGCTGCTAGTGTCGAAGAGCTGCAGAAGAAACTTGGTGATGCTGAAGCTGGTTTAAACGAGCACAAAGCCGCCCAGGACAGCCGTGAAAAGGGGATCCTCAAGCGCTTGAACACGCAAAATCGTCGCTTCCTCGGTAACTTTGTTGATCCCTTCTATTTTTCTTAAGACTTGCTTTCTTTTGTTTTTACTTGCTGTCCACTAACATATACTCTTTATGGCAGGTCAAACAAGCCAAGACTTTGACCTTGAGAATCCCACCAATGATCCTCTGCTTGACGCACTATCTTATCTGGAGTTTCATGGCCAAGAAATTCGCGAAGGCGTGGTGAATGCTGACGCAGGATTGTCAAAGTTGTTCCCCTACTTCTTCCCGAAGAAAGAGGAGCCTAAGACTTTCCTTGCCCTTGCCAAGGACTTCAATCCACCAGAAGATCTTGGTCTGAAGATGCGTCAGGAGAACATGAAGGTTGCTGTTGAGAACACTATTGCCTTGGTCGCTGACAGTCAACAAACTGTTGACTGGATGAAGGTAGGCGACACCGAGCAGATAGAACAATCAAAATGGAGGTCTTTGATCAAGGCAGCCAAGCCCAACACGAAGAAAATCCTGGCCTATCTCGGGATCAAACCATCTTCAACTCCTAGCTCGTCAAGGCCGGAGGTCTAATTGAATGCCTTTGCTTTTTCTATCTTTTGCTTTCTCTATTTCTTTTGCTGTTGTCGCCATTTTAGCCTTGGCGACAATTACCCTGTTAGTCCTTTTGGAGAACTTCTTTTGTAATGTCCGTGTAAACTTTCTAGAAATCAATGAAATTCCTCTTGGTACTATCATTGATCCTGGGATTTTCTTTTCCAGTTAATATTTGATAATTATTCGACCAACCCTTGCTCTCCCGATGCTGCGCCTGCGTCTTCCTTCTCGAAGAAAATACTAGTCGATGATAATCCCCTTGAAGGTTCTTCAAGCAAACATTTGTCGGAAGATTTGCAAGAACTTCGACAACAACTTCAATCCATGAAGAAACAAGCTCTGGCAATGATGGAACAATCTCGGAAAGCGTCTGAACAAGAGAAACTTGCCCTACAGCAAGCCAAAGAGGCTATGGTTGCCAAGGATACTGCTGTATTGGAAGCAAAAGGAGCAACTACCCGAGAAAATAGCATGCTTGAGCTAATGTTGGAAGCTAGCAAGGATATGTTAGGTATGTTTTTCCAACCCCACAATGCTTCCTCTTTATTTTGTTGTGCCTTCTTCCAAGTTTCTTGCCTTGTTGCCTAATAGGCTCGGTTCTTGATGCTGCCGCCGAAGATCGAAGAGTGAACGAGAGAACGAATCTTCTTGTCAATCTTTCCCTTAACCATGGCTGTTTATTCTGGGCCACCCCTGAACGAACCCAGCAGATTGTCAGGTTCCAAGATCGTGCTTGCCAAGTGCGCGAATTTCTCAATTTTTGCACGACAACATTAACCCTTATTTTCAAGACTTTGTTTCCTCGAAATGAGGTTCCTAAAACTCTTCCTGAATTGCTGGAGACATTCAGAGATGCTCCTCGTATTCATAATTTTGTGCGAGCTCAATTGACTGCTGGAGCAAGATTCGCCATGATTATGATAAATATTTGCCATCCAAAATTAGACCTGACGAAGATTGTCGTTGATTGCCTGGCGAAAAAATCGCGGCGGAAAAATGATATTGACAGAATCGATGAGATGGTAGCTCCCATGGCCGAGTCGATGATAGATGAGCTTCTTCGGATGGACTCAGAATTCTTCGTCAAGGGATCTTATGCTGAGCATAAAACAACCAGAGGCTTGTCAATAGATAGTATTTTAGGTTTTGACTGATTTGTTCCATATTGCAAAACCTTGTCGAAGAAATTTGTTGTACATTGCAGAGTGCTCTATATTGTTGAAGCCCCCGAGCCTTTTGGCTAGAGTTTGTACTGTTTTTTCTCTCTCGAAGATTTCTCCTTCTGTTGTAATAAGACATCCTTGATTGATGGACTGCAAGCCCTCGAGTATCTTAGTGTCGGAGTTCTATATTTTTGTTGCAAGGTTCTTGGACCAAAGCAATGAGATTTTTGACGTGTATACTATATTTAAAATTACTAGCTTCCGATTTATGTATTTGGCGAGGTATTATTGTACCAAGGCGAAATATTTCGGTAAGTCTAGTTTGTCTGTATTGTACGTATTTTGAGACTTGAAGGTGTGGAGCCCCCAAGTGTGTCGAAGAATAAGAAGTATATCTCCACTATTTTTATTATATTGCAGCACCGCGAGAGCCCGCCTCATTAAAAACCTTTTCGGCCACACTCGGTGCCCCGAAAAGGAAAAGTGCGTCGAAAACTCGCGGGCGTTTTTAGTACATTGTATGTTTAGAAGAGGCTATCTTTCGGCATCTAAGCGTAAAAACGTCTGAGCTGCACCACGTTCCAAGGATTTGGCTCGCGTCCCGTCTTCTTGTCCTTGATTCTGTATGCTCCTCCTTCGATTACTTTGTGACGATGTAGGGTCCAAGCCATGGTGACTCGAGTTTTTCATGGCTTTTTTGATTGAGTCGCAAAACCAAATTACCAACTTGGAAGGATCTTGGCCGCAATCGTCGGCTGTGGTAGTTTTTCAGGTTTGTTGGTATTTGGCGACTCGTGACAGGACTTCGTCTCGAGCTTCATCAAGTGCATCGACATCATCCTCCAAAGCTTTTCTCGAAGTTTCTTCATCATATTCGTGACTCTTGGAGAATCATGCTCTGTTTCTATCGGCAGGATGCTTCGGCCCATGGACCAGAAAGAACGGCGTTTCCTGCGTCGCCGTATTTGGTGTTGTTCGAATACTCCACAACACACTTGGCAACTCCTCCGGCCAAGTATGCCGAGCTTTTTCCAATGGTCCTAGCAGGCGCTTCTTGATACCATTGCAGATGATGCCATTGGCCTTCTCGACTTGACCGTTGGTCTGTGGATGTGCAACAGACGCAAAACTCAATTTGATGCCCACTTCTGCGCAGTATGCTTTGAACTCCTTGGACGTAAAATTGCTGCCGTTGTCTGTGACAATGCTGTGAGGGACTCCAAATCTAAAGACGATGCTTTTCACGAACTTGATCGCCGACGCGCCATCCGGTGAATTTATCGGCTTTGCTTCTATCCATTTAGTAAATTTGTCGACAGCAACGAGCATATACTCATATCCTCCTGGCGAAGCTTTGTGTAGTTTTCCCACCATGTCGAGACCCCATTGAGCAAAAGGCCAAGACAGTGGGATTGACATAAGTTCTGCTGCGGGAGAGTGAGGTTTGGCGGCAAATCTTTGGCACGCGTCGCAAGTTCTCACTATTTCCTTCGCGTCCTCGATTGCTGTTAACCAATAAAATCCTGCTCTGAAAACTTTAGCCGCGATAGCTCGGCTGCTCGCGTGGTGCCCGCATATTCCTTCGTGTACATCTTTCAGGATGATTCTTCCTTCTTCGGGTGTAACACATCTCTGTAGCACGCCCGAAATGCTTCGTTTGTACAACTCCCCTTTTACCACAGTAAAAGCTTTAGATCGCCTAATTATTCGCCTTGCTTCAACTGGATCGTCGGGTATTGTTTTCCTTAGGATGTATGATATATAAGCCTGCATCCATGGAATTTGCACCATCATGACTAGCTCCTGTTCCTCTTCTTCTTCTACTGGGTCTTTGGTGGTACTCGAGGATTTCTCTTTTTTCTCCTTCTTTATTTTTGCTGGCTTTGTTGATCTCTTGCTTATTTCTTCCCAAAACACGCCTGGAGGGATCGCGAGACATTGTGACCCGATGTTTGCGAGAACGTCGGCTTCATCGTTACTCAGCCTGCTGATGTGGTTTACCTCGCATCCGTCAAACAATTTTTCCAGCTCATTGTACACCTCTTTGTATGCTATCATACTTTCGTTGACTGCATCACATTGGTTCATAACTTGTTGTGCCACCAATTGTGAGTCCCGAAGATTTTCTCGGGTTGCACCGCAAGCTTTCGCCATCTTCATCCCGTGTATGAGAGCTTCATATTCTGCTTCGTTGTTAGACGCGTTTGGGAACGTCATCCGTAAAACGTATTTCAACTTATCGCCTTCAGGTGATACTAATATCACGCCTGCTCCAGCACCTTCCAATCGTTTGGACCCGTCGAAGTTCATGGTCCAAGTTCTCGATAAATCTGGAGGTCCCGTGTTTTGTAGCTCCATCCACTCTGCAATGAAATCTGGTAGAACCTGCGATTTTATTGCCTTTCTTTTTTATACGTGATGTCCCGAGGGGAAAGTTCTATTCCCCAAAGGGAGACACGTAGCTTCCGGGTTGTTCAATATATTTGACAAAGGAGCTTCATTGACCACTATTATCGGTGCGCCGAAAAATAGTGTCGCAATTTTCTTGCTGTCGTGAATACTCCATACGCCGGATTTCGATAATGCGGGTATCGCTGTTTTGAAGGCGACAGTACTTCGCGATGAAATATACTGGCCTCTGAACTCCATGAAGCTTTCCTTCTTCTTCTCTTTCGACTACTAGGGTTGTGCTGACCACAGTGTGGCTGCAATGTATAAGAAGGAGAGGTTCTTTCTCTTTAGGCGCTACCAAGATTGGTGGTGTCGAAATTGTCCGCTTGAGGTTCTCGAAGGCCCGATCTGCTTCTTCATTCCATTGAAATTTTTCCCCCTGTTTGATCAAAGCGTAGAACGGCAATGCCTTTTCTCCTAGCCTGGCGGCGAATCTGCTTAAAGCTGCGACGCCCCGTTAATTGTTGTATTTCTTTCAACTTTGTTGGCTTTCTCATAGTGACGATGGCCTGGATTTTTCGGGATTAGCTTCAATCCCCCTTGCTGATACTAAGAACCGAGAAGTTCTCCTGCAGGAACTCCAAAAGAGCACTTTGTCGGGTTCAGCTTGAGGCAGAACTTGTCGAGGTTGTCGAAGGTTTCCTTCAAATCTTCGATCAGAGTCGACCCCTTCTTTGATGTTATCACGACATCGTCGATGTAGACTTGCACATTTTTCCAATCTGTGTTGCTAGGCACTTCTGCATCATCCGCTGATATGTTGCTCCCGCATTTTTCAAACCAAAGGGCATTGTTTTGTAGCAAAACACGCCGTAAGGTGTTATGAACGATGTCTTGGCTTCATCTTCTTCTTTTAATCTGATCTGGTTATAACCAGAGTACGCGTCCAAGAAGGAAAGACGTTCGCATCCTGCCGTGGAGTCGATGATTTGATCGATCCTTGGGAGGGGAAAGTGATCCTTAGGACAATGTTTATTGACACACGTAAAGTCGACACACATGCGAAGGACTTTTGTGTGTTTCTTCGGCACCATCACTGGGTTGGATACCCACGTGGCTTGTAGATATTTCTTTAATAAAACCAGCATCTTTGAGTCGATCTATTTCTGATAACATAGCTTTGCGGTTGGGTTCCGAAAAGGCAAAGGTTGCTTGATTGGTCTTGCGAGAGGATCCAAATTGAGATGGTGCTCGGCAAGTTCCCTGGGTACTCCTGGCATGTCAGGTGGACACCATGCGAAGATTTTCCAGTGCTCACGGAGGAACTCGACGGCGCGCTTTCCTATGCGATATCCATGTTTGCTGCGATGGATGTCGTTTTCTTTGGGTCTGTCGGGTGGATCTGTACCTCTTTTGAATCCTTGGTTGTGTTAAAAGTTGGCTCTTTAGAAGACCTCCCCTCTGGCAGCACATCATAATCGGTGAACCTTGGCGCCATATATTCGCTTGCATCCCGAAAGTTTCTGACAGTCGATGAAAATCCTTGTCGCATTTATCAGATAACGCAGAAACTTCCTTTGATTGTGATAGGTCCCTTGGGCCCGGGCAACCTCCACAACGATATGTATAGTGCGGCCTGCCATGACACGGCATACGCTGGTCGTCCTATGGAGCGTGATATTGCGACGGAAATCCAACTTCAAACTCCAAATTCTCTATCCTGTAATTTTCTCGGGTTCAAGCCGAGATTGATTGTTCAAGGATAACTTGGCTTCTCGGGTGTGATCCAGTGGAAACGTGTATCGATTGGTTTCAGGTTTGCTGAGGATATGTTCATCTTCCTCAATGTATCTGCATACATAAGGTTTAAGCGCCGCCATCTATGAAAACTCTCGACACGTCGAAACCAGATTACTGCGGGTAAGATGAGTGCTGATTGTCCTGGTCGAGGAACTTGCTGCGGATGATCCGCGATTGTGAAACCGATGTCTTGCCCCGACCAATTTAAGTACTCAACTGTTGGTGGGCATCTTCTGCCATGAACACTTGTCGTGAGATTACCTTCTGCGCGCCTGTTAGATGGCCTAGCTTTCTGAATCATTGAAACCGCACCGTTGGAATTAGGATCAACATATGGAGCTGGGTGTGGTGCTGCCGCTATTCTGAGCTGGTGCCGGTTTTCGTCCGTGATTGCGGGAGGAGGTGGAAGGTGGATCTCACTCCTTGGCCCCTGAGGATTTCTGTTCATTGCTTGGGCATTTGCAATTCCTGCGGCTCGCAACATTGCTTGAAAATTTCGGCAGTCTTTCTGGAGATGTCCTGACTGCCTCTTCCCATTGTTGTCGAGATAAAAGTGCATTTGACACGGACCGTTCATCATCTCCTCGGGGGACACATAAGGTCTTTGAAACCTTGGTCCACTGTTTTGCCTGTTGCCGCGAGAATCACCTCTATTGTCGCCTTGTTGCTCATTACTCCTTTGATAATCATCTCGACTATTCCCTCCAGGATTTCCCCGAAAGCCAGCCGATATGTGGCCGGGAGCGTCGTTGTTGTAGACTGGCGAGAAAATCGCCTTCTATTTTGAAAATTTCGCGATCCTCTTCTGGCGACCTGTGTCGCTTGTTATATATTGCGTCTTCTCCATCTGCCCCTTTATTTCTATCGTCAGTGCTGATATTTTCTTAGGGTTAATTCTCCCTAAGTCCTCGACGAAATCTCCCCGGCGAATTCCTGCTACGAACGCATCTATTGCTCTCTCATCAGATATATCCTCTGCACAGTTTTTATAATGTTCCACCGCTGTATATATTTCCTCATCGACTCGTCGTGTTTCTGTCGACACACCCTCAACTCTTCCCATGACGCAGGTTTCTTGCAGGTGGATCGGAAATTTTTCACGAAGATATCCTCAAAATTATCCCAGCTGTCGATGGAACTTGGGGGGAGTTTCTTTATCCAAGATCTCGGCACCGCTTAGGTGAACTTGGATACTTTGCATAGCTGTTGCTCTGGTTCCTCCTACCAGCTTTACCATCTCTAGATAATCAACGAGCCAATCCTCGGGATCCTGCAAACCGTCGAATTTCTTGAAATTCTCGGGTAACTTGAACCCTTTTGGGACTCGAGTCTTTCGAACTCTTCTCGTAAAGCACGGGAGCCCACACATATCTTCGTCGAAGCAACTTCTGTGAGTCTGACGCTCCCTTCTTTCTTGTCGCGTCTGTCCACCCTTACTTGGACTGCTGTGTCTCTTGCTCCACTTGTTCTTGTGGGTCTTGAACTGTTGTTAAGTCCGGATGCCTATTATCATTCATCGCAATCCCAGGAATATTGTTGTTGCGAGATATAATAGCTAAGTATCACATTCATCATTTATTACAACTCATAAAGTCTTACAACTTGAATCACATGATCCATATTACACAAATAGTTGATCTATCGATCAACGAACAAACACATTCAATGCGGAAGCGTAAGATAAAGGGACTCTGTAGTCCACAGGCCAACGCTTGACGTCGAAAGCTCCTAGTTATCATAGGCGTCCTGCTGGTCATCCTCGCGGTAGTTCTGTTCATCATCGTACTCGGCCATTTGAATAGCCAGGGGACAAAGCCATAAGTACTTCAAGTACTTGCAAACTAATACCAATGTAAAATGCTAGTTCTTGGAGTTAAACTCTATTTTGACTTGCATAAGCCATATTTTAGTTCATAGGTAGGGGATCATGTACTAGCTACTCAAGTGGGAACATTAGTGTCATTCCCACACAATGGTTGTCATTCTAATAAGTCACCAAGTCACCATTCATATTCACTAAAGTTTTCAAAAAGACTGACACGGGAAATTGTATGGCCCTTCCAATCGTCCGTAACCGTGGACACGGCTATTCGAATAGATTGACACTCTGAGAGGTTGCACACTTGTGCCACAACATTTGATTTCATCCCCGGAATAACTCCGAGTCACCGTAACACAGTACGCGGATCATCAACCTTAACCTTTCACTTACAAACCTAGTATGAGCACCTCTCCCCATGAGCTTGGCCTCCCAGTGAGAACCAACTGTTAACCTGGGAACTGCACAGGGCTTGGCCGTACAATTTCACCTCAACTCACATCTTTCTCACAACGGAGGCAGCCTCAGCATAACCCGTATGATGTGTGTTCAGAGGGAACCCATACTAAGATGTATAAACTTCCAGTTAAGCCCTACCCATAATCAGGTATTGTGGGGGTACTTGAAATTGGAAAGGTATCGCATTCAAACCAATATCAGGGTTTTATCAAAAATCACTATCTTCTCTTGTTCACAATCAACTTCAAAACCTTCAATGGAATGCTTCACCATTCCAAGGTTTCAATTTCATCAAGTCATATGTTCCCATCTAGAGTAGTCAAAGTTTTAGTATTTTAGCACTAGCACTAATCATGAGGGGTGCTACATTGCTTTGCTCTCTAGAAGGCTAACTTTACTAATCTACTAATCTGGTTCTCTAGACCAATTTGAATTCATCTTTTGAAAACACAACAAGTAAAACTTGTATGGTGTAAATATAAACTAGGCTTGTATGAAAAAAAAGTAAGAATCCTTGTGCCTTGCTCAAGGTGAGCTTTGCACTTTACAAGAGTATTATCTTGCCTTGGTAGTTCTCAAGGTTCTCTTCTTCCTCTTCTTGGTAGAATTCTCCTTCCTCTTGGTAATTTCCGGTGCTAGCGTCTAATTTTAAATACAAGGTATAATCACTAAACAAACTCAAAGTCTATGCTAAGCACATCATTATCTCACACAAACTATGCTAAGCACACTCATAAAATAGTTAGGTGCATTGGTTTTCTTTATTGAAGAAAGTAAATTCCTCTCATTACATATGTAATTAATAATCTCCATTTATTTCTTGAGAAAATAATTTCCTCTCATTGAAATCTTCTTAAGATTTAACTTCTCAAATAATCATATATGAATTCATATTGACCTAAGTCAAACATTCATCATCATTATTTGAGAAAATGATTTAAATGAGATAAATCACCTCATACTATTTTATAATTCCTCAAATGGTTTAAATCTCCAAATATTCATATAGGAGTGTTTGGACCAGGGGTGCAAACATCTCATGAACTCATTTGGGACAAGATTTAAATGAAGGGAAATCCTCCATATGATTTACATAATAATTTTGGGACAATATCACTTACTAAACTAGCCATATTGTCCATTAATTAATCTAGGGCATGATCATGCAAAGTGACCACACCATTTTATTGCATAATCAATTAGTGTAAGTCAATTGTGAGCTATAAGAGTTGGAATTATTCAAATATCTATTTTAGTTGATTTTTAATAATTATTCTAAGGCAGAAAAGTCCCTGCCTTGTTTATTTTTCCATTTTAATTCTATAATAGATCTAGGGTTCAAACCAGTGGCATTGTGTAGATAATTTCCTAAGCTTTCTAAATATATAAAGTTCGTTAAATTTGGCCAAGCCAAACAGATTCTATGAATTTTCAAAGTTGGGTCCAGTATTGAATTCAAACTAAATTTATTAAACTGGATTTGAATTAAACGGGCTGGTGGGAAAACTAACTGGGCCCAAAGGTTTAAAACAGCCCAAGGCCAGCCCACCACGCATCTGTGCACGCGCGGGCCGCCTGACAGTGGGCTCCACCCGTCAGCGACGCTTAAACGCCGAAGCGGTATGGGCTCACCAGAGACGTTGGATTAGAAGGGGATCGGAGGGCCGTGGTTCGTCGTTCGTCTCCGACGAGAGACTCACCGGCGCGGCACAGTAGGGGGTCGGAGAGCGCGTCGGAGCTCCGGCGGCGGCGGCGGTGTTCCGTTCGAGGTTGTCGAGGACGAGAAGCAGCAGTGATGGCGTCGTCGGGGCGGCTCAACGACGGCGACCTCCGGGTCCGGCTCCCGATCGTCCATTGGGCTTGCTCCGGCGTGATCGAGGTGGCTAGGCTGCGAGCGGTGGTGAAGGTGGTCATGGTGGTGTGCTCAGATTGTGAGAGCTTCCTTTTATAGGCGCGTGGGGGTGCCGTGGGTGCTGACAAGTCGACAAGAGCGGCGGCCGCTCCGGAGGCTAGAGGGCTAGGCGACAGACGCCGTCGTGTTCACGGCGTCGGCGACGCTAGGAGCGTGAACGGCGCGGCAAGGGGGTGCCTAGGGTGGTCGGGTCCGTGCGCGTACTGGCGCGGCCGTGGCGGGCGCGCTTGTCCTCTCCGGCGACGGTAGGGGCTAGGGGGTGACGCGAGCATGTCCGGCGAGCTCCGCGTGGCGCGTCGAGTACCAGGGCGAGCGGAGCGGGTCGGGGTACGGCGGGTACGGCGAGCGCCGCGTGGCCGTGTCGCGCGCGTCCGTGCACGGCGACGTCGCCGCCGCTCGCGGCGCGCCAGGGACGTCGTGGGCGCGCGTCGTCGGGGCGTGTCGGCTTCCTCGCGACCAGGGGCGGGTACAGGCGATCTCCGGCGATCGTGGGCGACGCGTTGGACACGGTGGTGAGGCCGATCGTGGAGGGAAAGAGAGGGGGAGGTGTCGAGGTGCGACATGGCCGGCATGGCCATGGCCGGCCATGTTCTGGTCGTGTCCATGGTGTGTTTTTGCATGGGCTAGGTAGAGGGAGGTCCAAGGGTCATTGCTAGGTCAGGTGGTGATCAAGGGGTGGCCTGGTTTGGTCAAATTTTGAATTTGGTGAATCTTACATATGTTTCAATGTCTCATCTTCACTTGATCATAGTTCTTGATTTAAAAAGAATTTGGTATGGTCCCCTTTACAAAAGTTGTTCACCTTGTTGTGTACTTGGATGACATGCAAAGATCTGGATTTGTTTAGTTTAGAAATTTGGAAATAGAGAGGCTCAAAGTGATGACCAGATTGTAATTGTCAAAAATGACCATTATCTTATGTGAGCATATTTTGAATTTGATTTTGGTTCAAATGGTGTTTCTTTGATTCCCAAAGTTGTAATAACTATTTAATAACATATTACCACTAATGGTGAAGACCAATTGGGTCTAGGGTCAAAGTTTGTAAAAATGGCATATGCCATATGTTAGGGTTTTTAGGGTTTTATTCTTATTTGATTTCTTTCTCTTTTTAATCCATTTGTTTGGTGATCATCATTTGATCACTCTAGGGTTGTTGGAGTTCATCACATACATTAAGTAACAATCATCATGGCATATCACTCAAAATGCACAAGTCCTATGCAGGGCACTATATGAAATTTGAAAAGTTTTTGTTGGTTCTCAAATTTGGATAGTTGGATTGGTTCTTCTTCCTTTATTTGAAATTTGGTGTTACAAACCCTTCCCTTACAAAAGATCTCGTCAGGATCGAAAAGAAAGTCTAGGTACTAAGAGATCTGGGTACTCCTTCTTCATATCTTCTTCCCGCTCCCAAGTGGCTTCATCTTCGGTATGATTGCTCCACTGTATCTTCAGAAACTTGATGCTTCGGGTGCGGGTGGTTCTGTATGCTTCTTCCAAGATGCGAATCGGCACTTCGCGGTAGGTAAGGTCGTGATTGATATCCACCGAACGGTGATCGATGTTCTTGAATACCTCGGTCTTCTCTGGCACTTCTAAGCACTTCCGGAGGAGTGAGATGTGGAACACGTGTGCACAGCCGCCATTTCTTCCAGTAGTTCTAGTTGATAGAGACTTCTCCTGGCGACTGAGAACTTTGAAGGGTCCGACATACCGGGGTGCAAGCTTCCCTTTGAGTTGAAAACGTTGCATTCCTTTCAGGGGGACACTTTGAGATAGACAAAATCTCCGATCTCAAAGGTCATCTCTCGCGTCTCTTGTCGGCGTAACTCTTCGTCGGATCGGCGGTCTTGAGGTACTCTCGGATCTTGTGCACATTCTCTTCTGCTTCTCGAAGCACATCAGGTCCAAAGACTTGGCTCTCTCCGACTTCGGACCAATTCAGGGGGTACGGCATTTCCTTCCGTACAGGGCTTCGAAAGGGGGCCATCTGTAAACTGGCTTGGTAGCTGTTGTTGTAAGAGAATGCTGCGTAGGCAACAGTCCTCCCACTTGGATCCATATTCCGGTACGCATGCTCTCAGCATGTCCTCCAATATCTGGTTGACTCTCTCGGTGTCCATCGGTCTGCGGGTGATAGGCGGTGCTGAAATTCAGACGGGTTCCTAGTCCTTCATGCACCTTCTGCCAGAATCTTGAGGTGAATTGTGAACCTCTATCTGACACTATTGACTTTGGGGTTCCGTGTAGAGCGACTATTCTAGAGATGTACAGCTCCGCTAACTTTGGGCCTTGGTAGGTGGTCTTGAGCGATGAAGTGGGCTACCTTGGTCAATCTATCAACAACTACCCAGATGGAATCATTTCCTTTCTGGATTTAGGGCTGCCGTAATAAGTCCATCCCTACAAATCCACTTCCATTCGGAATTTGTAATGGCTACGGCAGTCCTGCGGGTGCTGATGTTCGGCCTTGACTCGCTGACAGATATCACACTTGGCGATGTAGCTTCCCATCTCCCTCTTCATTCCATGCCACCAGAACTGTTCCTTCAAATCCTGATACATCTTGGTACCTCCGGGGTGGATAGAGTATAAGGTGTCATGGGCTTCTTTCAGGAATAACTTGCTTCAACTCCGAGTCTGACGGTACACACAGGCGTCCGTTGTACCAAAGGACTCCTTCTTCATCTATGGTGAATCCCGGTGCTTTCCCCAGCAGCCATCTTCTTGATTCCGTCAATGCTGGCATTGCCCTTCAGGCTTCCTTGATCGACCAACCAGGGTGGTTGTAGCTCTATACTGGCTAGAAATCCTTTTGACTAACTCCATTCTAAACTGCTCAAACTCCTGGTATAGGCTGGGTTGTTCTTCTGCTATCATTGAGTTTAGCTGACACGGCAGTCTACTCAACGCATCCGCTACCACATTGGCCTTGCCGGGGTGGTAGTGGATCTCCATATCATAGTCCTTGATCAACTCTAACCATCTCCATTGCCTCATATTCAGCTCCTTGGGTGAAGATATACTTGAGCTCTTGTGATCGAGAATAGATCTTGCGGCGATTACCCATGAGGTAATGACGCCACACCTTCAGTGCTAAAACTACGGTGCGAGTTCAAGGTCATGGGTTGGATAGTTCTGCTCATGTTGCTTCAGTTGGGGACAGATAAGATATCACCTTTCCTTCTCATCAGCACACATCCAAGACCAATCTTGGATGCATCGCAATAAACGTCAAAGGGTTTGGTGATATCCGGCATGATCAGAATTGGGGTTGTGGTCAGTCTAAGCTTGAGTTGTTGAAAACTCTCTTCACATTTGTCCGTCCATTCGAACTTCTTGTCCTTCTTCAACAACTGGGTCATTGGTCGAGCGATGCTCGAAAGCCTTCTACAAATGCGGTAATATCCGCTAATCCAAGAAAGCGCGGACCTGGTGGGTGGTTGGGGCTTTCCATTCTGTGAGTCTTGATCTTGGCGGGATCAACGGCAATTCCTCCTGCGACAAGATATGTCCCAGGAATCCGACTTCCTTCAGCCAAAATTCACATTTCTTGAACTTAGCATACAACTTATGCTCTCTAAGGGTCTCCAGGACAGCTTCTAGGTGTTGCTCATGTTCTTCCTCGGACTTGGAGTAGATTAGGATGTCATCGATGAAAACGACAACAAACTTATCCAGAAAGTTCATGAAGATCTTATTCATGAGATTCATGAAATAAGCAGGGCATTGGTCAATCCAAATGACATGACATTGTACTCGTACAATCCATATCTGGTGGTGAAGGCAGTTTTGGGAATGTCCGATGCACGAATCTTCAGCTGGTGGTATCCAGTCCTGAGGTCAATCTTCGAGAATACTACGGCACCGGTCAGCTGGTCAAACAGGTCTTCTATCTTGGGCAAGGGTATTTGTTCTTGATGGTGACATCGTTAAGCTTACGGTAGTCCGTACATAAACGACTGGCACCATCCTTCTTATCCACAAACAACACTGGGGATCTCCACGGTGACGCACTTGGTCGAATCAGACCTTTGGCTAACAAGTCATCCAATTGTTTCTTCAGCTCCACGAGCTCTGCTGAGTTCATGCTATAGGCTCTCGGGCTATAGGTCCGGTTCGGGAATTAACTCGATGATGAACTCGATATCCCGATCTGGGGCATACCGGGTAAACCTTCGGGAAACACATCAGGATATCGACAAACGACCCTGATCTGATCCAAAGTTGGCTTGGTTAAACTCTGGTTGCAGGTAAATTTTCTGGGTAGCAGTTCAGAGACATGCTCTACTATAATACCAGTGCTACTGGTCATGGTGATGGCTTTCTTTGCACAGTCAATCATTCCATGATGCTTGGCCATCCAATCCATACCTAGCACTACCTCCAAACCTTTGGTTCCCAGAATTATCAGGTTGGCATAGAATTCTACTTCATGTATTTTGATGGGTACATTTTTACAGAATTTTCTGGCTTTAGTGGTTGATCCGGGGATTTGAACTATCATGACATGTTTCAAGCTGATAGGTTGAATTTTACTTGTTGATGCAAAGTCTTCATGACAAAAGAATGAGATGCTCGGAATCAAACAACACTCCTAGTGCGAGTTGACAGGAAACATACCCAACACAACATCCGGTGCTTCTGGGCTTCTTCGCTCCATGTGAAAGAGACGGCCGTTGCGGTTATTGGGGTTGTTGGGGGCGAACTTCTTCCGTAGAGACGCGGCGTTGCTGCTGAACAGTGCAGGGTGTTGCCGGCGGAAAGCAAGCCTCTTGGGGCACTCGTTGGAGTAGTGTCCCACTACACCGCACTCGTAACAAGTGATAGTGGACTTGTCCTTGTTGGCGACCGGAATGGCGTTGCTCCCAGTCCTTGGAGCGGTGTTGGTGTTGCTGTTATTGGTGTTGGGGGCTCGCATTGGCGCGGTTGAAGTTGTTGTTTGTTGGTAGTTGTGGTTGTTGTTGTGGTGGCCTCCTGGCACAGGTTTCCTCCACTCCGGTTCGGAATCCGGGCGTGAGTCATACGGGGCTTAGTGTTTGGGGGCAAAACCTCCGCTTGAGTGGGCGATACTTTGGGTGTTGTGCCCCTCTGGTGCATCATGCGGCGTTTGCGGTTTTCATTGGCTTGGTTCAACTTGCCCTCCATCTGGATGGTGGAGTCAACCAGGGCAAGAGCAAAGGGATGTTGACTAGGACCGTCTGCATCTCATCATGCAATCCATTCAGAATCTCTGCCTCTTCTCGTAGTGTCGGTCTCATCGGGGGTACCTTGACAGGGTAAGGAACCTGTCGCGGTATTCTACCACCGTCATCCTTCCTTGCTTCAGTTCGCGGAATTCATCCTGCATCTTCTTGATGAGACCCGGGGCACATGGTACTTGCTGAACTTGAGCTTGAAATCTGCCCAAGTCATGACTTGACCTCCGTTCATGGCACGGGTGCTGGTCCACCAGGCTCGGGCTGGTCCGGCAAGGTAGTGGGTTGCAAACAGGACCTTCTCATTGGCTTCGACTCCGGCGACTTCCAAGTTGTTCTCCATAGTCTGAAGCCAGTCGTCGGCGTCGAGGGGTTCTTCGGTCTTGCTAAACACCGGAGGATTGGTGTTCTGGAAGTTCTTGAGTTTGGATCCGGGGTGATCATGATTCCCATGGCCTTGGTGAGCAAGGTTTTGCAGTGCTGCTATGTTGGCTTGACGTTCAGCTCTTTCCGTCTCCCTGTCTTGAAGCAGGGTTTGCAGCAGTTGCATCATGGCATCGTTGTTGTTGCGATTGGGAGGGGCCATCTGAATATATAGAAGATTATAAGATAAGAGGGAATTGTCTAAGGTTTATTTTGGGTGAGTTTAAAAACTTGTAAAAACTTGAATGCTTTTGATGACAAACACACATTCATTCATTCCACATAACACATTACTAACATACCATTCTTCCCATGGTTTTAAGAACCATTTCTCAGACTACGATACAAGGGATGGAAAACACACTCATACCCAGGGTTTTAAGAACCCTTCATGCTACGACACATGGGACGGGATACAACTCACACCTACATACGTGATCAAGTGCGGCTACCCTCATCCTCGATGTCGATGGGAACGAGATCATCAGGTCCTGGCTCCAGGAACGCGTAGTCCTCCTCCTCAGTGAACTCGTCCTCCTCGAAGTCGTCGTCGTCACTCAGGAAGGCGTCCTCCTCCCTGAAGGTCGATACCGACCTCGTCTTCCTCTATCTCCATCAGCTGTTCCTCCTGAGCCTTGACGGTGGCCTCAAGTGATGCTATCTGTGCGTGGGCGCAATGGTGACATCCTTCTTCGCGCACTTCAGGCGAAGCTTGTTGCGGTCCCTGGACAGCTGCTTGATGGCATCGCCATGAGTGATCAGTGCGAGGTGAGTCTGGTTCGCGTACGCACGGAGTTGTCTAACTCCTTCTGAGTGTGGTACATCATGTAGTCCAGATGCTCAGCATGGTGCCTCAGCTGTGGGTGCGACTGCAGCTCCATAGCACACCCATAACATCACGCCTCACGAGGTGTGCATAGCGGGACGCAAGTATGCGCACCACGTTCGGTCCACAGAGGCGTGCAAGTCCCTCCTGAAGGCCACGTGCAAGACCATCGAGCCGAGTTGCTCTCGCGGAAGGAGAAGAGGATCCTCTCCGAGGTGGGAGGCTCCAGCTGCCCCTTAGGTCGGCGGTAATGATCCACAGCTCGCCTCCGACTTGGTCGTTCTGGATCCCGTGGAACTCCGGGTGAGGACGTCCAAGGAAGTCAGAGAGCGCGTTGAGGTCGTGCTCAAAGATCAAGTCTCCACCATTCCCAAGCTGGTAGAACTTGGTGTTGAGGGGTTCATTCGGCTCCATCTGAAAGTGAAATGGAGGAGTAAATTAGTGAGTGATTAAGTGTGGCAAACTTTTAATTATATTTAAACAAGAAAGAGCATGATTTCTCCAAGTTTTGGAAAAAGCCTCAAAGACAAGAGTATGGTAAGTTTTCACAAATATTTGCTTCATTTTGATTTCAAAGTTAAGTTTTTATGAACGCCCTTTCTAACTAAGGTTTCTAAGGTCAAACAATGGCTCTGATACCAACTTGTCAACACCCGGATTTTTAAGTCCGGATGCCTATTATATCATTCATCGCAATCCCAGGAATATTGTTGTTGCGAGATATAATAGCTAAGTATCACAGTCATCATTTATTACAACTCATAAAGTCTTACAACTTGAATCACATGATCCATATTACACAAATAGTTGATCTATCGATCAACGAACAAACACAAGTTCAATGCGGAAGCGTAAAGATAAAGGACTCCGTAGTCCACAGGCCAACGCTTGACGTCAGAAAGCTCCTAGTTATCATAGGCGTCCTGCTGGTCATCCTCGCGGTAGTTCTGTTCATCATCGTACTCTGGCCATTTGAATAGCCAGGGACAAAGCCATAAGTACTTCAAGTACTTGCAAACTAATACCAATGTAAAATGCTAGTTCTTGGAGTTAAACTCTATTTTGACTTGCATAAGCCATATTTTAGTTCATAGGTAGGGGATCATGTACTAGCTACTCAAGTGGGAACATTAGTGTCATTCCCACACAATGGTTGTCATTCTAATAAGTCACCAAGTCACCATTCATATTCACTAAAGTTTTCAAAAAGACTGACACGGGAAATTGTATGGCCCTTCCAATCGTCCGTAACCGTGGACACGGCTATTCGAATAGATTGACACTCTGCAGAGGTTGCACACTTGTGCCACAACATTTGATTTCATCCGTCGGAATAACTCCGAGTCACCGTAACACAGTACGCGGATCATCAACCCTAACCTTTCACTTACAAACCCTAGTATGAGCACCTCTCCCCATGAGCTTGGCCTCCCGTGAGAACCAACTGTTAACCTGGGAACTGCACAGGGCTTGGCCGTACAATTTCACCTTAATTCACATCTTTCTCAACAACGGAGGCAGCCTCAGCATAACCCCTATGATGTGTGTTCAGAGGGAACCCATACTAAGATGTATAAACTTCCAGTTAAGCCCTACCCATAATCAGGTATTGTGGGGGTACTTGAAATTGGAAAGGTATCGCATTCAAACCAATATCAGGGTTTTATCAAAAATCACTATCTTCTCTTGTTCACAATCAACTTCAAAACCTTCAATGGAATGCTTCACCATTCCAAGGTTTCAATTTCATCAAGTCATATGTTCCCATCTAGAGTAGTCAAAGTTTTAGTATTTTAGCACTAGCACTAATCATGAGGGGTGCTACATTGCTTTGCTCTCTAGAAGGCTAACTTTACTAATCTACTAATCTGGTTCTCTAGACCAATTTGAATTCATCTTTTGAAAACACAACAAGTAAAACTTGTATGGTGTAAATATAAACTAGGCTTGTATGAAGAAAGGTAAGAATCATGGTGCCTTGCTCAAGGTGAGCTTTGCACTTTACAAGAGTATTATCTTGCCTTGGTAGTTCTCAAGGTTCTCTTCTTCCTCTTCTTGGTAGAATTCTCCTTCCTCTTGGTAATTTCCGGTGCTAGCGTCTAAATTTAAATACAAGGTATAATCACTAAACAAACTCAAAGTCTATGCTAAGCACATCATTATCTCACACAAACTATGCTAAGCACACTCATAAAATAGTTAGGTGCATTGGTTTTCTTTATTGAAGAAAGTAAATTCCTCTCATTACATATGTAATTAATAATCTCCATTTAGTTCTTGAGAAAATAATTTCCTCTCATTGAAATCTTCTTAAGATTTAACTTCTCAAATAATCATATATGAATTCATATTGACCTAAGTCAAACATTCATTATCATTATTTGAGAAAATGATTTAAATGAGATAAATCACCTCATACTATTTTATAATTCCTCAAATGGTTTAAATCTCCAAATATTCATATAGGAGTGTTTGGACCAGGGGTGCAAACATCTCATGAACTCATTTGGGACAAGATTTAAATGAAGGGAAATCCTCCATATGATTTACATAATAATTTTGGGACAATATCACTTACTAAACTAGCCATATTGTCCATTAATTAATCTAGGGCATGATCATGCAAAGTGACCACACCATTTTATTGCATAATCAATTAGTGTAAGTCAATTGTGAGCTATAAGAGTTGGAATTATTCAAATATCTATTTTAGTTGATTTTTAATAATTATTCTAAGGCAGAAAAGTCCCTGCCTTGTTTATTTTTCCGTTTTAATTCTATAATAGATCTTGGGTTCAAACCAGTGGCATTGTGTAGATAATTTCCTAAGCTTTCTAAATATATAAAGTTTGTTAAATTTGGCCAAGCCAAACAGATTCTATGAATTTTCAAAGTTGGGTCCAGTATTGAATTCAAACTAAATTTATTAAACTGGATTTGAATTAAACGGGCTGGCGGGAAAACTAACTGGGCCCAAAGGTTTAAAACAGGCCAAGGCACCCACCACGCATCTGTGCAGGCGCTGTGGGTGGGCTCCACCCGTCAGCGACGTTTAAACGCCGAAAGCGGTATGGGCTCACCAGAGACGTTGGATTAGAAGGGGATCGGAGGGCCGTGGTTCGTCGTCTCCGACGAGAAGACTCACCGGCGGCGGCGTAGGGGGTGGAGGCGTCGGGAGCTCCGCGAGCGGCGGCGGTGTTCCGTTCGAGGTTGTCGAGGACGAGGAAGCAGCTGTGCGTGGCGTCTCAGGGCGGCTCCAATCGACGGCGGCGACCTCCGGTACTGGCGGCTCCGATCGTCCAATTGGGCTTGCTCCGCGTCAATCGAGGTGGCTAACGGGTGCTGGCGAGGCGGTGGTGAGAGGTGGTCATGGTGGTGTGCTCGATTGTCGAGGGGAGGCTTCCTTTTATAGGCGCGTGAGGGTGCCGTGGGTGCTGCGGCAAGTCGACAAGGGGCGGCCGCTCCGGTGGGCTAGAGGGCTGGCGCGACGCCGTCGTGTTCACGACGTCATGGCGACGCTAGGAGCGTGAACGGCGCGGCAAGGGTGCCTAGGGTGGTCGGGTCCGTGCGCGCTGGCGCGGCCGTGGCGGGCGCGCTTGTCCTCTCCGGCGACGGTAGGGGCTAGGGGGTGACGCGAGCATCTCCGGCGAGCTCCGCGTGGCGCGTCGAGTACCAGGGCGCGGAGCGGGTCGGGGTGTGCGAGCGGCGAGCGCCGCGTGGCCGTGTCGCGCCGTGTGCACGGCGACGTCACCATGCCGCTCGCGGCGCGCCGGGGACGTCGTGGCGCGCGTCGTCCGGGGCGTGTCGGCTTCCTCGCGACAGGGGCGGTGGGCGATCTCCGGCGATCGTGGGCGACGCGTTGGACACGGTGGTGAGGCCGATCGTGGAGGGAAAGAAGAGGGAGGTGTCGAGGTGCGACATGGCCGGCATGGCCATGGCCGGCCATGTTCGGTCGTGTCCATGGTGTGTTTTTGCATGGGCTAGGTAGAGGGAGGTCCAAGGGTCATTGCTAGGTCAGGTGGTGATCAAGGGGTGGCCTGGTTTGGTCAAATTTTGAATTTGGTGAATCTTACATATGTTTCAATGTCTCATCTTCACTTGATCATAGTTCTTGATTTAAAAAGAATTTGGTATGGTCCCCTTTACAAAAGTTGTTCACCTTGTTGTGTACTTGGATGACATGCAAAGATCTGGATTTGTTTAGTTTAGAAATTTGGAAATAGAGAGGCTCAAAGTGATGACCAGATTGTAATTGTCAAAAATGACCATTATCTTATGTGAGCATATTTTGAATTTGATTTTGGTTCAAATGGTGTTTCTTTGATTCCCAAAGTTCTAATAACTATTTAATAACATATTACCACTAATGGTGAAGACCAATTGGGTCTAGGGTCAAAGTTTGTAAAAATGGCATATGCCATATGTTAGGGTTTTTAGGGTTTTATTCTTATTTGATTTCTTTCTCTTTTTAATCCATTTGTTTGGTGATCATCATTTGATCACTCTAGGGTTGTTGGAGTTCATCACATACATTAAGTAACAATCATCATGGCATATCACTCAAAATGCACAAGTCCTATGCAGGGCACTATATGAAATTTGAAAAGTTTTTGTTGGTTCTCAAATTTGGATAGTTGGATTGGTTCTTCTTCCTTTATTTGAAATTTGGGGTGTTACATCTTGGTGGGTCTTGAACTGCTGCGGTGGGTCGTGGACTATTTTGCCTAGGATTTTCTTCGGGAGGCGTTGCTGCGAACGATGTTCCCATAATTCCAACTCCAGCCATTGCCATATTAAACAATGCTTCTCTCGGGTCCCCGGGGGTGGTCTGGACGCGAGGATGTAAGCTTGCGTTGCCATGTATCCTGCTTCTGCGTTTTAGATGATATTTCCCCTTGTATCAATCGACATAAAGGACATGTCGAGATTTTGAATTATGTTTCCTCTCTCTTCGGGTATGTTTTGCAGCAGATCTTGCTCTCCTCCGAGCTTCTCCGTCTCCCGAAGTTCTGATTGTCGACTTAGCTCTGCTCGACGTCGCTGATGCGGAGGTGCTTCTTTTCTTCTATTTAGAGACGCTGTCTGTTTTTCCAGCTCTCTGCTCACCCGAGCAAGTCTATATTGATATGCTTGTAGCTCTTGTACAGTAGCGGTGGTGGTCATTGGTTCTGAACCATCCATGGCTTTTGCAGCCCTATCCCATGCTGCTTGCGGGAGCTGTACTCTTTCTCGAGGTGAGGACCCGACGTATTTAGTGCCTAGGCCTTTTGAGATCACGGGATCGACGTATGGATTTCCCAAATCGTCGAAAAGCCTCTGACGTTTCTGGGTTCTGATCGGCCTGCCTCTTCGATTGCATAGATTTGATGATATTTTGAGCATTGATTTTTATCAGGATTGGTGACACCATCATAGAGATTGGTGAAGACCTTTCCAACAGCAGACTTGTCGATGAAGTTGAAGCTCGCCGCGGAGTCGCTGCTTATAATGGAGTCCGCAGACGACTCGAAGGATGTGTTGCTGAAGATCTTGGCGAGCTTTCCGCTTGCCTTGCTGTCGACGCGTGCGACGAAACTCCTCGTCACTCGGCGAAAAGTTAGAATCGACCGCTGAAAATTCCGACGAGATCGAACTTCGAGACGGTAGGATCCTTCCTTGTTGACGCCCGGAATTCTCCGAACGTCATGACGATGGGCTCCTCCAGATAGGCACATGCATCCAAACGGGAGGCGGTGAGGAATAAAATCGACTCAGTTTTTTCCTGTTACCTCGATCCATCGCATTGCAGCCACCGAAGTCGACGATTTGGGCGTGCCATCGAGATCAGCTCCTTGCAACCTCTAATTCCCACAGCGGCACCAATTGACAAAGGATTAATTTGTCAATGCCTACAGATGTAGACTAGGGTTTTGCTGGAAGTAGAGGGCAAGTAGATCTCAAGGTTTCAGAAAAGTACTCGACGATTGTGAAAACTAGGGTTATGTTGATAGATTCGATCCTTTCCTCGTCCCTCGACTCCCCTTATATAGAGGTGGAGCCGGGTTTCGTAATACACAAGTTACGGAGTCGGAGGGTTTCGTACCCAACCCGTAAGATTACAAATCTCTATCTTTCCTAATACAAACTATCTTTCCTTAACACTAAATAAGCTTCCGAGTCTTCTTATTCTTCGAGTCCTGGGCCTTTAGTAAACCTCGGGTACCATCTTTGGCAGGCCCATTGGGATGCCTATGTCAACAGGAGAGGCGGTTGCAGTGAGCCAGTGAGAACGTGCGTCGAGGGAGAGAAAGAGGGGCTCTATAAAGACGAAGGTGGCGTGTACCGCAACACGCTTCCGCTATGCACGGCTGCAGCGTGCACCGCTAGACAAGTCTAACCCTGGGACGTTTGGTGTACTCAGTTATAACCTCAGGCCTTATACAGAAATTTTATCTGTACTCAGTTTTCCCCTCGAGGACTTAGACCGGCAAGTGCAATATACTCAGTTTTACCCTCAAGTAGCTGGTCAGAGAGTCAACAAATGAGATTAACATAGCTAATTGAGTCATTTCATGCGCAAAAATCCAAAAAAATAAAAACATAGTGGCAACTACTCATGGAGTCTTCCTACGCAACCTGCCACCTAGAAAACCTTAACAAACATATATAAATCAAGTTTTATCACAAATTGCCACTTCTCAGAATCACTAGTGTAGCTATGAAGATGCATGGTTTTCCACCCAAACCCCTTTGCAAAACATCTTTCCCAAAACATAGTTTGTCTAAATGATGCCATAATTGTCACACTCATGTATATTTGAATTGCAAATAATTTGATGTAGCCCAATATGAATTATATTGTACAAAACACACATTTTTCATTTTGTAATTCTTTTGTTTGAATCCCTTAGTCTATTTACTATTTATGTGCCCTTGGATTCTTAGTACTACTCAGTTTTGCCCTCAAGTACTGTCACAAATGCTCTGAGAAGCCCAAACTTATCCTGATTGGTTGAGCCGTTGTCACACGGATCGACTCCACGAACCGTTGATCCACTGATCTAACGGGCAGTATACCCCTATCCGTCTCTTCGTGGCAACCTCCTCTCTCTCTCTTCGTGGCCACCCATCTCTCTCTCTCTGTCGGTGGAGAATGCAATAACGAGTTTGCCACTTAATATAGTTTGGGATATAGTATTGGTATAAACATGAGGCATACATATTTGCGGATTTCGGTGATTGCATTATTTGTCACCCCTCTAACAATTATCAACTATCTTTAGCTGTCCTTTTCTTTTAGGGAATATAGTTTGGGATATAGTATTGGTATTTTGAAACGGCCTAAAAGTGGTATAATTTTGTTTAAACATGAGGCATACATATTTGCGGATTTCGGCGATTGCATTATTTGTCACCCCTCTAACAATTATCAACTATCTTTAGCTGTCCTTTTCTTTTAGGGAATATAGTTTGGGATATAGTATTGGTATTTTGAAACGGCCTAAAAGTGGTATAATTTTGGTATAAACATGAGGCATACATATTTGCGGATTTCGGTGATTGCATTATTTGTCACCCCTCTAACAATTATCAACTATCTTGAGCTGTCCTTTTCTTTTAGGGAATATAGTTTGGGATATAGTATTGGTATTTTGAAACGTCCTAAAAGTGGTATAATTTTGGTATAAACATGAGGCATACATATTTGCGGATTTTGGTGATTGCATTATTTGTCACCCCTCTAACAATTATCAACTATCTTTAGCTGTCCTTTTCTTTTAGGGAATATAGTTTGGGATATGGTATTGGTATTTTGGAAAGGCCTAAAAGTGGTATAATTTTGGTATAAACATGAGGCATACATATTTGCGGATTCGGTGATTGCATTATTTGTCACCCCTCTAACAATTATCAACTATCTTTAGCTTTCCTTTTCTTTTAGGGAATATAGTTGGTAATTTCGGTGAATGCACACACTAACTTTGAAAACAACTACAAGTACATGTAACTGAATAATGGATTTGTAACAAGGTATCCCTTGTAACAACTTCTAGCGCCTGGTGAGCAATGATAAGAATCCGATCGTAATTATACAACAAAAAAAACAACCAGCCATCAGATTAGCTTGCTTCTTCAACTCGATCAGCTGCCTTAACTGCTTGTTCATTTTCTTCAGTTCTCCCTTCACTTCCACCAGTTCTGCATTGGGAGCATTAGGCATAATCGGAACGGCTCCTCTCTCCGCCGCATTCTCTACAGCAAGTCCCCCCCCCCTCCCAAATTGCGCCCCCCAATAGCGCCAATTGATTCCTGCAACTGAAGCCTCTGAACGTACACATCGATCCACTCGAAATGCCTCTGAAAACAACAACGTGAACCCTAAATCCCAAATTCGAGGGAATAACAAGAAAATCGAGAGAAAACAGAGAAATTGGAGCGAGATCTAACCTTATCCCCCTCTCTATATGGCAAGCTCTCACATGCAACGAACTCACGTCCACGGTTGCCGTTCTCGTCCGTCTTACGGATCGACCGCTTGGAGGGCTCTGGCGTGGGCTCAGGCATCTTGTCAAAGGCACGGGTCTATACTGCGGCCATGAAGAACGGGAGGTCGAAGAGAAACTAGACATCACCCGCGTGCCGGAGAAGGGCTGCCGCTGGCGGAGAAGAAGAACAATGGGGCGCGGATGAAGAAAGGGGAAGCAATGGCACGGGCACGGGCGCGGGGCTAGCTCGGGCTCCCATTTTGCAACGGTCACCTGGGTAAGCTGTGGGTCCGGCGCTAACGTGGACAAGTTGTGGGTCCCACGATGATCTGGATAAGTGGAGACGTGTCCACTGCGGGGCACCAACAGCGGCCCCACTTGCCGGCACCAACCAACGTCAACTAAACGGGATTCCTTCCGTCCAAGCTCTTTCTGCGGGTTACAGACAAGGGCTTGGGGAAAACTGAGGAAAAACTAAGGAGCTGGGGAAAACTAAGTACAACTAAGGACCCGAGGGCACGAAAATAGAAATCCCTAAAACATTAGCTACAGCTCCCCACGTCTAGAAAGCCTTACTTGAAGTCCACAAGAGACAATGCAAAAAACAGAGACAGAATCTGTCAAAACAGAACAGCCAGTAAACATGAATTTTTTCGAGGTACTTCCGTTGCTCAAATCAGAAAACTCAAAACTAATGAAAGTTGCGTACATATCTGAGGATAACGCATGAATTTTTTCAGAATTTTTGGATTCTTCTACAGAGACAAAAACTCAAATTCGTAACAGCTAAAAATCTGTTTCTGCACAGAAATCTAAATCTATATCAACTTTCTATTAGAGACTTTACTTGGCACAACAATGCGATAAAATAAAGATATAAAGGAGTAGTTACAGAAGTAAGCAAACTCATTGAATCAAATAAAAGAAAAATTACAGAAATAAAACAATGGGTTGTCTCCCATAAGCGCTTTTCTTTAACGCCTTTCAGCTAGGCGTAGAGATTTTAACGATGCTCACATGAAAATAGAAAATGAAGCAAAAGGAGCATCAAGAAGCAAATTCGAAACACATTTAAGTCTAACCCGCTTCCTATGCATAGGAATCTTGTACACAAATAAATTCATGAAGAACAAAGTGAAAAGCATAGGAAGATAAAACACGAGTAACTTCAAAATTTTCAGCATGTAGAGAGGTGTTTTAGTACCATGAAAATTTCTACAACCATATTTTCCTCTCTCATAATAATTTCCAGTTGTATCATGAACAAACTCAACAATATAACTATCACATACAACATGCTTTTCATGATCTACAAACACATAATTTTTATCAAGCTCAAAAATAGTGGGATCAAAACTTTCAAACCCACTTTTTAAAAATCTGTAACAAGATGATTGATCATTGATATGGGACTCCTAGATAAAGTCAAGACCTCTCCAATCCCATTTTCAATTGTAGTACAATTAATATTATCAAGTAACATAGGACCATCATCTAGAGCTTTATCATAAACATTTGCTAAGCAAAACTCTTTAGTACCATGCATTTCGATATCAGGCACAAACAAAGCATTATCATAAGATTTATCAAAATAGCATGGATTATCATAGATAACAGTAGCATAATTATTCTCACAAGTTTTACTCATAGGGAATATTTCAAAAGAATCCACAGGAACATAACATTCATCCTCCTTTGGTAAGCATGGAGGACAATCAAATAGTGTAAGAGATAAAGAGTTACTCTCATTAGAAGGTTGGCATGGGTAGCTAATCCATTCTTCCTCCTTTTGTTCATCACTCTCCTCCTCTTTTTCATCCAATGAGCTTTCAGGTTCATCAATTTCTTCTTTCACAGGTTCCTACAAATTGTGAGTGCATTCTTGTGCATGAATGAGTCTCTCTTTATAATCAATGATATAAGGATTATTGCTGTAATGTTCTATGCAATAATCAAGGATAGAAGAGACATAATCTTTAAGATCATTACAAGCAACACAGGTTTCATAATTTTTAGACATGAAGGATTCTATTTCAGAAGCTCCCATAAATAAAACAAATTGTTCTACTTCTTCGAACCCAAGATGAATATAGTTATTCCAATGATAGTTCACAATTAAAACTTCTTCACTAAAGCCACATTGGAATTTAAGATGTTTAGTATCCTGTTCAGAGCAACAATTTATATCATGGCGTTTAGTTAAGCAAGATTTTAGCAATTGTATTCAATTTTTCTAACACGGCACTCAATTTTTCTAACACGGCACTCATGACTTTACCCTTTCTTGATTCTCTATCATTCATATATAATTCTATAAGCTCCATCAAGGTTGTGGGTTCTTCCATAACAACTGTTTTTAATTTTTCGGTTTTTTAAATTTTTATGGATTTTTGGGTATATAAGAAAAATAAAACAAGACAAAAGTAAACTAAGCAAAATAATACTAGACAGAAATAAACTAAGCACAAAAATAAACTAGACAAAAGTAAACTCAACAAAACAAAATAAAATAAAAACAGAGAAAGAGGTAGAGTGTACTCCCCAGGTGAACTTATGAGTAGAGCTATGATCCCCGGCAACGGCGCCAGAAAATAGTCTTGATAACCCACAAGTATAGGGGATCGCAACAGTCTTCGAGGAAAGTAAAACCCAAATTTATTGATTCGACACAAGGGAGACAAAGAATACTTATAAGTCTTAACAACCGAGTTGTCAATTCAGCGCACCTAGAAAAGCACTAGTAACGGGGGTGATGTGAAAGCGGCAGTAATATGAGAGCAATAGTAACAGTAACACAACAGCAGTAGTAGTAACACAGAGGCAATGGCACCAGAAAATAGTTGATACTACTTCTAATGGCATATAGGACCGAGTGAGTATTTGATGATGAAAGATGGACCGGGGTTCCCAGCTATCTACACTAGTGGTAACTCTCCAATAACAAGTGTTGGGTGAACAAATTACAGTTGGGCAATTGATAGGATTGAAATAGCATTTAGACAGAACATCAAGTTTATTAATCATGTAGGCATGTTTTCCATATATAGTCATACGTGCTCGCAATGAGAAACTTGCATAACATCTTTGTCCTACCAGCCGGTGGCAGCCGGGCCTCTAGGGAATCTACTGGTAATTAAGGTACTCCTTTTAATAGAGCACCGGAGCAAAGCATTAACACTTGGTGAAAACATGTGATCCTCATATCTAAGCCATCCCCTCCAGTTATCCCAGTTCTTGTCACTCTGGGGCCTCGGGTTCGGACATAGACATGTGCAAACAACTTGTAGATACAATCTAAGCAATAATTATAGAGCTTAAATCCAAGATCATGCCACTCGTGCACTAGTGACAAGCATTAAACACAACAAGATTGCAGCAACAATAACTTCACAAACTTTATAGATAGACTGATCATAATGTAACAATTCATCGGATCCCAACAAACACCACACCGATTACATCAGATGGATCTCAATCATGTAAGGCAGCTCATGAGATCATTGTACTGAAGTACATGGGAGAGAGAGTACCAACTAGCTAATGCTAGAACCCGTAGTCCATGGGGGAACTCACGGAGCATGATGGAGGCGGTGGCGTCGATGGAGAAGGCTCGGGGGGTCAATCCCCGTCCAAGAGTGCCGGCAAGACGACCCGAAACTAGGTTTCGCGATGGCGGTGGCGCTCCGGGAGTCTTTCGGAGTATGATTGATCTCGTAGGGTTTCGCGTCGCGAGGAATATATAGGCGAAAGAGCGGCGCGAGGTGGTGCCGGGGCCACCCCATATGGCGGCGCCTCCTCCTTTCGCGCCCCCTATGGTCCTGGAGGCCGTGGGCCTCCCCCGGCTTGCCCTTCGGCTCCGTGTCCCTCGAAAAATAGGAGGTTTGGCTTTTGTTTCGTCGAATTCGAGAATATTGCCCGAACAGCTTTCTGAACCAAAACGAAAACGAGACGCACTTCGGCATCTTGTTAATAGGTTAGTCCCGGAAAATGCATAAAAACATTATAAAGTGTGAACAAAACATGTAGGTATTGTCATAAAACTAGCATGGAACATAAGAAATTATAGATACGTTGGAGACGTATCATAGCTCATCAAGTTAAGCTCTATAAACCTCAATATGACCTTGCTAAACCTTGTTTTGGGTAGAGATGATTTGATCTAAGCGGCTAGATCAAATGGAACTAAAACTAACCCAATAACACATTAATCAAGGATCAACTACTTGATCTTATAAAAGATCATAATATGGTATTCCTTGCCATAACATAGGAACATCTATTCCACTATAAATCAAGTAACAATAAAATGGAGAAACTATTATTGACTTGTCTTTTCCATGTCTTAAACTAATCTATATTCCTACCATGAACCTCATGGTATTCATTCCACTTCATTCTTGGATTCATGACAAGGAAATCAACACTAGTATTGTCCCCTAGTTTCCATTCATTATATTCTTCTCTATTTAAGTTACCATACATCAAAACCTAGAGAAGAGAGAGGTCTACATCTATTAGAGAAACAATGTCAACCCTTGAGCTAAAGTCCTTGGATATAATCCATTTCATTGAGAAGTGGTGAGGTAGTGCAACTTTAAAGGAATAGAACCACATTCTTGACATTAAGAAATAAAGTAGGAACCATTCATGCAAAATTAGCCAAGTGGAGACTTAACCTATTTATACCTAAGGAGATGTTATGAGTACATCATACACCCTAAAGTAATAGTGTATATATAAGAAACTCAAGCTAAAGTGTTACACTCAAGTTATTTGAGCAAGCACTTGATCTTGGGGATGAGAGTGAAATCTTCTTAGTTAAACCTTTGGTAAGCCAAAACCCTTGATCATCACAACTTGGTAATGATCATAAACCCTAAGAGTCTAGAATAAGTGTGATGATAGGAAAATAATAAATAGAGGTTAGTGAAGACTAAGTGGATCATGTCTAATGCATGATCATGCTTTGGAAGATATATAAGTATTAGATAAAACTTTACATGGTAAGCAGATACCATCCATCATATAAAATATTAGGCAAGTGTCCATCTTATCATTGATAGGGAGACTAAACCCTAGTTAACCCAACATGGTGTCATCACATACATAGACCATATCTCACCCTAACTATGTATCACATAGTGATAATCAGTAAACCCTATTCCCATGTCACAAACTTAATTGGAGTATCACTTGGTGATCATAAGTAGAACCCTGGAACCACATTTCATTTGTAGATTATGTTTCAATTATTGAACATAAGAGAAACCTAGTGCTAAAGCTATACTTAAATCTATGAGGTGTGATCAACTACTCATTTTTATAACCCAAGGGCAACCCTGATGAGAATAGCATCTACACTAGATAGTTCAAATCTATGTGTAGAATGGTAATGGTGCTAACCTTGGAAGGAGTTATAGTAGAATTTATTATTCAATAACACCTAGGTGTGCACATAAAATAATAGGCAAATGAGAACATTCTCAAATAAGAAATCAAACAACAAGCTTTCCCTTTCAAATAACTTACTTGCAGATGAATGCCACTAAAACCCTAATTATCATTACCCAATTTTGCAAGTATAATAAAAATACCTTCACCATTACCAATACAACAATTGGAAATGAAATATACAAACGTCCAAACTATATTACCAACACAAACTAGGACCTAATGTTTGTCTCTGATGTATTTGGTAAAGAAGTCTCCAAATTCAAATAATACAAACAAAATTAAGTTAAAAAAATAAAGAATGAATGAAAGCAAGCCAAGTATATACTTATTTTAGATATCAAGTAACTAGCAAAATAGAAAATACAAATACCCCTAGAATATTTCAAATATAAAATAATGATATAGGAATCATCTTAATACATTCCAAAACAAACCACACATTTGAGTTACTCAAGGTCAAATTTGAATTCAAATAGCAAATTCAAACCAGGGAATAAAATAGAAAAGAAATTACAAGAGGAGAGAAAGGGTATCCAGTTAGACTAGTCCACCGTAGCCCAGGAGTCGGCCCAAGAAAGCAGCCCAGCGCCAGCCCAACCTGGTCAATACCATTTCACCGCGTAAAAAATAAATCGAGGAGGTCGGATGAGGTCTTCGTCTTCCTCCTGTTGGTCGACACCGCACCAATGCCACGTCCCGGCCGTCGTCCTGATCCGCTTAGGGAGCACGCGATTGTCTAGCGTGGTCTGCAAGTCGTCTGCATCCATATCCATCTGAAGCATCTTGATTCCCGCTCGAAACCCTAGCTCGCACATCCATCATATCCTGGCCGCCCGTCGCCGATGCTTGTCGTCGTTGCCGACTGCGCCTCGAGCTACAAAAGCTCAGGAAGAACCAATGGACCTATATCGAGCTCCGAAGCCCTCTCAAACCCTCTCAATTCCTCAATATCTTCCTCAGATATCGAAACCACCGTCGGTAGGTTCTCCGGCTAGCCGGCGTTTAAGGCCACCCCAAGGTACATTAAGTCGCCTACGAGCTCCGCCGTGACTTGATGATCCACCTGGAGGAAGGAATCGAGAAGGGGCGCTCTCAATTGAGAGAATTTTATCAATTTCTTCCGCCGGCCATCATCGGGAACAGCAAAATTATGCTCACCTCCATTGACAATCGTCGTCTTCGACTCTTCTACAAGCATCACGGTGAGCCTGCGAGTCTTTAGAGCTTACTCCCGCCTCCTACGATAGTGTGTAGCTCCGTTTAGGTACTTGGCCGGAGTTCACCGCCGCGGTACCTCTCGCCGGAGTTAGTTCCGGTGATCCTCTGAGGGATACGAGACCACCATCGTTATCAGCGGGTTGTGGGGGTTCGGAAAATACCAACAGCGCATCCCGGGAGACACTAAATCGGCGTCTCCGCTGTGTACTGCCTCACCGGCGTTGAGCCGCCGGTGGGTTGACGTGGCAAGTGGGGTCTTAGGACGTAGTTGACTGGTCTTTGCCCTCGTGGCATTTGACCTGTTCAAAGGTCCCACCTGTCGGTCACTAGAGTTAGATTCAACCTAGGTACTAGTAGTGTTTTCCATTTATTTCAAAATACAAAAAATATCTGAAACATTGCAAGAATATATAAAATTCATTTTAACTCAGAAAAATGCAAATGAGATGTCAAAATGCTCACAAAAAAATCTACCTAATTAAAATATAACATGAATTTTTTTATTTTAAATAAAAATTTAATTGTTTAACTTTTATTATTTAAGCCTTTTATTTTATTATAAATTCAAATAAAATTTAATAATAAGTAAAACTTTCTAAAATAAATAAAAACCATTAAGTAAAGAAAGAAAACACCAAAACTAATTTTCTTTTATCATTATCTTATTAAATCCTTATTAGAGGGATTTAAACCCTAAATAATATTTATCTTGGTTATTAATCCTCTAAAGATAATAAAATGCCAAATCCACTATTATTTTTATTTCAAAGTTATTAATAACTTCAACTTTATAATCAAGTTATTAACTTAAGAAATTTATGACAAATAGGAAACCCTAGTTCCATTATGAATCAAATTATGATTTCATAATCTCATGTAAAACCGTAAAACCCTAATTGCATTGTGAACCAAACCCCTTCTCTATTAATTTATGTGAACCCTAAATTGCTTCCAACCCTAAACCCTAGGTTGTACAATGTGATAATGTTACTTTATTTTCACTTGTAGATCCATAACTAGCAACTAAATGCATATCCATGTTCACATGGTTACTAATAAATTGGTATTTCCCCTATTCATACTAATAAAACCTAGATGATCTAGTAGAACCACCTAAATTTAAACCCTAGTTCCTATCCTTCAAGTCATCATCCTTAATTGACCATATTTAGTATCAAACCATTGTGATCCATCTTAATAGTAACCATGTCTAGTACTAAACCTTACAAGCTCATACTCACTAAACCCTACTAGTATTAGATATTTATGAACCATCCTATTTAGAAACCAACTATTCTTTACTTAGTGGATCCAATAGCAAACCCTAGACACCATAAGTCTTAATTAAAATACTTCTTATTACTTAAGAATTATGTTCTTCAAAAGTTATTCTTTTGAAGTAAATAAAAGTAGTCATCAACCCTGCCTAAAAGGACCTATAAACCATAGCTATCTATCACCAGTAAGATATAAACAACCATGGTAGCAACCATTTATAATCAATTGCTTAATATGCCTTTGCTTAAACCGAACCATGCAACCATTACATGACTAAGAACTCAATCTAACTTTGTTGTGATCCAGATAATACTTAATTAGAAAACTCAATTGAGAACCATAATAAACCATAGACGCAAATAATTTCTACTTGAAATACTTATTATTTTCTAATTAATATGTTCTTGAAAAGTTATTCTTTTGAAGTATGTAATAAGTAATCATCAACCATGCACTATAGGACTTAAAATTGACAACTACTCTTTACTTATTATGCGACTACTATTCCTTGATGTGTATGACTGTTATGATGCATTATACTACTTGTTTATGATTCTAAGACAACAAAACCCTAATAAGAACCTTGTTTGTGGAATCACCCTAAAAGTGCAACACACCCTAAACCAATCATTCCAACTCACTAATCCTAAATCATCGGGGTTAGGTCACGCTTAGAGCGATTGCATCTCATACTTATGCATTATAGCATATTTACCAATATTTTAACCATTGTCCTTACCGGACGATGATGCTATTTCAGAATTTGGATTTATCCCGTATCGAAGTCCTTGACTGCATAATCTTGCATTCAAGAAAGGCAAGTTCATCGCTTGCTCATGTCACTTTGAGTATTTTTATCAAACTACTTGCAAAGTACTATACTTATCACTCTTGCATCAAAAGCAAAGTATTATTTTCATAATTATGAATATGACTATATTGTGGGCAATGGAACCATGGTATGAGTTCAGTGGATGTTCTATTGCAATGGGTTTATATTCACATAGGATTAACAACAAATGTCGTTCAGTGATTCTTGCGCCGTAATACCCGTGTTTACCATAAGATCTGGAGTGGGAAGGAGTAGTCAACTGTTCTTTTCCCTCTCGCATACCAACGGTACAACTGCAGGTGGCCAGCATGTACATGCTTAGGCAGGGAGGAAGCCCCGGGGAAGAGACCCATTGCTTCTACTGCGGGATGTATCTATGAGGGATTGTAAGGGTTGTCTGGGTCAGTCTATCTATAGTGTAAAGGGCAGAGGATGGAAAATGTCCGAAACGGTCTACCATTATGGTATAGGGGAGGACATATTGCCTGGGTCGGTTTACCTATAGATAAAGGACAGGACAGACTTATAAAAGGGTGGGTATGCGGGGTCACGGGAAGGCCCAGTGATTGGCTATGACTTATACCTGGCCCCATACCAAGGAAGTGTGGACGAGCATGCAACTCAGATGTGCAACAAGGATAAGATCTCTTATGGGTACAGAAACACACCACTGCAAAGTGTATCAAATTGTGGTTTGTCACTCCCTGTTCCGGGTTTGGAACTGCGAACGTTGCTGGAAAGGAACTCCATGAAGTTCTAGACAATCGGTGAAGGCTGGCGGACATAGTTCTTCAGAATAAAAGCAAACTTTTGAAGAAATGTTTACAAAAAATTGCATTGCCTATGACTTTCTAGTTTATGGCTGTAGCTAGTGCATTAAACACCTCTTTCCTATAATGAACTTGTTGAGTACGCTCGTACTCATCCCTCTTTGAATCCCCTGCTTAGATCTGAAGGCATTAAAGGAAGATCTATAGTGCAACTCGAAGAGTGAGGAGTCAACCAATTACTTCAAGAGAAAGGATCCTGCCAGAGGAGTCCAACACCACATCCACCTTGGAGAAAACCTAGATTACCAGTAGAAGGGAATCATTTCTCTAGTCCTAGAACCTAAATAGATAGAGTTGATCTATAGTTTTGTAGTAAGCCAAGTACCTCTCTAGATAGATTTCGTGATAGATTAGACTACGAGTCATTCTTCTGGAGTTTATTTGCAGTTTTTTCTCATTGTAAAGTAGGAGTCTGTGTTGATCTTCTGTGAAGAGTCTGTATTGTAATTCTATAGACATGTCTTGGACCTGCATTTTTGTTATACCACTCTAAGAGATGTAATACTAGTGGAACGGTGTTTCATTGGTGTTATGTCAACGACTTGCATACTACACCATGCAGTGGTATGTTGAATCACCACAGAAATCTAGATCTACATCTTCACTAATCAAATCCTTCTTTTTGTGAGGGGAATCCACTAGATCTAGATCTTGGAGAAATTTGGTGGTCCTCCTCCTATTTGTTCTTCCTCTCTTATTTCCCAATAGCTTTTGTAACTTTGTTGGAATTTGAGAGAGAAGTACTTGAGCATCTTTGTGGTGTTCTTGCCATTGCATTTGGTGCATCGGTTTGAGCTTTCCACGGTGATCCGTGGAAGTGAAAGTGAGGAGCTTGTTACTCTTGGGTTATTGGAACCCTAGACGTCTTTTAGGCCTTTGTGGCGATTTCTTGGGAGCCTCCAATTGTGGATGTGTGCCCCAAGCTTTGTGTAAGGCTCGGTTTCCGCCTCGAAGGAAATCCCTTAGTGGAACCGTGATCTAATCCTTTGTGGCAAGGGTCACCGGAGAATAAGCAGGTGAGGGCATCGTGGCGCTCGGTGTATGGTGTGACTACCGCATCTTGGATCGGGTCGAGAGCTTTGTCCCCCAACCGCATCTTGGGTGGGGTGGCTGAGCGTCCACCCCCCAAAAATCCCAGGCCCCCGGCAGAGTAGGTATGCGCTGGGAGATCTAGTACTACTTGACCTGTTTACCGTAAAATCCCATAGCAGGCTAGGCCTTTAATTCTTGTGCAACATACTAATGCGATTATTGACCCAGCCATCAGCGGTGGCGCCGCCTCCTTAAGTCTTACCATTCCGTTTCGTCTCCTTCTTCCCCAATCTCCACTGGTTGATGAATCGGTTGTCCCAAGATCCTGATTGATTTTATACGAATATCTCCACGATTTGCATTAGTGACTAGAAATCATCTTCCACATACTCCGCAGCCTTTCTATTCTTCTTCACCAAATCCGATTTCTTTCTATCATTGTATTTTCTTGTTTTATTTGATGCTCTTTGTAATCTCAATTCTTGCAGTTCCCATAGAATTTTTTGAGAATTAGTTCCCATAGAACTGAGGGACCAAAGAGGCAAAGAGGATTCAAGACAAGGCTAGTACTACTTGGCTTGAGTTCCTGACTGAATTAGAGGGGGATTTTCTTTGTGCCCGTGGCTGACATCCAGTGTTCTTGTTTCAACTTATGCCATATTTTGTGTGCTAAGATGTCAACTAAAAAGTATTTGTACGGGAATTAGGCAAACTAGCATATGAGTTATAGAATCCCAAAAAGGAGAAAGCGTAGCAGTACAAGGAAACCAGAAAGTAATAAAAATTCACACATTATACTTAAAAATGTAATTTTTTTTAAAGATCTTTGAACAATCTATCGATGTCTACCATCACTCCCTGAATGACTATATGTGCAAAATAGACAGGTTGCTTCAATGACATGTGGGTGTACAAGAGCCCATGTTGTTATCTTGCACCGGGGCCTCTGCCACGTCAGGACCGGCCATGCTTGGGGTGAGGCCTTTGTGGTGGTCATGTGCATCGAGCAACAACACCTCAAGGTGAGGCCTATTGTGGCGTTCGGGAGCACTAAGCCACCGCACCTCTCCAACGGAGATTAGCACTCGCAAGAGTGTGAGCTTCGGGATAAATCATCATCTCCTGTGTGCCTCAGTTATCTCTACACCCGAGCTCTTTACTTATGCACTTTATTTTGTGATACACATAGTTGCTTGTATTGGTTAGCATAAGTTGATGGTGCACATAGGTGAACCATAGTATATAGGCTTTAGGCTTGACAAAGTAAATGTTAGTTTTATTCCGCATTTGTTAAGCCCATATCGTAAAAGTTTTAAACCGCCTATTCATCCCCCCTCTAGGCGACATCCGTATCCTTTCAATAACACCCTGCGTAGAATCGTAACGACCAAGTGAACATGCGGACTAGCTTCTCACTAACAATGTTGAGTCATCTCCATGTCCAACACCATTAGCAGATGCCTCCATTGCAGCTTTGTACAGTGTGACCAAAATGTCACAACAGTGATAATATTTCATTTTAGTGACACCGTACAAAAAGTGATATGTTATGATGAGGCGAACGGCAAGGTACGCTGCAGTCCAAGCCTTGGACTACCCGTCTCTGGAAGGATCATCCAATCGCATTCCAAGAGATTTAATGATAAAAATGTACTCCCTCCGTCTTACCAAAAGTGTCTTAACTTTATCAAAAATTTGGATGTATCTATTTCTTCCTTTGCAAACATTAATTTTAAACTTGTTTTCCTAATATGGCATACTATGAGTTCAAACAACTTGCTGCACTTCATACCAGCTTATATGGCATATTAGGAGTTAATGTTACATAAACATAAACAACCGTTTAGTAAGAGAACAGCATTGCCGCATTAGTGAAAACCGCTTTGTAATCTATAAATGGTAAATAAGTGGTTTTAGAAAAGTGTAATCTACTGTTCCAAAGTTTTAGGACCAATGTAGACTTCAGGGAAAGTTCGATGGCTAAAACAGGATTTTTTTACATTTTTATGTGTTGATGTAATTTAGACACTCAATGAAAATCTTGTTTTTCACATTTCTCATCCTTACAAATGAATTTGGTAAATATAAATAGAGGACACCGGGGATTGCTCACCTTAAAAAAACAAGGGGGCTTGCTCCTGAATTAGCATGGAGAAGCAGCCATCAGGTAGGTCATTGCTTTACGGGAGAGCTAGCTACCCACATTGTTATTGTTAGTTTGTCCCAATCTCATCTACCAAATGCCGACAATACAACCTCAGGTGGTTAACATGGGCATGAAGATATTTGTTTGTCCTTTATTAAAAGAAAAGAAAAATTGGAGTAGTAGAGTGGTGGTCACCTTGACAAAAAAGCTTTTCAATGGTGCACAATTCTGGCCAGTCCACGAGCTTTTTAATTACCTATCGATCATAACTTGATAAAGTTGTTTCAGGAAGCTTAAAGCTCTAAAAGGTGCCCGGCCAGCAACTTGGCTCTTTTTTTTGCTAGAGTGAGGATAAAATTATAAAATATTAGTCTGTCCCATAGATCATATTATCATATTATGTATTGGTTGTAATAACATCTAATAGTACGGGACGGAGGGAATACAAAGCTGGATACTTTTTTTCGAAAATCAAAAGGCTGGGTGTGCAATTGTAAAACGGGCCGCCCATTAGAATGACAGAAAGAATGACGCTCTAATGCAAAGCTCATTAGATATTTTTTTTTGCGAATTAAGCTCATTAGAATTAGAAACTCATATATTGTGTGAGCATTTTATTTATGTGGGTGCTATTTTCTGTTGACGTTAAATTTTTATTATAGAAATACCTAGTCCGACGTCACCACCACACCCACACTGGATAAGAATTGGTAACATTGTTTACACTTTTTTTTTACTTGGAGTTTAATTTTTGTATAACTTAAAAAAATGATGAAGTAAAAAACCGTAAGTTTGAAACTTGACCACTATGGTTATGCGGATCATATGCTTTACAGTTTCCTTGTAGTTTGTAATTTTGTATACACACAAAACCTGAACTAACTGGTTATTATACTCTGCGATTTTCTCTCTATGCACACAAAACCTGAATTAATTGGTTTTTATGCTTTACAATTTCCTCCGAAAGCAAAAGGAAAAAAGAAGAAGAAGAAAAAGGAAATGATCAATCAAACCACATTGTGGCAGCTAAGGCTTGGTTTCCACTGCACCTGCCTGTTCTCCGCCCACGCCAAGAATCTGTACACCTTCCCAAACACACACAAGAACACCAGCGCCCCGACGAGTGCGTACACGGCGAAGACCGCCGCGGCGCCCTCGGCAAGCGCCCAACCAGCAAGATAGATGGCGTCGCCGGACACGAAAACCCAGCTCGCCATCTCCAGCGCCGACCGCGTCCACACGCTCAGCCGCTCCTCCCCGTAGATCCGGCACACCATCCTGGAGCAGAGGGCGAAGATGATGGCCAGCGCCGTCTTGGAGAGGCCCCGGTAGAGCACGGTCCGGCCGCCGACGACGAGCGGCTCCATCCGGCAGAGGCAGGTGGGGCACTCTCCGGAGAACCGCGACCACCGGAGCGCGTCCGTCCCCGTGTAGTACGGCAGAACGATGGCGTCCAGGTAGAGGCTCGCGTGCAGGATTCCGGACACGGTGGACGCCTCGAGCACCGCGTACCGTACGTCGCCGTCGGCCTCGTTCCGGAATGCCAGCGCCGACGCCTGCAGCGTGAGCAGCAATGCCGGGCCAAACCGCGCGAGGGGGAAGACGGCGTTGATCCGCTGCCCCTTGGCGAGGACTAGCAGCACCAGCGGCAGCAAGAAGGGCCCCGACGGCACCAGGTACTTCCTCTTGATCCTCCCGACGCCACCAGCCGCCGTGGCGCCGCCGACGATCTCTGCTACGGTGAAGGCCGCAGCGGAGAGAAGGCAGTATGCGGCAAAGACGGCGACGACGACGCCGACGGCGGTCGAGTAGTCGCCGGGGTAGGAGCTGTCGCAGAAGTAGTGGTAGGGGCAGGTGATGAAGTCGGTGGTCTCCTCGAGCTGCCACCTCGTGCACTTGAGGATCTGCCTCGTGATGTTGCTGCCCTGACCCCTCCAAACGCTAGCCGCCGCCCCCTTGCCGCGCATGACTCCAGCGCCAAGAACAGTGAACATCTCATCGTACGACATGGCCGCCTGCTCGATCAATCCAGATGATCACGACAATGATGATCCGATCTTTCTTCTCCTTCTCCACTTTCTTGACTGGCGGCTTCTCCTGCTGCCGCTAACAACAGTGTGCATGCTGCATCTGGTGACTACTAATGATGGCTTCTTTCCCCCAGCTCACTCATCTTATTGAGAGGATCCCCCGTACCATGCTCTGCCTCATGGATGTTGGTGTGCTGCTCATGTTGCTTGGAGAGTGTCAGATGGGGATGGTTTAACTGATGGGCCCCTCCAGGTGGATTACCAGTTTTGCCCCCTTGTATTTTGCAATGTGTACTACCATTTGATGGAGACAAGACGAGATGACTTGGCACCTCTGCGAGGGGTGGAGAGATAACCACGATCGCCAATGTAGCTTGCTGAGGATTCCACCAAAATCCAGCTCCAGACAAAATCAGTTCTTGATGGCTTCCTGAGAGGAGAATCCTCAACTCAAAAGGGATATGTCACCGACTCTTCACGTTTCTCTGATGAATGCCGTGAGACGCCATCACTTTTCCCAAAAGTAACGTAAAATTTTCGAAATCAGAAGATTTGACAAGCTTTTTTTATGCACAAGGGACTCGAAACAGTTCGGTTACCACTGTTTTCCCGAAAATGATTTGATCCCGTGCACATAATCAATAGGTTTTGTTCCATACCAACATGCTTGAGATTCTTGATACTTGGCGAAACTGAATGGAACTTTCCAGCACGAATCACAAAGCACAAAATATGGTGAATCCAATGGACCAAACGTGCACGGGATGTCCCGTGGATGGAACATTTGCCGCGTTGCTGTTCCCGCAAACTTGGTTTCAGAGGGATGTGTGCGCTCATGTCACGGTCCACTTTACTTCCTGTGAATTCTGAGTAGTATACTAAATCAAGAGGAGGGCTGTATTAGTCATTCATCATTCAAAGGTTTCGCAATCATGGTAGTTGCGATGGACGTTTTGACTTCGTCTGTACGAGATCAGTCGGTGAGGGGGTCACTTGTTTAACCGGTGCTTAGTTTGTTGAGGGATTTGGTGGCAACCGCGTCATAATTGTTGCACTTTTTCTTGCCCATTGCTGGACATTATTGATCATGTAGGACTTGTACAAAGTACAAATCCTTACAATAGCAGATTTATCCCAACACCACAAATCTTTATATCTTTCTGTCAGTATTCCACCATTTTTACAACTGCGATGATGGAAATGTACCATCCGGGTGTTTGACTTCTATTATCATTTATAGTCCAGAGAGCATTCGGGTGTCTAGGAGACTCCTAATTTAGGAACTCTCCACAGGCAAATCACGGGCATCCGGATGTTGGTGGCAGGCACCAGTCCAAGTAGGTCAGGTCAGTTGTAACTTAGTCTCAAGTGTTTATATGGTTCATGTCTTTTGCAAGAGAGTTGTTCCAAACAACAACAAGAAAAGGAAATATAATCTACTTAACCTTTTTGTGTACTTAGGAGGTGCTTAAATAATGTACTTTGACATCCATGTTGGAAGCAACTGGTCCAGTTGGATATAATGCAAACAAAAAAAAATGGAGGCCTACATGCAAGATGTGGCAACTCCGTACTATCCTGCAAGCTGCAATTAAGCATAACTTCAACCTTTCCTGTTCTCTGACAGCGGGGAGGCTTAATCTCACATGATATAAGATATACACGGGTTAGGTACAATTGAGATCTGGGGATGGTTTTCTGATGTTTGGAGTACATACAGGAGCCTCGCAAGACTTGCAGCAAAAGAGGGTAGATTTTGATGGAAGGTACAAGGAGATGGAACTATTCAGAAACAAAACAAAAGAAGATTCTGAAAAGGGTAGCCGATTAACGATAACAAAAACGTTCGGTGTTTCTTCCAACCTACAGCAATGTATTTTCTAAATAAAAGAAAAAGCTACAGCAATTAAAAGTTCAATATGAATAATCAGCCAATGCATTTAGAATGAACTCCATGCCTGATTGGAATCATAGTTATGTGTAATAATTTGGAATTATGTATTGTTTTTATTTATACATGCAATTAGGTGGATTGAACAAGTCCGAGTCTGTTGCAGAACAACCCCTTTCAGATCAATACCCAAAACTTGGTCCATCACACATACATATGGGAACTGTGAATACTTAAACTTTCAGTATGGTATGATGTTTGTCTTGCCAACAAACGTATGGCATGGTTGGTAGATTTGGTGATTTGTCTCTGTTGCTTTTCCGACACGGGCACCTTCCATTATCCAAGAAAAAATAGACGGTCTCACCTGCGCTGTGTTGCATTGACTTTCTTCTAAGAAAGAACATATCCAAACTCTGAAAGATACACCCTGCCAATAACCACACCATATATGACTGGATATGGAGCTGGTATTTCTTAACTTAACTACCAGGGGAAGAAGGCAAGTAAACCTTTGGCGAAGGTTGAAGCAAAAGTAAGTTCTGCCTGATGGTGAAAGGATTTGATTGGTATGGATAAAACACAACAAAACTTAGCTGCTAATTTGGGATTTCGATCTCATTAGAGATGCATCGGAGAAGAATAATTCGATAATAAACAAAACTGGCTGACAAGTTCAACAAATTGGGTGAATCAGTTCGGTTTTATAGAAATTAAACCTTCCAACCAAATGTACATGTGGGCTAATAATCAAGCAAACCTAGTCATGGCTGTGTTAGACAAAGTATTTGTGTCTACTTGGTGGGATGCACACTTCCCCACAACTCATGTCCAGGCTCTAGCCAAGATAGGGAGTGACCATACACCTCTGGTCGTTAATGTTGGTGATAAATTGTCTGTGGCGCAAAGACCTTTTCGTTTTGAGAAATGGTGGCTAGGAGTAAAGGGAATGCCATAAAATTGTTAATGATTCCTGGAACGCCCCATGCCATGGTAAAAATGCAACTGCCAGTTGGCAAGAAAAACAAAAACGGCTTTTAAAATGCTTAAGAGGGTGGAACGCTGCTGTCAAATCTGCCCAGAAGAAGAGTAAAAAGAACTGATTCCTGATTTTGAGTGTTTGGACATTATGTCTGAAACTCAAGTTCTTCTCGCAGAGGAACACCAGAGAATGGAATACATAAAATCAGAAGTGAATTCCATTTACAGTTTGGAAGAAATAAAAGCAAGACAAATATCAAGAGAAAGAGAGATCCTAGAAGGGGATAGAAACAACGTGTACTTTCACGTGGTAGCTAATCAGAGGAGAAGAAAAACAAGAATTGCGCTGTTGGATGGGCCATTAGGCACCGAAACTGTGTAAACCGTCGACATATTAAAACTAGCGGTAGATTTCTATAAGTTGTTTGGAAAGGAGGACAGAATGGACATAAATTTACTTGATTCCTTTTGGGATCCTCAAGAATCAGTAACTGCGGAAGAAAATGAAATGCTCGATCTCCTTTTACAAAAGAGGTGATCAAAGAGGCTGTTTTGGTTCTTATGCCAAAGGTGCTCCTGGCCCTGATGGGTTCACCTTCTTGTTTTATCAAAGTTTTAGAAACTATTAAGTTTGATCTGATTAATCTCTTTTGAGATTTTGATAATAATTCTGCTTCCTTGTATAGACATAACTTTAGCTAGGTCACACTTATTCCAAAAGAGGCAGAGGCTAGAACTTTGAAAAAGTTGAGACCAATAGCGTTGACAAATTGATGCTTTAATTTTTTTTTCTAAAGCTTGTGCTAACAAGTTGAGTAAATGTGCTGGTAGGTTGATTTCTTCTAATAAAACCGCCTTTATTAAGGGCAGATACATTTTGGAAAGCGTAGTAACAACGCATGAAATTATTCATGACTTACACGAAAATAGGGAGGAGGGTTTAATTCTGAAGTTGGACTATGAAAAAGCGTAGTGTGGATCTGTCCTTTCTAGAGGAAATGCTCAAACAAAGGGGCTTTAGCTCGAAATGGTTAAATAAAATTCACTCAGTGATACATGGAGGATCAATGGGGATTAGAATCAGCGATCAGAATAATGATTTGTTTATCATGGTGGCTGAAGTTTTTTCCAAAATGCTCGTTAGAGCGGCAAACTAAAACTTGATTTCTGGTTTGTTAAACAGATTTTAACCTGGAGGGATCATTAGTCTTCAATACACGGACGACACTTTGTTTTTCCTGAAAACTGATGTAGATTCTGATTGGAATCTTAAGTGGGTTTTATCTATTTTTGAACAAATGTCAGGGATGAGGATAAGAAGTTCAACAAATGCGACCTTGTATCTATCAATGTACCAGAAGATCAAACTAATATCTTGGCACAAACTTTCTGTTGCAAAATAAGAAAAGTAGCACTGAAATATTTGGGCGTTCCTTCACACTTCAGAAAACTCAAAAAAGAAGATCTTCAACCTGTGATTGATAAGATTATTAAAAGAGCTGGTGGTTGGAGAGGCAGACTTCTATCTTTTGCAGCTATGGTAGAACTGATCAAGTCTTGCCTAGCTAGCATTCGAATCTACTTTTTATCTGTGCTTAAGTTTCCTGCTTGGGCCATCAAAATTATTAACTCCCAGATGGCACACTATCTCTGGGAGAACTATGAGGGGCACCACAAGTCCCACTTGGCTAACATGGATCTGGTAACACTCAAAAAATAATGTTGGGGTCTGGGGATCCTAACATTAGAGAAACGTACAATAGCCTGCTAGCTTCGCAGATAAGGAGATATAATCTAGATGATAACAGAAATTGGAAACAAATAATTGATTTCAAGTACGACACCGAAAGTCCCAATGTGGTCAGCTCCGGAGAGACAGACACATCTTCTTTCTGGACAGGGGTAATGTGGGTGTCTCGGGCAGCACAGATGGGATACCAATGGATAGTAAGGAAAGGTAACAAGATCAGGTTCTAGGAGGACCAATGCTTTGGTCAAACCAGCCTAGCAATTACCTTTTGGGGTATTTACTATGTGTGTGATCAACAGGGGAAGACAATACAAGAGGTGTGGGATGGGGATGATCTTAAACTCTCCTTTAGGAGAATTTTTAATAGCAACATGGAGCAGTGGTACCAACTACACCAAATAGTGTCCTCTGTTTGGTCTTCTGATAACGAGGATGCCATGGTTTCGAAGCTGCAGAGTTCTGGACTGTACACTTCATAATGGTTATATGCGGTGATTAACTTTAGCGGGATAATTCCAGTGTTTATTGCTGCTCAGTGGAATCTATATGTTCCTCCTAGGGTACATGTATTTCTTTGGCTACTTTTTCATAGTAAATTGCTCACTAGAGATAATTTGATTAAGAGACAATCAATTCATGATGAAACCTGCTTACTTTGCTCCAAAAAATAATCAATGGATCACCTATTTTTCTCTTGCGATATTATGAAACTGTTGTGGTCTGAGATTTATATCATATTACAGAAAGAAGTGGGCAGCGGTTATGACAATGTCGCTAGACTTTGGATAAGTAGCTCAAAGAATGATGCAATTAATATGATCAATGCTGCATTTACGTGGATGATCTGGAAATTCAGAAATGATATGTATTTTGGCCGCTGTGTGTGGTCTGGTCTGCAGGTTATCTGGCTACGAATGACGAAGCTCTTAAAGGGTTGGACTCCACCGGAAGAACTCAAGTTTCCTGGAATGATGACCGCGACTGATGGAGAAAGTGAGGGAAGCCGTAGTGCTGTCAAACCGATGAAGAAGGGAAGACATGTAAATCCCCCTTGCCGCCGATCAAAATCGGGACGTGAGGCCAGCAACTTAGATATAATTTGGGGATCAATCTGTAGAACAAGAGAAAGAAAAAAGAGAGGAACAAATAGGAGAAGATACTAGTTTCAGATACAGTTCAGTCATAAGCCAAACGCTACACGGCACAGCACAGAAGTAGCTGGCTAACCCCAGCACGCACACACGCAACTCACCAATGCATCCTCTGTTCCCTCGGTGTGCGACTGATCAAGTGTTACAAGACCAGTCCGCGAACACCGGCGCTGATCTCCAAGAGGTTGGTCGCTAGTGCGGCATAAATTTTAGATCATTGCTGTGGCCTGTGTGCTGTAAGCGAGTTTTGTTTGTGAAACCTGAAACCTGTGGTAGCTTAGAAGGCTTTAGTCTGGGAACCTGGTAATGCATGGATGATCAACCGTTGTGACGGTGATTCAATTCGTTTTCAATGGAAAATGGGATGGGGCAGTGAGCGGCCTTTTGGTCTAAAAACAAAAAAAAATGGGATAGGCATATTCACCCAGATGGATGGAGACAGGAGAGGACGGCCGTGGGTTTTTCTGTTGGATCTTGTCTCCAGCAGGTATGCAGCGTGGGGAAGGATTCTGTAGTGGTTGGTGCGTGCTGAAACTGATACTTCGTCATTGGTAGCTCACATTGTGTGTGTGAAGTACAAGGAGGATTAAGTACAAAGAGATAATAGAGGCTAGGGAGGAGAAAACGGGGGCTCTACAAGAGAGACGATACAAGGGCCAAACTAGGGAGTCTAAGCAAGCACCAAGATGTGTTTCTTGACAAAATTGACCGTCTTTAAAAAATAGCAGCCAAAAACAACTCTAGCCCATACTTTAACCAATTGTAAAGTCTTCTGCTCAGTGCTCAGCACCAAGTCATAACAGCACTGAACTTGACATCTACTATACTTGTTCTAACTGTACCTTAGGCCTGATCTAACTGTACTTGTTGTGCTGTGCCCACTTCTATGACTGAATCTAGTAGTACAAGGTTTTTTCCAGAGCCAACAGCACGACAACCACGGTTCAGTATACAAATGAATTTGCATGATCACAGCAAACAACCAGTCCAAATTGATGATTACATACATAGGATGGAATATCAACATCATGTTCTATGCTTTAAGGAAAAAAAGGTTTAAAGCATGCATTGCTTTCTGTTTTATCTGGTGTTTGCATGTGGGTACATAACCAGTACAGAAAATATTTGCAACAAGATAGGTCCAATAAAAGGAAAATAGAAAAATATAAATTTGACAAAACTTACGCCGTGACTCGGGGAAAAAACAAATGCTGACAGGTTAACTTCCACCAATAAAAAAGAGAGCAAAATTTAGTCGGCTGTCATTTGCCTCACATTTTACAAAAGAATGGCTCGAGATTCAGTTTAACTTGCACAATAAAAGAGAGCAAAATTTACATTTATGAACATGAGGAGACAGGTTTTAATACAAACTGTTGACAAAGACATCAGCAATGCATGCTAACAGCAACACAAGTCAGTCGCCTCTTGTGACTACTCTGGGAACCTAAAACATCTGGATCTGGTTTATATCTCACTCATTGTATACCTATGGCTGTACATGGATTGTATCTGTACTGGCGATTGATAGCTAGGGAGTCCGAGGAGTGCGTGGAGAGCAAGGCATTCTTACAGGTGAGAACACCACCGTAAGGGGTGCATGATCTGAGAGGCTGTAGTTCTCAGGCCACATGCCCTTCTCTACTTCTGGGGGGAACAGAACAGCTTCCTTCACGGTGAAGCCAAAGGCTTCATCATTCGGTTCTAACGTAACAAGGCTTCCATCAGTGATGTCAATTTCAGTATCATCCTCTTCTTCTTGGTTATCGCATTTAGGGCTCCAGATACACCGCTTCAGGAGTTTAAGAAACAATATCAATTGTGAGTTTCTGAGTGGACGAATTAGACTTTTGAGCAAACAAAATGATTAAACGTTTTAGATAGGACAATCTTTGCCAATTAGTATTTAGGTTTGACATTGTCAGGAACTTAAATCACCACAATTTCAGTTTTCTTTGGCGTTACAAACTGACTCTGATAAGGAGCATACTGGCTTTAATAATTGAAGTGCGGGACAGAAAAGATGTCCAAGCAAGAAGGAGCACAATTCATTGCCAATTATGATAGAGCTTTCAGGCCGTCTGAGGTAATTCATTAAAATTTTGATCCGACAATAGATGTGTTTTCACCCACACAGCTTGCATCTGGCCATAAGTTTACAAGGCGTTTCTTACCTTGTATGCTTCAAATTTGGTCACATGGCATGTGCTCCTAGGAGTTAGGCCATAATATTTTCTACGTTCTAAATCTTATTGACCTCATTGTTTGTTCAACTTTTTGAACCGAATTGCTCTTTTTGTTTAACATGAATCTCAAGAAAATTACAATATTTACCTGAAATTCTTTATAGTCAACAAACCCATCCCCATCGTGGTCAGCTTCACTCCATAGATCTTTCATTTCTTCAGAACTTACACGGTCAGGATGGACCATTCCTAACTGCATTTACTGTAACATCAGCACCAATATACTTTAAAATGAATGCTTTTACATAGCACACATATGGTGACTTCAATACCTGACAAAGTGCCTGGCAGAAACTTGAATATGTGATATGATCATTAGGACTGTCAGCTCTGAGAAGTGCGAATGCATTCTCCTCCGAAAGGGATGCAACTTGGAGAAGAAGATACTGAAAAATGAACAATTTAGACTTGTTAGGCTGCGCTTCGTATTGCGGTGGATTATCGTAATCCTGTTTTTCCCACCCAGTTTGCCTATTTTAGTGTTTGTTTGACCTGCTTTAACTATTTGTGTGGCTAGATTTCAACAGCAGATCATAAAATAAGCATAGAATGGCACAGTACAGCACAGCACAGCAACTGCAAACCGAACCTTAGTTTAAGGGTCCAAGGAACTATGTGCATTCTTAATAGATTAGCATGTTCTACAAGGTCAACTGTTAGTTTATATTAGCAGTAACATGCTTTTTTTATTAATGACACAGCATTGAGCATGTTGCTTACCTTGATAATACCAAAGACAGCTTCATTCCAGCTAGTTTTCAGGGGCTTCCTGCATTTGTCTGGATTCAGAAGCCATATAAAATCAACTCCACAGATGTTCCCTCTATGATTCCGATGACTCACCCACTATACTCAAGAGGAGGTAAGGGTGGCGAAAAATTAGAATACAATATAATCATCAATATCAAGAATAAGTACTAGTAAAAGAGTTTTATCCCGTCACCTTGTGTGCATCTTCTTCGCTGTCACTGTACTGATGGGCAGTGTCATATGATGAAACAAATCCTTGTGAACAAAGGAATTTGTAAACTTGGCCACGTTTACTTCCGTTCCAATCACTGTAATACGAATGCCCTAATCATATGTTAGTATCCATTTTGCTGTGATATTCATACAAGAATGTGGAAATTAGCCTTCTTACTCACCCACATAGGATAATTGGCATCGGACTAAGTTTATGCTCTTCCTGGTAAGCTTGTATGTACTGAAGGATCTTATATACCTGCCATTCTTACAGAAGTCAATTGCTGCATAGCCTACCGAAATACTGTGAGACTGGATAATCATTTGCACATACCTGCTTCAGCCGAACTATTGAAAGGCTGTGATCATGGGGGAACACCAAATGGGTGTTGACGATGAGGCTCTGCTGCTGGACACAGCTGCTGCTTCGATTTTGCAAGTAAGGCATGGCTGACTCAACGTGCAATAGCTGAGCAACTCGATCTCCAAAATCATTGAAAAGCAGCTCCCGGTGGTTCAAGACATGGAAGTACTTCCTATGTACAGCCGTCAGAAGACCTGGGCAGGAAAGACGCAGTTTCAGAGAAAATTTGAAGATAGGTCCCGGCGGCGTTTATAACAATGTAACAACTCAAATTTTCCTATGTGCTTTTCAATACATTACAGAATGAAACAGACAGCCATGGCCACTGAGAAATACTAGATGCATCATCAGTGTCAAGACATTGAACATAACACACTACAATTGATTTTGAATATCCTTTTAAATACCGGAAAGGAAAAAAAAAACAGGCATCGCAATGTAAGGATAATCATGTGAGGCATCAACATCATATGCATTCGACCCAAGAGATTAACAGCATCGACATGGATATAATCTGAATTATGAAGACAGGAACTGAAAAGGACAAGGCAGAGCAGCCAAGTTGGAGGCCAATTGTTCACACACACCTTGTACCTTTTTTTAGTCTATGCTCTGCATTTTCTATGGCACACAAAAAAATGGAGTTTTCTGATATTTACTAAGCCCATAGAAGAATAAAACAAGCACTTGGACGGAGCAGGCAAAATAGACGGTGGCAGGCTAACAAGAACAACACACATCTCTCATCCATACCACAAGATATTATAGTGCCCAAGCTGAAATGAGTAAGAGACAGCTCACCGTCTCCCTAGTTCATACATACCACAAGATATTTTGTCATCGGAGTGCCCACGCTGAAATGAGTAAAGAGAGAGAGAGAGAGAGAGAGCTCACCGTCCCCACGATTATTTGTGCGAGCGAGCTTGAAGAGCGTATAGTTTGCATCACCGAGCCGCTTCTCGTACATGTTGACCAGCTCATCGTTCCCCAACCACACCTCCTGGGACAAAACCAAGGACAATCGCATCAGGCCTTGTGTGCGCATTGATTGGACAAAGATGGATGAAACAGGGGAGGCAGAATCGCAGAATTCCCCCTCACTCACCTGGAGGCAGATGATGGATGAGCGGCCGGCGAGGAGGCGGTCGATGATCTTCTCGTTCCTGCTGAACCAGTTGGCCCTGTTCTGGCTCTCCCTGCAATTCTGCGCGGAATGCCAACGTCAACGTCACTCCACCACCGATCCAGCAGAGCACCGCACCGGCGGGCGGCGACTCCTCAATAAATCGAGCGGGGGGCGGAAAGGGAGAAGACGAGATCCGGCTCACCTCGGAGTCCATCCGCTTGTAGATCGGCGCGAGGATGTTGAAGGTGGTGCAGGAGACGGAGGAGCACTCGTCCCGCGCCTGCAGCAGCGGCGGCGGGCGGCGCCGCTGCCGCCTCGCGCCGGCCTCCCTGCGCTGCTTCTTGGTCTGCGCCAACCAAGAACGATCTCAGCATACTCGGCTCACCGACACGCCGCTCAACGGTGGAATCGACATCCCAACTAACAAAGGCTAGTAATTTAATTCCTCACCATTGCGATGGCAGGCGGAACCGAGACGGGGGCGACGATGATGACGACGACGGCGATGAGGAGGAGGCGGAGAGGCCTGCCGGGAGGGCTGGTCGGCGTAGTGCTTCCTGCTGTCCCTGCGATTTGGCGGCTGCGAGGAGTCGGAGAGGAGAGGAATGAGGCTGCGGAAATGCGGAATGATGTGCTTGCTTGCTGGCTGGCCTCCGCGTCGGCGGCTAGCCATCGCTTTTATACACCACGCGAAATGGCCTCTCACTTATTTTATCACCGCAAAAAAAAAATACTCAACAAAATTTCAGGCGAGAAATTGGCGACCCCGATAGGCGAAGACCTTTGCGGTCCACGTCACCTTCATAGGGCCCGCTCGTCCGTGGGTGGGTGCCGGGAATGTGACCGTTGGTGACCGCCGACGGTCACACTTTCTGGACGGGACTTCCATTTTATTGCATTTGCTTCATTTTCAATGCTGATGTTCTATTTATAATAACAAACGATTTTTTTTTTAAAGGACATCTAAGGCATCTTACATTTGGTAACTATCAGGGGAAATAAAAGCCAGTAGTATAAAGTAGATACAACCTGACATGATGGGAGCGAACCCTAGCGCAGCCGCCACTCCTCCTCCACCTCTCCCTTGCCCTGTCGTCAGCACAGGTCACCAGGCTAAGCGCACACGGTGCCAATAGCGGCGAAGCTGCTTCTACCCGTGCGCATGGAAGGGGCGTGGGGTCTCTTCGTCTGGCGGCGGTGCTCTCAGGTCGTGGAGGTTTCAGCGGCGACACGTCTTCCCAGGCGGCGTAGCGACAGGTGGCAACAGCGTGGCCTCTTGGCTACGGGGCGGCGTGGTGGCTCGCGGCGGTGCCCTCCCAACCCAGATCCGGGCCCTGGGTATGGGACAGCCGAGTCTGGGAATGGTTGTGCCGCCTCAGCCAGGCTGGGGGTGGCTTGAGCTGGGGGCGATGGGGTCTGCAGTGAGCGTTGAGCAGCGCAACAACGAGGGCATCACGAGCATGGGGCCAGATGGGCTCTGGGCTCGGTCGGGCAAGGAGGGCCTGGTGTTCTCATGTCGTTACGTCCAGATGGTTACCGACAATGCGGTGGAGGTGGTTCCCTCCCGGGCGGCCGCTGCTCCGCCGCATCTCGCTTCAGGCTGTTCTCTCTCAGTTTCGCTAACCTCGGTTCGTTGGCCACGATGGGACGACGGTCCTGGTTTGCAAGGCCGTGGTGGCTAGCGTTGGTGGGTGTGAGTTTGGTGAGGCACGATGATGCATCGGGGCGAGGATTGGGGGGTTGAGATAAATCCATGTCGATTCGACCGACACCGATGAGGCGACGCCCTGCCTTCCTGAAGGGCGTTGGGTGAAGCCTCCTAGGACCTGTCCGGGCAACAACATCGCCATTCTTGCATTCCTTGTTGGAGGTGTTGCTTGGTACGTGGCACATCAAAGTGATAAGAGCGTGGTGGGAATTCTTCGGAGGGCGCAGCGGCTGCGCGACATCTTCGTTTTCGTCGATCTAACCTTCTTGACATTAGTTTCTCTTTTCTTCTTCTTTTTTTTCTGTTGGGTTTTGATGTGTTGTTTGCCTGTGGTCCCAATTTTGTATCGGTTGGTTGTTATATTAATATAGCGGGGCGAAATCCTATTTCGAGGATACAACTTGACATTACACGATTAGTACAAGCCAAAAAAAAAAGTAACGAAAATCATGTTGCTTGTCTTCTTCCTTCTATTGTTTCACTAGCTAGTGTCGGAGCTTGAAACATGCACTGAGCAAGCAGAAAAAGATTAGGACACCTACAAACACCCTCGTCAACCAGGGCTTTGGAAACCTCAATGGACACTCGCTGCAAACAACGAGATCGAATAACGTTGAACAAACATGGGCTAGAGGGACACGCCCCCAAGCAGCATAGGTTTGCAATCCTTCACTACCAATCTAGAGGGGTGGAGAAATCAAACCTTGCCACATACCCAAACGAACAAAGAGATAGAAGATGTCGTACCTGAACCAGTGGACGGCTTCCCTAAACGGCACACTACCTACCAAGATCCAAACGAAAACCAACATATATTGTTGGACCTACCCTCTACAACATATGTCAGATCAAACGTTGACGAGGTAGGGAGAGGTTGGAGATACCGTATTCCAATGTGCACCATCGTCACCAATACCTAGCCGATATCGCTACGGAGACGAAAACCTAACAAAAACAAGAACTTGCAACAAGAACAAGAACAAGAAAGCGAAAGAACGGGCCTCTCACCCCTCTTGCCGCCAACGATATCACCAAACGGGAGAGGGTAGGGCGACCGAGGCGACAATTCTAGGCAACAACAAGTTTTTTGAGGGGGGAAAGATGAGTATTGTTTTGGCCTTGGCCAAGACAAATGATATGTTATGTCTTATGCTTACATATTAAGATATAAAGTTTCGAATTACAAAATCATTCGTGCACCGGAAAGGTCGCCCGGTGATCCACTCCACCCCAGAAATAAAAATGCCATTTTAGAGCACCAGCTTTTGTCTTTTTATTATTGCTCATTCTAGGAACATATGTGTAGCATGAGGTGCCCTCTCCAGTGGCTCGATGGAGGAAAGTTAAACAAGCGACACTACGTACATGTGGAACCTGATTCTGGTTCACATCCGGGGTGTGCCTACAAACTACTACTCTTGTGCATTCGACACTGTGTCTGAAGTCATTATCCTTCCATACATTTATGGATATTTCGCCATTTGGTTGGCCACTGTTGACAACCACAGCCAGAAATGAATGGTGCAAATCAGATGTTCCAATATGTATGCTAACTTGGTTCTTGCCGCCTTATTCGGTAGTGGCTCCGTGATTCTCCTTGCCAATTGTGCACCAAAGCGATCAAATATTCTGATCTGACGTTTGTCTTTGCACCTCAGATGAATCGGATCCGTAGCATAAGGAGAGAGGGAGCAAGCTAGTCAAATTTGGGAGACAAGGAAACCAGCGGAGGAACAGGTTATTGGCTGCTAGCTGAATTGGCAGCTAAGATGATTAATTTGGGAAGGCGATTGCACATACTCAACGTGGAGACTCTCTGGCAAGGTCATTGGCTGTTTTTCCCCCTTCTCTAGACCAAATGACCGTGTTTGGTCTAAAACTAGATGTCAACGGTCTAATTTAGTCGTCGAACTTTTATTGAGAATCCATGATTCCGGTTTTTTTAAATTTTGGTGGCAACCTAGAGAGATACTGTATTATGGATGACCGAAATGTCAAATTTTCGGCACGTTCTAAGTCTATTCAGATGTTGGACTGGAATTCTTATGAAACATGTCATTCATTTTTCTTGTTCTCAAACCTTCATTCAGCGGCGGCTTCGTATATAAATTAAAGTACGACTCGTTCTTTGCAATGCACCAGGCCATGTTACTTTGGAAGAATATTTTCGAGGCGAACTTTTGGTTTAAGTATATATTTGGGTGTATTTTAGTTTAGGTCAACTCTATGTATTAAAAAAAACTTTACGGAGCTAGAATACCCTACCACGACGATAAAATTTCTCTCTTTTATAGAATACCGCTGCAACAATAATATTCCATCGTATCCACAAGGTCACACTTAAATTAAAGCAACTCTAGCATATACTGCATATTTATTCGTCACCTGTAAGAAAAATCATAGAAACAGAAAAAAATAGGATTTCAGGTGTCATGGCTATTTAATTTTATAGGAAGATAGCCAAAAATAATTTTAGGAAGATGAGTTATCTTTAATTGTAGAAAAAGAATTTTTTATGAGGTATAACCTAAAAATTTGAAATGAAGGCTCTGCCTTGATCTATTAATTAAGAAGAAAATGCCTAGTTAATTGAAGGAAAAGGGGGGGGACCCGATACAAATAGGCCACTCTTGCCGACGACACATCAAAGACCACAACAATGTCATGCCCACTCTTGCCGACGACACATCAGAGACCACAACAAAGACCCCAACCACACAAACACAACCAGCGGTGATCCGCTCCACCAAACTAGCTGATCTCCTACCACTGTCAAAGAGAAGAAGCCGCGCCTACTATGGGAAGCAAACCCGGGACGCATACACAAAGGTAAAGAAACATGCATCCAACAGATCATCCGCCAGAAGTGGCGACGATATGCCGACGTCCAACACCAAGAGCCACCTCATCGCCCACGCGACACAAAGGTCAAACACCCTTAAAGTTGTCGAACATCTGAAGCTGCCGCTCCGACTTTCCGTTGCTCCGTCGCATCCTGCGCGGTAAACCAAGACCACCACCTTCCAGCATCGCTGCCCTGACATACCACCACTCGCCCTCAAGCTGCAAAACCGCAAGACCTGTCAAACCGCAGCCCAAGCTGCACAGGGAAGCCGACCGCAGACCACCTCCATCACACCAACTCATCCGGGGCCGCCGCCCCGACATAAAAACTAACATCCCCCTCTAGGACGCGTCGATCGAGCCGACAATGCCGCCAGACAAGTAGCAAAGCACTGCCAACCAAGTCATGACGAGTGGCAGCTCTACCTCATAAGGCCATCACTTGCGATGATTCCCGAGGCCATTGCCTCAAAGCACAAACACAATCTCTCGGGGCCGCCGCCCCGACATCCACCACACCATCGACAAGAGACACGAGCAAGCATCCAATTGCGGACCCTCTGATACGTCTCAAACGTATCTATAATTTCTTATGTGCCATGCTACTTTTATGACAATACTTGAATGTTTTATACATACTTTACAGCATTATTATACATTTTCCGGCACTAACCTATTAACAAGATGCCGAAGCGCCATTCTTTTTTTGCTTTCTGCTGTTTTTGTTTCAGAAATCCTTGTAAGGAAATATTCTCGGAATTGGACGAAATCAATGCCCGGGGTCCTATTTTTACACGAAGCTTCCAGACCGAGGGAGAAAGGAAGTGGGGCCACGAGCGCCGACACAACAGCGGCACAGGCCCAGCCGCGCCGGCCTGGTGTGTGGGGCCTCGTGTGGCCCCCCCTTCCGCCTACTTAAAGCCTTCGTCGCGAAACCCCCTGTACCGAGAGCCACGATACGGAAAACCTTCCAGAGACGCCGCTGATACGTCTCCAACGTATCGATAATTTCTTATGTTCCATGCTACTTTATTGATGATACCTACATGTTTTATGCACATTATATGTCGTATTTACGCATTTTCTGGAACTAACCTATTAACAAGATGCGAAGAGCCAGTTGCTGTTTTCTGCTTTTTTGGTTTCAGAAATCCTAGTAAGGAAATATTCTCGGAATTGGACGAAATCACCGCCCGGGGTCCTATTTTTGCACGGAGCTTCCGGAGACCGAAGAGGGAAGGAAGTGGGGCCACGAGGTGGCCACACCATAGGCGCGGCCCGGGCCCTGGCCGCGCCGGCCTGTGGTGTGGGCCCCTCGCGCCGCCCCGACCTACCCTTTCGCCTACTTAAAGCCTCCGTCGCGAAACCACGAGCCACGATACGGAAAACCTTCCGACGCCGCCGCCGCGAATCCCATCTCGGGGGATTCGGAGATCGCCTCCGGCACCCTGCCGGAGAGGGGATTCATCTCCCGGAGGACTCTTCATCGCCATGATCACCTCCGGAGTGATGAGTGAGTAGTTCACCCCTGGACTATGGGTCCATAGCGTAGCTAGATGGTCGTCTTCTCCTAATTGTGCTTCATTGTTGGATCTTGTGAGCTGCCTAACATGATCAAGATCATCTATCGTAATACTATATGTTGTGTTTGTCGGGATCCGATGGATAGAGAATACTATGTTATGGTAATTATCAATCTATTGTTTATGTGTTGTTTATGATCTTGCATGCTCTCCGTTATTAGTAGAGGCTCTGGCCAAGTTTGTACTCTTAACTCCAAGAGGGAGTATTTATGCTCGATAGTGGGTTCATGCCTTCATTGACACTGGGACAGTGAGAAAGTTCTAAGGTTGTGATGTCTTGTTGCCACTAGGGATAAAACATTGATTCTATGTCTAAAGATGTAGTTGTCGATTACATTACGCACCATACTTAATGCAATTGTCTTTTGCTTAGCAACTTAATACTGAATGGGGTTCGGATGATAACCTGAAGGTGGACTTTTTAGGCATAGATGCGGTTGGATGGCGGTCTATGTACTTTGTCGTAATGCCCGGATTGAATCTCACTATATTTATCATATCATGTACATGCATTGTTATGCCCTTCTCTATTTGTCAATTGCCCGACTGTAATTTGTTTACCCAACATGCTTTTATCTTATGGGAGAGACACCTCTAGTGAACTGTGGATCCCGGTCCTATTCTTTACATAGCATACAATCTACTGCAATTGTTCTTTACTGTTTTCTTGCAAACAATCATCTTCCACTCGATACGCTTAATCCTTTGTTACAGCAAGCCGGTGAGATTGACAACCTCACTGTTTCGTTGGGGCAAAGTACTTGGATTGTGTTGTGCAGGTTCCACGTTGGCACCGGAATCCCTGTTGTTGCGCCGCATCACATTTCGCCACCATCAACCTTCAACGTGCTTCTTGGCTCCTACTGGTTCGATAAATCTTGGTTTCATACTGAGGAAACTTGCTTCTATACGCATCATACCTTCCACTTGGGGTTCCCAACGGACGTGTGCATCTACGCGTATCAAGCTAAATTTCTGGCGCCGTTGCCGGGGAGATCAAGACACGCTGCAAGGGGAGTCTCCACTTCTCAATCTCTTTACTTTGTTTTTGTCTTGCTTTATTTTATTTACTACTTTGTTTGCTGCACCTAAACAAAACACAAAAAAATTAGTTGCTAGTTTTACTTTATTCACTGTCTTGCTCTATATATTGAAAACACAAAAAAAATTAGTTACTTGTCTTTACTTTATTTGCCTAGTTTACTTTATTGTTGTTATCATGAGTAATCCTGAAGTTGAAGTTCGTTCTTTTAAGCAACAAGGTGGAGAAAGTTTTAAAGATGCTTGGTATATAATTAGTAATGCTCATCATAGGTGCATTAAGAAACACTCCACCACTATCCTTCTTAGGAACTTTTATGTTGGTCTATCTAGTTGGAGTACCACCTGTTAATGAAGTTAAAATTGAAATCTCTCTTGAAGATGTTATGAAAAAATTGGAAACCATAGAGAAATTTTTTTCAAGTGTTGAAACTAAATTGGGAATGTTATTTGACAAAACTTATGAACTTGATAAATCCTTAGGAGGAATTGATGAAAGAATTAGTGTCCTAGGAACTTGTGTTGTCCATGATAATCAAACCAATAGGATTGATGAACTTGAAAAAGCTATGGGAACCTTGGGTTCAACCTTTTCTTCTCTCAAGTATAATGAGAAAGCTTATGTGGGTAAAGAGCAAAAATTCATGTACGCCTCTAAAGTGCCTAAACAAAAGAATTATTATAGGCCTAAAATTTCTAAAACCCTTAGCACCACCATAGAGAATTTAGATAATGGAGCACCTAAAGTACCCTCTGCAACAAGTTGTGTTTGCATGAAAAATAATAATGTTGATGCTTCTACTCGATGTTACTTGATTTGCACTTTGCGCCTAGCTGAAAGGCGTTAAAAAAGCGCTTATGGGAGACAACCCATGTTTTTACTACAGTACTTTTTTTATATTTGAGTCTTGGAAGTTGTTTACTACTGTAGCAACCTCTCCTTATCATGTTTTTGTGCCAAGTAAAGTTTCTATGTCAAAGTTGATGTTATATTTGGGATCGCTGCGCAGAAACAGCATTGCTGTCTGTCACGAATCTGGGCACAGTCTCTGTAGAAAATTCGAAAAAATCTGCCAATTTACGAGCGTGATCCTCAGATATGTACGCAACTTTCATTAGTTTTGAGTTTTTCCATTTGAGCAAGTCTGGTGCCATCTTTAAATTCGTCTTTACGGACTGTTCTGTTTTTGACAGATTCTGCCTTTTATTTCGCATTGCCTCTTTTGCTATGTTGGATTTATTTCTTTGATCCATTAATGTCCGGTAGCTTTATGCAATGTCCAGAAGTGTAAAGAATGTTTGTGTCACCTCTGAATATGTGAATTATTAATTGTGCACTAACCCTCTAATGAGTTTGCTTGAAGTTTGGTGTGAAGGAAGTTTTCAAGGGTCAAGAGAGGAGTATGATATACTATGATCAAGAGGAGTGAAAGCTCTAAGCTTGGGGATGCCCCGTGGTTCACCCCTGCATATTTTAAGAAGACTCAAGCGTCTAAGCTTGGGGATGCCCAAGGCATCCCCTTCTTCATCAACAACATCATCGGGTTCCTCCCCTTATTTTTATTCAGTCACATCTTGTGTTCTTTACTTGGAGCGTCGCTTTGTTTTTGTTTTTGTTTTTGTTTGAATAAAATGGATCCTAGCATTCACTTTGTGGGAGAGAGACACGCTCCGCTGTTGCATATGGACAAATATGTCCTTAGGCTTTACTCATAATGTTCACGGCAAAGTTTCTTCTTCGTTAATTTGTTATATGGTTGGAATTGGAAAATGCTACATGTAGTAATTCTAAAATGTCTTGGATAATGTGATACTTGGCAATTGTTGTGCTCATGTTTAAGCTCTTGCATCATATGCTTTGCACCCTAATGAAGAAATACATAGAGCTTGCTAAAATTTGATTTGCATATTTGGTCTCTCTCTAAGGTCTAGATAATATCTAGTATTGAGTTTTGAACAACAAGGAAGACGGTGTAGAGTCTTATAATATTTACAATATGTCTTTTATGTGAGTTTTGCTGCACCGGTTCATCCTTGAGTTTGCTTCAAATAACCTTGCTAGCCTAAACCTTGTATCGAGAGGGAATACTTCTCATGCATCCAAAATCCTTGAGCCAACTACTATGCCATTTGTGTCCACCATACCTACCTACTGGTATTTCTCCGCCATTCCAAAGTAAATTGCTTGAGTGCTACCTTTAAAATTCCATCATTCACCTTTGCAATATATAGCTCATGGGACAAAATAGCCTTAAAAACTATCGTAGTATTGAATATGTACTTATGCACTTTATATTTTATTAAGTTGCTTGTTGTGCGATAACCATGCTTCTGGGGAACGCCATCAACTATTGTTGAATATCATGTTGCTATGCATGTCCGTCTTGTCTGAAGGATCTATCATTTTAGTGGTTGGAGCATGCAAAATTGTTAGAGAAGAACATTGGGCCGCTAACTAAAGCCATGAACCATGGTGGAAGTTTCAGTTTTGGACATATATCCTCAATCTCATATGAGAATAATAATCATTGCTACATGCTTATGCATTTAAGAGGAGTCCATTATCTGTTGTCCATGTTGTCCCGGTATGGATGTCTAAGTTGAGAATAATCAAAAGCGAGAAATCCAAAATGCGAGCATTCTCCTTAGACCTTTGTACAGGCGGCATGGAGGTACCCTTTGTGACACTTGGTTGAAACATGGAATGCAAAGATCCGGTAGTCCAAGCTAAGTAGGACGAGTGCGGGCACTATTAGTATACTATGCATGAGGCTTGCAACTTGTAAGATATAATTTACATAACTCATATGCTTTATTACTACCGTTGACAAAATTGTTTCATGTTTTCAAAATAAAAGCTCTAGCACAAATACACAATCGATGCTTTCCTCTTTGAAGGACCATTCTTTTACTTTTATTGTTGAGTCAGTTTACCTATCTCCCTCCACCTTAAGAAGCAAACACTTGTGTGAACTGTGCATTGATTCCTACATACTTGCATATTGCACTTGTTATATTACTTTATGTTGACAATATCCATGAGATATACATGTTATAAGTTGAAAGCAACCGCTGAAACTTAATCTTCCTTTGTGTTGCTTCAACACCTTTACTTTGATTTATTGCTTTATGAGTTAACTCTTATGCAAGACTTATTGATGCTTGTCTTGAAGTACTATTCATGAAAAGTCTTTGCTATATGATTCACTTGTTTACTCATGTCATTACCTTTGTTTTGATAGCTGCATTCATTACATATGTTTACAAATAGTATGATCAAGATTATGATGGCATGTCACTTCAGAAATTATCTTTGTTATCGTTTTACCTGCTCGGAGAACTAAGCTTGGGGATGCTGATACGTCTCCAACGTATCGATAATTTCTTATGTTCCATGCTACTTTATTGATGATACCTACATGTTTTATGCACATTATATGTCGTATTTACACATTTTTGGAACTAACCTATTAACAAGATGCCGAAGAGCCAGTTGCTGTTTTCTGCTGTTTTTGGTTTAAATCCTAGTAAGGAAATATTCTCGGAATTGGACGAAATCACCGCCCGGGTCCTATTTTTGCACGGAGCTTCAGAAGACCGAAGAGGGAAGGAAGTGGGGCCACGAGGTGGCCACACCATAGGGCGGCGCGGCCCGGGCCCTGGCCGCGCCGGCTGTGGTGTGCCCTCGCGCCGACCTACCCTTTCGCCTACTTAAAGCCTCCGTCGCGAAACCCCATGCCGAGAGCCACGATACGGAAAACCTTCCAGGAGGCCGCGCCGCGAATCCCATCTCGGGGGATTCGGGAGATCGCCTCGGCACCCTGCGGAGGGGATTCATCTCCGGAGGACTCTTCATCGCCATGATCACCTCCGGAGTGATGAGTGAGTAGTTCACCCCTGGACTATGGGTCCATAGCAGTAGCTAGATGGTCGTCTTCTCTAATTGTGCTTCATTGTTGGATCTTGTGAGCTGCCTAACATGATCAAGATCATCTATCTGTAATACTATATGTTGTGTTTGTCGGGATCCGATGGATAGAGAATACTATGTTATGGTGATTATCAATCTATTGTTTATGTGTTGTTTATGATCTTGCATGCTCTCCGTTATTAGTAGAGGCTCTGGCCAAGTTTGTACTCTTAACTCCAAGAGGGAGTATTTATGCTCGATAGTGGGTTCATGCCTTCATTGACACCTGGGACAGTGACAGAAAGTTCTAAGGTTGTGATGTGCTGTTGCCACTAGGGATAAAACATTGATTCTATGTCTAAGGATGTAGTTGTCGATTACATTACGCACCATACTTAATGCAATTGTCTGTTGCTTAGCAACTTAATACTGAATGGGGTTCGGATGATAACCTAAAGGTGGACTTTTTAGGCATAGATGCAGTTGGATGGCGGTCTATGTACTTTGTCGTAATGCCGGATTAAATCTCACTATATTTATCATATCATGTACATGCATTGTTATGCCCTTCTCTATTTGTCAATTGCCCGGTAATTTGTTTACCCAACATGCTTTTATCTTATGGGAGAGACACCTCTAGTGAACTGTGGATCCCGGTCCTATTCTTTACATAGCATACAATCTACTGCAATTGTTCTTTCTGTTTTCTTGCAAACAATCATCTTCCACTCGATACGCTTAATCCTTTGTTACAGCAAGCCGGTGAGATTGACAACCTCACTGTTTCGTTGGGGCAAAGTACTTGGATTGTGTTGTGCAGGTTCCACGTTGGCGCCGGAATCCTGTTGTTGCGCCGCATCACATTTCGCCACCATCAACCTTCAACGTGCTTCTTGGCTCCTACTGGTTCGATAAACCTTGGTTTCATACTGAGGAAACTTGCTTCTATACGCATCATACCTTCCACTTGGAGTTCCCAACGGACGTGTGCATCTACGCGTATCAGCCGCCGCCAATCCCATCTCGGGGGATTCAAGAGATCGCCTCCGGCACCCTGCCGGAGAGGGGAATCATCACCGGAGGGGCTCTACATCATCATGCCCGCCTCCGGATTGATGCGTGAGTAGTTCATCCTTGGACTATGGGTCCATAGCAGTAGCTAGATGGTTGTCTTCTCCGCTTGTGCTATCATTGTTATAGATCTTGTGAGCTGCCTAACATGATCAAGATCATCTATTTGTAATGCTACATGTTGTGTTTGGTGGGATCCGATGAATCTAGAATACTATGTTAAGTTGATTATCAATCTATCATATATGTGTTGTTTATGTTCTTGCATGCTCTCCGTTGCTAGTAGAGGCTCTGGCCAAGTTGATACTTGTAACTCCAAGAGGGAGTAATTATGCTCGATAGTGGGTTCATGCCTCCATTGAATGCGGGATCGTGACAGAGCGTTCTAAGGTTGTGGATGTCTTGTTGCTACTAGGGATAAAACATCAATGCTTTATCTAAGGATATTTGTGTTGATTACATTACGCACCATACTTAATGCAATTATCTGTTGTTTACAACTTAATACTGGAGGGGTTCGGATGATAACCCGAAGGTGGATTATTTAGGCATAGATGCATGCTGGATAGCGGTCTATGTACTTTGTCGTAATGCCCGATTAAATCACATAGTAATCATCGTTGATATGTATTGAATCTTGATTTGTCAATTGCCCACCTGTAATTTGTTCACCCAGCATGTTAGTTATCTTATTGGAGAGACACCACTAGTGAACTGTGGATCCCGGTCCATTCTTTTACATCTGAATACATTCTACTGCAATCATTGTTCTTACTGTTCTTTGCAAACAAACACCATCTTCCACTCGATACGCTTAATTCTTTGTTTTCAGCAAGCCGGTGAGATTGACAACCTCACTGTTACGTTGGGGCAAAGTATCTTGATTGTGTTGTGCAGGTTCCACGTTGGCGCCGGTTTCACTAGTGTTGCGCCGCACTACACTCCTCCACCAACAACTTTCACGTGCTTCTTGGCTCCTACTGGTTCGATAACCTTGGTTTCTTGCCGAGGGAAAACTTCTGCTGTGCGCATCACACCTTCCTCTTAGGGTTCCCAACGGACGTGTCGAGTACACGCCAGCAAGACTTTTTCTGGCGCCGTTGCCGGGGAAATCAAGACACGCTGCAAGGGGAGTCTCCACTTCCAATCTCTTTACTTTGTTTTTGTCTTGCTTTACTTTATTTTATTTACTGTCTTGTTTGCTACATATTAAAAACACAAAAAAATTAGTTACTTTCTGTCTTATTTACTAGCTCTATATCAAAAACACAAAAAAATAGTTACTTGTCTTTATTCTACTTGCCTAGTTTACTTTATTACTGCTACAATGGGTACTCCTGAAAATACTAAGTTGTGTGACTTCACTAGCACAAATAATAATGATTTTATATGTACTCCTATTGCTCCACTGATGTCTACGGGTGCTTCTATTCTTGTAGACAGTGTTGGGCCTCCAAGAGCAGAGGTTTGTAGAACAGCAGCAAGTTTCCCTTAAGTGGATCACCCAAGGTTTATCGAACTCGGGGAGGAAGAGGTCAAAGATATCCCTCTCATGCAACCCTGCAACCACAAAGCAAGAAGTCTCTTGTGTCCCCAACACACCAAATACACTTGTCGGATGTATAGGTGCACTAGTTCGGCGAAGAGATAGTGAAATACAAGTAATATGGATGTATATGAGTGGTAATAGCAATCTGAATAAAATATGGCAGCGAGTAAACATGCAACAAAACAGTAAACAAACGGAGATTCGATGCTTGGAAGCAAGGCCTAGGGATCCTGCTTTCACTAGTGGACACTCTCAACAATGATCACATAATAGAACCACTCTACACTCTTTTGTTGGATGATGAACACTATGTGTAGGATTACACGAACCCTCAATGCCGGAGTTAACAAGCTCCACAATTCGATATTCATGTTTAAGTAACCTTAGAGTGCAAGATAGATCAACATAATTACACCAAGAACTAACATAGCAGGCACACTATCACCATCACGCCATGAAGGAGGCATAGATCACGTCAATACTTATCATAGCAATAGTTAACTTCATAATCTACAAGAGATCACAATCATAGCCTACACCAAGTACTACACGTGCACACACTGTCACCATTACATCGTGTAGGAGGAATAAAACTACTTTAATAACATCACTAGAGTAGCACATAGATGATATTCAACTAGATCACATAAAGAGAGAGATGAACCACATAGCTACGGAGCCCTCAGCCCGGGGGTGAATTACTCCCTCCTCATCATGGAGACAGCGATGGCGGTGAAGATGGCGGTGGAGACGGCGGTGGAGATGACTCCGGGGGCAATTCCCCGTCCGGCAGGGTGCCGGAGCAGAGACTTCTGTCCCCGAATCTTGATTTCGCGATGGCGGCGGCTCTGGAAGGTTTTCTCGGGTCTCGTCTTCTCCGTCGGTGTTTTTAGGTCAGACGATTAAATAGGCGAAGAGATGGAGTCGGAGGGGCCACGGGCTGCCCACACCCGGGGGGGCGCCCCTGGCCGCGCGGGGTGTGGTGTGGGGCCCCCAGCTCCCTCTCATCCTTCTCCGGTGCTCTGGAAGCTTCCGGAATTATAAGGTCCTCGGTCTTTATTTCGTCCGATTCCGAAAATATTTCTTTACTAGGATTTCTGAAACGAAAAACAGAAAACAGCAACTGGCCTTTCGGCATCTCGTCAATAGGTTAGTTCCGGAAAACGCACGAATATGACATATAATGTGTATAAAACATGTAGATATCATCAATAAAGTGGCATGGAACATAAGAAATTATCGATACGACGGAGACGTATCAGCATCCCCAAGCTTAGTTCTGCTCGTCCCGGTAAAACGATAACAAAGATAATTTCTGAAGTGACATGCCATCATAACCTTGATCATACTATTGTAAAGCACATGAGATAAATGCAGAGATTCGAAGCAATGATGAAGACAATGAGTAAACAAATGAATCATATAACAAAGACTTTTCATGAATAATACTTTCAAGACAAGCATCAATGAGTCTTGCATAAGAGTTAACTCATAAGCAATAAATTCTTAGTAGAAATCTTTGAAACAACACAAAGGAAGATATAAGTTTCAGCGGTTGCTTTCAACTTTAACATGTATATCTCGTGGATAATTGTCAACACAAAGTAATATAACAAGTGCAATAGGTAAACATGTAAGAATCAATGCACACAATTTACACAAGTGTTTGCTTCTAAGATAGAAAGAATAGGTAAACTGACTCAACAATAAAGTAAAAGAATGGCCCTTCAAAGAGGAAAGCATCGATTGCTATATTTGTGCTAGAGCTTTGATTTTGAAAACATATAGAGAGCATAAAAGTGAAGTTTTGAGAGGTGTTTGTTGTTGTCAACGAATGGTAGCGGGTACTCTAACCCCCTTGCCAGACAAACCTTCAAAGAGCGGCTCCCATTTTATTTTGTTTTTGGGTGGCACTCCTTCCAACCTTTCTTTCACAAACCATGGCTAACCGAATCCTCGGGTGCCTGCCAACAATCTCATACCATGAAGGAGTGCCTTTTTATTTTAGTTTTATTTAGATGACACTCCTCCCCACCTTTGCTTTCTCAAGCCATGGCTAACCGAATCCTTCGGGTGCCGTCCAACAATCACATACCATGGAGGAGTGTCTATTTTTGTTAATTAATTTGGGACTGGAATCCCATTGCCAGCTCTTTTTGCAAAATTGTTGGATAAGCGGATGAAGCCACTAGTCCATTGGTGAAAGTTGCCCAACAAGATTGAAAGATAAACACCACATACTTCATCATGAGCTATAAAACATTGACACAAATAAGAGGTAATAACTTTTGAATTTGTTTGAAGATAGCACTCAAGCAATTTACTTTGGAATGGCGGAGACATACCATGTAGTAGGTAGGTATGGTGGACACAAATGGCATGAATATTGGCTCAAGTATTTGGATGCATGAGAAGTATTCCCTCTCGATACAAGGTTTAGGCTAGCAAGGTTATTTGAAGCAAACTCAAGTATAAAATGGTGCAGCAAGACTCACATATAAACATATTGTAAGCATTATAAGACTTTACATCGTCTCCTTGTTGTTCAAACACCTCAACCAGAAAATATCTAGACTTAGAGAGACCAATCATGCAAACCAAATTTTAACAAGCTCTATGTAATTATTCATTAATGGGTACAAGGTACATGATGCAAGAGCTTAAACAAGATCTATATGAGCACAACAATTGCCAAGTATCGCATTATTCAAGACATTATACCAATTACTACATGTAGCATTTCCCGTTCCAACCATATAACAATTAACGAAGCAGTTTCAACCTTCGCCATGAAAATTAAAAGCTAAGAACACATGTGTTCATACGAACCAGAGGAGCGTGTCTCTCTCCCAAACAATCATTTATTCAAACAAAAACAAAAACAAAAACAAAAACATACAGACGCTCCAAGTAAAGTACATAAGATGTGACCGAATAAAAATATAGTTTCAAGAGAAGGAACCTGATACTTTGTCGATGAAGAAGGGGATGCCTTGGGCATCCCCAAGCTTAGATGCTTGGGTCTTCTTAAAATATGCAGGGATGAACCACCGGGCATCCCCAAGCTTAGACTTTTCATTCTTCTTGATCGTAGTATATCATCTTCCTCTCTTGACCCTTGAAACCTCCTTCACACCAAACTTCAAGCAAACTCATTAGAGGGTTAGTGCATAATCAAAAATTCACATGTTCAGAGGTGACACAAACATTCTTTTCACTTCTGGACATTGCATAAAGCTACTGGACATTAATGGATCAAAGAAATGAATCCAACATAGCAAAAGAGGCAATGCGAAATAAAAGGCAGAATCTGTCAAAAAGAACAGTCCGTAAAGACGAATTTAAAGCGGCACCAGACTTGCTCAAATGGAAAAACTCAAAACTAATGAAAGTTGCGTACATATCGAGGATCACGCTCGTAAATTGGCAGATTTTTTCGAATTTTCTACAGAGGCCTGTGCCCAGATTCGTGACAGACAGCAATGCTGTTTCTGCGCAGCGATCCCAAATATAACATCAACTTTAGCATAGAAACTTTACTTGGCACAAAAACATGATAAGGAGAGGTTGCTACAGTAGTAAACAACTTCCAAGACACAAATATAAAACAAAGTACTGTAGCAAAATAACACATGGGTTATCTCCCAAGAAGTTCTTTCTTTATAGCCATTAAGATGGGCTCAGCAATTTTGGTGATGCACCCGCAAGAAATAGTATTTGAAGCAAAAGAGAGCTTCAAGAGGCAATTCAAAACACATTTAAGCCTAACATGCTTCCTATGCAGAAGAATCTTATACACAAATGAATTCATGAAGAGCAAAGTGACAAGCATAGGAGGATAAAACACGAGTAACTTAAAGATTCTCAACATAAAGAGGGGAAACTTAATATTATTAAGATGCATATAACCATATTTCCCTCTCTCATAATAACTTTCAGTAGCATCATTGATGAAATCCACAATATACCCGTCACTTAAAACATTCTTATCATGGTTCATATGCATAGAAGTATCATTAATTTTGGCATAAGAAGAGTTATTCTCATTAATAGTAATTGGAGCAAGATTATCATCAAGAATTTGAACATGGTAAACAAGTTGCATACTAAGGGAATGGTTTTTGGCAAGCCCATCATAACTATGACAAGTTTCATAAGGATAATTGTAACATGTGTCATATACATCTCTATAGCAATTATCTAAACCAGAATATGTAATATCATCATTTTCACTAAAAGTAGAGGTCTCAAATACAGGATCTTCATGCACAACATCCCCAAGCTTAGAGCTTTCAATATCATCGTTTAAGGGGACATGAATAATGCTATCATCATTACTTTCATAATCAGTACCAAAGAGATTTTCAATATCAAAGGCAGTGTGCTCATCCAAATCATGATCACTAATATGGGTAAAGGGTATAGGAAGATCATCGTACTCAGATTCATTATCATAATAATCATTAGGCGCAACATACTTACAGTTACCTATTGTTACCTCATACACGCGGGGATATGCCATTGCCTTTTTCTCTTTATTCTCTTTCTTCTTCTTCTTCTTCTTCTTCTTCTTCTTCTTCTTCTTCTCCTTCTCCTCGCTTCCTTCTTTAGGAGGAAGAGGCTTGAAGGGTGGCTTGTCCGCATAACCTGATTTACTTTTAGAAACAATAGAAGAAACTTGGGAGGATCCCTCCTTTTCATTAATTAATTGAAAACACACAGCGGTCCTATCATATTTTGGCAAGGTGTCATCTTCTAAAATATTCTGTATGTAAGTATTTGTATGGCAATTATTAATGCAGTAAGAAAAACCATGCAGGACATCATCAATATCAAGATCGTTAATATTTAACAAAGAAATTTTTCTTGATAATTCTTCACACTTCAAAAATAAGGTAAGTTCATCATGCTGATTAGGAATAATTTCATCATCACAATACAAATTTGCAGCACTCATGGGGTTCGAATTATCATTGGAGGAACATTGAAAATTAAAATGACCAACTCTATGGCAAAGTTCACAAATAAAAGGATAGAGGGCACACACTTTTTCTCCAAGATCATCTAGAGCCCTAGACCACTTTCTAGTTTTTTCATTCCTATGATGGATACAATATTCTTCCTCAATTTGATTAATTCCACAAGGTCTATGTATTCCACAAAAATTAACATGCTTATAGGAAATAGCATTCTTAGGAGTTTGAGCATGCTTATTGCAATCATTAATAACAATTTCATCCTTCATACAAGCCTCTTTAAAAGGTTCATGATACTTATCAAAATTCTTCCTAGGCAATTCAAAATGAGAAGCAAAGGCTTTATAAAGATTTGCAGCAACTTGAGAGTCAAGACCATAAGTAGCACTCATATTTCGAAATTTATCGTATCCATAAAAGTTTCAATGCATTCATAATCATAATTTATACCTGACTCTTTACCTTTGTCGTTCTCCCAATCTTCAGCGTTCTCCTTAATCCGATCAAGAAGGTCCCTTTTAAACTCTTCTTTATTGCTCGTGAATGATCCAGAACAAGTAGTATCCAGCAAGGTCTTATCTTGAAAAGAAAGTCTTGCATAGAAATTATCAATGATGATATTACCTGGAAGCTCATGATTGGGGCATTTGAGCATTAAAGACTTCAATCTCTCCCATGCTTGGGCAATACTCTCTCCATCATGAGGCCAGAAATTATATATATGGTTTCGATCTTTGTGAATTTCACTTGGAGGATAGAACTTGGAATAAAATAGAGGCACAATATCCTTCCAATCAAGAGAGCGCCCGTCCTTCAACAATTTATACCAATGCGCCGCTTTACCAGACAGCGACATAGAGAATAGTTTCTTCTTCACTTCATCCATAGAGATACCTGCACACTTGAATAACCCGCATAATTCATGCAAAAACAGTAAATGATTTCCAGGATGGACAGTTCCATCCCCTTCATAGCGGTTATCCATAACACGTTCAATAATGTTCATAGGTATTTTATACGGAATACTTTCAGCAGGTGGATTTAAAATATCAGAAGCATCATTAGAGTTATCGCATATGGGAGATAAAGCATTATCAGAGCAAAATATTTCTTCCAAAGCGGAGGAGCTAAAAAGATTATTTTTATGTAAACTAGCTTCCCCAAGCTTAGACTTCTTCATAGCATTAGCAGTAATTGCATTCATACTAATAACATTGCTACTATCATGTAAACAAGGTTCCATAGGTTTTTTAATTTTCGCATCAAACAATTCTAAATTAGGAAAAAGATTAAAAAGCTCACCAATCTTTTTGTTGTTTTCCATTATGCCTAACTAGTGAAAATAAAAACAAGAAACAAAAAGATGCAATTGCAGGATCTAAAGGAAATAGCTTCGAGCACACACACAATGGCGCCAGAAAAGTACTATTACCTGGAACCGGAGTATGAGTACCTTTTACCTTTCCTCCCCAACGGCGCCAGAAAAGTGCTTGATGTCTACGGTGCTTCTATTATTGTAGACAGTGTTGGGCCTCCAAGAGCAGAGGTTTGTAGAACAGCAGCAAGTTTCCCTTAAGTGGATCACCCAAGGTTTATTGAACTCAGGGAGGAAGAGGTCAAAGATATCCCTCTCATGCAACCCCGCAACCACAAAGCAAGAAGTCTCTTGTGTCCCCAACACACCAAATACACTTGTCAGATGTATAGGTGCACTAGTTCGGCGAAGAGATAGTGAAATACAAGTAATATGGATGTATATGAGTGGTAATAGCAATCTGAATAAAATATGGCAGCGAGTAAACATGCAACAAAACAGTAAACAAACGGAGATTCGATGCTTGGAAGCAAGGCCTAGGGATCCTGCTTTCACTAGTGGACACTCTCAACAATGATCACATAATAGAACCACTCTACACTCTTTTGTTGGATGATGAACACCACTAACTGTGTAGGATTACACGAACCCTCAATGCCGGAGTTAACAAGCTCCACAGTATTCGATATTCATGTTTAAGTAACCTTAGAGTGCAAGATAGATCAACATAATTACACCAAGAACTAACATAGCAGGCACACTATCACCATCACGCCATGAAGGAGGCATAGATCACGTCAATACTTATCATAGCAATAGTTAACTTCATAATCTACAAGAGATCACAATCATAGCCTACACCAAGTACTACACGTGGCACACACTGTCACCATTACATCGTGTAGGAGGAATAAAACTACTTTAATAACATCACTAGAGTAGCACATAGATGATATTCAACTAGATCACATAAAGAGAGAGATGAACCACATAGCTACGAGAGCCCCCGGGGTGAATTACTCCCTCCTCATCATGGAGACAGCGATGGCGGTGAAGATGGCGGTGGAGACGGCGGTGGAGATGACTCCGGGGGCAATTCCCGTCCGCAGTGCCGAACAGACTGTCCCCCGAATCTTGATTTCGCGATGGCGGCGGCTCGGAAGGTTTTCTCGGTCTCGTCTTCTCCGTCGGTGTTTTTAGGTCGAGACGATTAAATAGGCGAAGAGATGGAGTCGGAGGGGCCCGGGCTGCCCACACCACGGGGGCGCCCCGGGCCGCGCCGGGTGTGGTGTGGGGCCCCCGGCTCCCCTCTCATCCTTCTCCGGTGCTCTGGAAGCTTCCGGAATTATAAGGTCCTCGGTCTTTATTTCGTCCGATTCCGAAAATATTTCTTTACTAGGATTTCTGAAACCAAAAACAGAAAACAGCAACCGCCTTTCTGCATCTCGTCAATAGGTTAGTTCCGGAAAACGCACGAATATGACATATAATGTGTATAAAACATGTAGATATCATCAATAAAGTGGCATGGAACATAAGAAATTATCGATACGACGGAGACGTATCATCCACCTGCTACTACAGCAGAATTCTATGAAATTAAACCTGCTTTATTGAATCTTGTTATGAGAGAGCAATTTTCTTGTAGTGATGATGCTGCTGCCCATCTTAATAATTTTGTTGAACTTTGTGAAATGCAAAAGTATAAGGATATAGATGGTGATATTATAAAACTGAAATTGTTTCCTTTCTCATTAAGAGGAAGAGCTAAAGATTGGTTGCTTTCTTTGCCTAAGAATAGTATTGATTCATGGACTAAGTGTAAAGATGCTTTTATTAGTAAATATTATCCTCCTGCTAAGATTATATCTTTGAGAAGTAGCATTATGAACTTTAAACAATTTGATAATGAACATGTTGCTCAAGCATGGGAGAGAATGAAATCTTTGGTAAAGAATTGCCCAACCCATGGACTGACTACTTGGATGATCATCCAAACCTTTTATGCAGTATTGAATTTTTCCTCAAGGAACCTATTGGATTCAGCTACTGGAGGTACTTTTATGTCCATCACCCTGGGCGCCGAACTAAATTACTTGATGATATGATGATCAATTACTCTGAATGGCACACTGAAAGAACTCCTCAAGGTAAGAAGGTAAATTCTGTTGAAGAAACCTCTTCTTTGGGTGATAAGATTGATGCTATTATGTCTATGCTTGCAAATGGTAGATCTCATATTGATCCTAATAATGTTCCTTTAGCTTCATTAGTTGCTCAAGAAGAAAATGTTGATGTGAATTTCATAAAGAGTAACAATTTCAACAACAATGCTTATAGGAATAATTATGGTAACAACAACTATAGGCCATATCCTTCTAATAATGGTAGTGGTTATGGTAATTCTTATGGTAATTCTTACAACAATAATAAGAGTGTACCCTCTGGTCTTGAAGTGATGCTTAAAGAATTTATTAGTACACAAACTGCTTTTAATAAAACTGTTGAAGAAAAGCTTGGTAAAATTGATGTTCTTGCTTCTAAGGTTGATAGTCTTGCTCTTGACGTTGATCTTTTAAAATTGAAAGTTATGCCTGAGGAAGTTAAAGATGCTAGGTTTGCTAAAACAAATGCCATCCAAGATCGAATTAATGATAATATTAGAATGTTGGCTAAATTGCATGCTAGGTGGGATAGAGAAGAAAAAGGAAAACTTGCTAAAGAAAATAATGTAGCTAAAGTATGGAATATTGCCACCACTAGTAATGTTGATTCTTCACATGTTGCTACACCTCCTACTATCAATGGTAAAATAATTGGTGTTGGCAATGTTTCTACTCCTAGTACAAAACGCGCAAAATTGCCTGAAACTGAAACTGCTCCTGATAAAAATTGCTGAAATTTTTCAAAATATTGGTGACAATGATTCCATTGCTGTAGAACATAATGGTTTAGATTTTGATGATTGTCATATTACTGAATTTATAAAGTTCTTACAAAAACTTGCTAGAAGTCCCAATGCTAGTGCTATAAATTTAGCCTTTACAAAACATATTATAAATGCTCTCATTAAAGCTAGGGAAGAGAAATTAAAACTTGAAGCTTCTATTCCTAGGAAGTTAGAAGATGGTTGGGAGCCCATCATTAAAATGAAATTCAATGACTTTGAATGTAATGCTTTATGTGATCTTGGTGCAAGTATTTCTGTTATGCCTAAGAAAATTTATGATATGCTTGACTTGCCACCATTGAAGAATTGTTATTTGGATGTTAATCTTGCTGATAATGTTAAAAAGAAACCTTTGGGGAGGATTGATAATGTTCGCATTACGGTTAACAATAACCTTGTCCCCGTTGATTTTGTTGTCTTGGATATCGAATGCAATGCATCTTGTCCTATTGTGTTGGGAAGACCTTTTCTTCGAACCGTTGGTGCTGTTATTGATACGAAGGAAGGTAATATTAAATATCAATTTCCTCTCAAGAAAGGTATGGAACACTTTCCTAGAAAGATAATGAAGTTGCCTTTTTATTCTATTATTAGAACAAGCTATGATGTTGATGCTTCTTCTCTTGATGTTATTTGATTTGCACTTTCTGCGCCTAGCTGAAAGGCGTTAAAGAAAAGCACTTCTTGGGAGATAACCCAAGTTTCATTTTATTTACTGTATTGTTGAGTATTGGAAGTTGTTTACTACTGTAGTAACCTCTCCTTATCATGTTTTTGTGCCAAGTAAAGTTTCTATGTTAAAGTTGATGCTAGATTTGGATCGCTGCGCAGAAACAGCATTGCTGTCTGTCACGAATTCGTACAAATTTCCCTGTACAAAAATCAAAAAATCTGCAAATTTACGAGCGTGATCCTCATATATGTACGCAACTTTCATTAGTTTTGAGTTTTTCCATTTGAGCAAGTTAAGTGCCCCTGCCAGATTCGTCTTTACGGACTGTTCTGTTTTTGACAGATTCTGCCTTTTATTTCGCATTGCCGCTTTTGCTATGTTGAATGAGTTTCTTTGTTCCATTAACTTTCAGAAGCTTTGTGCAATGTCCAGAAGTGTTAAGAATGATTGTGTCACCTCTGAATGTGTGAAATTATGCACTAACCCTCTAATGAGTTTGCTTGAAGTTTGGTGTGGAGGAAGTTTTCAAGGGTCAAGAGAAGAGGATGATATACTATGATCAAGAAGAGTGAAAGGTCTAAACTTGGGATGCCCCGGTGGTTCATCCCTGCATATTTTAAGAAGACTCAGGCATCCCCTTCTTCATCGACAACATTATCAGGTCACTTCTAGTGAAACTATATTTTTATTCCATCACATCCTATGTTCTTTACTTGGAGCGTCGGTTAGCTTTTATTTTTGTTTTGGTTTGAATAAAGTTGGATCCCATCATTCTTATATAGGAGATATTACGCTCCGCTTTTTCATATGGAACACTTGTGTTCTTAATTGTGCTTTAATGTTCATGGCGAAGGCTAAAATTGCTTCGTTAAATTGCTATTTGGTTGGAATCAGAAAATGCTGCATATGGTTTGGAAATTTGGCAATTGTTTGAGCTCTCATAGATCATGTTTAAGCTCTTGCATCATGTAGTTTAATCTATTAATGAAGAACTACCGTAGAGCTTGTTTAATTTGGTTTGCATGATTGGTCTCTCTAAGTCTAGATATTTTCGGGTAAAGTATTTGAACAACAAGGAAGATGTAGAGTCTTATAATGCTTGCAATATGTTCTTGTGTATGTTTTGTTGTACCTGTTCATACTTGTGTTTGCTTCAAACAACCTTGCTAGCCCAAACCTTGTACTGAGAGGAAATGCTTCTCGTGCATCCAAACACCTTGAGCCAAAACCCATGCCATTTGTGTCCACCATATCTACCTACTATGTGGTATTTTTCTGCCATTCCAAATTAAATTACTTGAGTGCTACCTTTAAAATTTCATTCCTTTATCTTTGCAATATATAGCTCATGGGACAAATAGCTTAAAAACTATTGTGATAATGAATATGTAGTTATGTGTCTTAATTCTTATAAGTTGCTTGTTGAGCGGTAACCATGTTTCGGGGACGCCATCAACTTTTTACCTTTGTTGGATATCATGTGAGATGCTATGCATGTTCGTCTTGTCTGAAGTAACTGCGATTTTATGATCAAATGGTTTGAGTATGCATATTGTTAGAGAAGAACATTGGGCCGCTAACTAAAGCCATGTATCATGGTGGAAGTTTTAGTGTGGACATACAACCTCAATCTCTTATGAGAATATTATTTGTTGTTGAATGCTTAAGCATTAAAAGAGAAGTCCATTATCTGTTGTCTATGTTGTCCCGGTATGGATGTCTAAGTTGAGAATAATCAAAAGCGAGAAATTCAATGCGTGCTTTCTCCTTAGACCTTTGTACAGGCGGCATAGAGGTACCCCTTTGTGACACTTGGTTGAAACATATGTCATGTGATGATAATCTATGTTTTCCGAGCTGATTAGGACAAGGTGCGAGCACTATTAGTACTCTATGCATGAGACATGCAACTTGTAGGAAGTATTATGCATAGCACATATGAATTATTACTACCGTTGACAAAATTGTTTCTATGTTTTCAAAACAAAAGCTCTAGCACAAAAATAGTAATCAATGCTTCCCTCTGCGAAGGGCCATTCTTCTACTTTATTGTTGAGTCTTCTACCCACTTCTTTCTATCTTAGAAGCAAACACTTGTGTTAACTGTGTGCATTGATTCTTCCATGTTTACTTATTGCACTTGTTATATTACTCTATGTTGACAAATATCCATGAGATATACAAGTTACAAGTTGAAAGCAATTGCTGAAACTTAATCATCCTTTGTGTTGCTTCAATGCATTCTACTCCGAATTTATTACTTATGGGTTAGCTCTTATGCAAGTCTTGTTGATACTTGTCTTGAAAGTACTATTCACGAAAAGTTTTGCAATATGATTCATTTGTTTAGTCATTATCTTTGTTAGCAATCTTTTGTTCAGATCACTCCATTCATCTCATATGCTTTACAATAATATTGATCAAGATTATGTTGGTAGCATGTCACTTCAGAAATTATTTGTGTTATCGTTTACCTACTCGAGGACGAGTAGGAACTAAGCTTGTGGATGCTTGATACGTCTCAAACGTATCTATAATTTCTTATGTTCCATGCTACTTTTATGACAATACTTGAATGTTTTATACATACTTTACAACATTATTATACATTTTCCGGCACTAACCTATTAACAAGATGCCGAAGCGCCGCTGTTTTTGTTTTTGGTTTCAAAAATCATAGTAAGGAAATATTCTCGGAATTGGACGAAATCAACGCCCGGGGTCCTATTTTTACACGAAGTTTCCTGAAGACCGAGTGGGAAAGGAAGTGGGGCCACGAGGCGCCGACACAACAGGGCGGCGCGGCCCAAGCCCTGGCCGCGCTGGCCTGGTGTGTGGGGCCCTCGTGTGGCCCCCTGCGTTGCCCTTCCGCCTACTTAAAGCCTTCGTCGCGAATACCCCTGTACCGAGAGCACGATACGGAAAACCTTCCAGACGCCGCCGCCAATCCCATCTCGGGGATTCGGGAGATCGCCTCCGCACCCTGCCGAGAGGGGAATCATCACCGGAGGGGCTCTACATCATCATGCCCGCCTCCGGATTGATGCGTGAGTAGTTTATCCTTGGACTATGGGTCCATAGCGTAGCTAGATGGTTGTCTTCTCCGCTTGTGCTATCATTGTTATAGATCTTGTGAGCTGCCTAACATGATCAAGATCATCTATTTGTAATGCTACATGTTGTGTTTGGTGGGATCCGATGAATCTAGAATACTATGTTAAATTGATTATCAATCTATCATATATGTGTTGTTTACGTTCTTGCATGCTCTCCGTTGCTAGTAGAGGCTCTGGCCAAGTTGATACTTGTAACTCCAAGAGGGAGTAATTATGCTCGATAGTGGGTTCATGCCTCCATTGAATCTGGGATCGTGACAGTAGGTTCTAAGGTTGTGGATGTGTTGTTACTAGGGATAAAACATCAATGCTTTGTCTAAAGATATTTGTGTTGATTACATTACGCACCATACTTAATGCAATTATATGTTGTTTACAACTTAATACTGAGGGGGTTCGGATGATAACCCGAAGGTGGATTATTTAGGCATAGATGCATGCTGGATAGCGGTCTATGTACTTTGTCGTAATGCCCTGATTAAATCACATAGTAATCATCGTTGATATGTATTGAATCTTGATTTGTCAATTGCCCACCTGTAATTTGTTCACCCGGCATGTTAGTTATCTTATTGGAGAGACACCACTAGTGAACTGTGGATCCCGGTCCATTCTTTTACATCTGAATACATTCTACTGCAATCATTGTTCTTTACTGTTCTTTGCAAACAAACACCATCTTCCACTCGATACGCTTAATCCTTTGTTTTCAGCAAGCCGGTGAGATTGACAACCTCACATTACGTTGGGGCAAAGTATCTTGATTGTGTTGTGCAGGTTCCACGTTGGCGCCGGTTTCACTAGTGTTGCGCCGCACTACACTCCTCCACCAACAACCTTCACGTGCTTCTTGGCTCCTACTGGTTCGATAACCTTGGTTTCTTACTGAGGGAAAACTTACTACTGTGCGCATCACACCTTCCTCTTGGGGTTTCCAACGGACGTGTCGCGTCAGCACCCTCCAACGAGTTAGCGACGTATCCGATACCATCGCCTACTTTGGCAACCCAAAGCTAGAATTTCTCCCGGAGAGCCACAACCCCATGACTTAATGTTTTGTTCCTATATGATTTGCACTACAAGATCCCTGTAGGATTTAGTTCCTATAGAATATGTTCCTATAAATCAAACAACTAGAATTTAGTGCATGAAAAAATCCCATAGGATCTAACTCCTACATAATTCTTATACAACCTATAAATGAAAGGAGCCCTAAAAATTGTTCCACTGTCATGATCTACATAGTTCATACACCGAAAATTGGATCTGGATCTGGAAAACAAAATAGGAACAAAATATGAACCTAAAATTGGATCTGAAATTTTTTAAAACGACACTTCAAGCTGCAGGTTCACAAACAAGTTCCACTGTCATGATCTACATAGTCCATACACCGGTTATACATCATTTTAAGTTACATTATTTTTTTAGCTAATAGGGAACAACTAGAACCCTAGATCTACGATAGCTCGCTGCCCTAGCTCACTGGGGCATCTACAAGGAGGCGGCGAGCTTACTCGCTGTCGTTAGAGTAGTTGATGAGGAAATTTGGGGCAGTGCAGCAGAATTTGGTCGGCTTCCAGCGAGTTCCACGAAGAAAGAATAAAGGTACGAGCTGAAATTTTCCAACTGATACCGTTGGCCGGTATATAGGGCACAACCATTTTTGCCCCCGAAACTGAAAATACATGGGTCTCGAGTGTGAACTTTCGGTGCCCTTCAAAAAAAAAATAGTTGAACGATTTTAACAGATGCAGGTTTGTATTTTTGATTAAAAACTGTAAAAGTCAGTTGTTTTAAATGTTTAATCACTTTTAACAGATCAACTAGAGTCGTTGCTCTTATATGGTCACCGAAAGACACAGCACCTTCCATCCCTATCCATCCATCCGAAAGCAGCGAGCGAAGCCAGCATCAAAGGCACGCGTCGCCCTGATAAAAATCCGTCAAGTTGTCCATTTTATCATTGAGAAAGCAGCACACTTTTCCCAAGCTCAGCAGCATGTGATGCTCAGTCTCACATGCGATGCAAAGGCAACGGAAAAATGAGCGATGTAAAGATAAGCGCCCTGGTTTAAGAAAAAAAAAGGATGATGAGCGCCCAAAATTAGGTACTCCGTATTAACAAGCTGGTGGCAGTGGCGTACCTCGGCTGGCAGCCACAGGCTAGAGTTTGCGGCCACGTACGGTACGTGTGTGCTGAACTGACCTCGTTCAGCAGTCACCGTCAGGTTCGTTACCCACGGCAGAGAATGCGGCCGTTACTATTCGCTTCATTTGGCAGCCACACGAAAAACCTATGGTCGGTAACAAACAAAGTTCATAGAGGTAGAATGTACGCGCCTCGTTTGTAGAAAAAGACTCAGTTTGGCATATCAGTTTTTTGTTAAGTGACTATATTAATATTAAAAAGCCTCTGCAACAACGCATACCCTAATAACAATACGGATACACACTGCAAAAAAGAGAAAAAAAGAAAGTTAAGAAATAAAAGTCCCACTACAATATTGTAGCCCTAACAGCAACAATACATCCACCACTAAGATAACATCTGAAATTCAGATTCTCCAAAAGCGACACCTCCAAGAAGGAAACAGTGCAAAAACGTCGTCGTGCCCGATCAAAGATCTTAGGTTTTTACTCTGAATATATTCCTCGCTCTCAAAACAGTGTCTTCAACAAGGTTATTGCCAGGAACAACAAATTAAGAGTAGACTTTGGACTTTCATACTAAAAGGTAAGACTCTGAACTTCACATGTGCTGCCGCACCCACTTTCATATCGCTGCTGCGAAGCCTAGAACACCAAGCAAGTCCCTCAACAACGCAGAGACTTGAACATCTCTTGCTAGTCCTCTAATCCGGCCGTCATGATATTCTCCTCCTCTGACTTCACCATGGACCAAAATGTCACCTGATGACAACACAGAACAGAGCTTCCCGCTGCTCACTTCAAAACCAAACGGACGGAATAAAAGCATGAGTGTGCACGATCGAATACCACCCGATCCAGCAAACTCCAGACAATATGTGCACTATTACATTCGTCGGCGGAGCCTTCCGGAACTCAATACTCCGGCCAAATCAAGAAGGACATGGGTCAGGCAGGCCTTCATCTTCGCACAAGAGAAGCCCTAGGACCGCCACCTTCATTCAGATCGGGCCCCAATGTCGCCAACCATCCTAGGTTGGTCGAGGCATTGCTAGAGACACCAAGCACAGATCGCGAAGTTTGGAGACACCGCCCACGCCTGGGCAACGCCGCATCCCAACAGTCGGCCCTCCACCGTTGGCAGCCGACACCACAGAGAGGGTACGGAAAAGACCGACCTAGGGTTTGCACCAATCTAGTCTGTCTGAACCCGCACCTCCGCCGTCGGCGTGGCACGCCGCTAGAGGCACCCACAACCGCTCACTGGGTCGCGATGCCGCACGCTAAGCCCGGAGGCCCGCACGCATGGCGGCGCATCACCACACCCCGCCCAGATCCGCTGCCCAAGAACCTAAGGAAACCGCGAAGAGACGCCCGGCCGCCACCGTCGGCCACCCATGCTTTATCCGGCAGCTTCCTCCGGCGGCGACGCTAGGGTTGGGGAGCACTCCCGAGTCACCGTAGGCGAGAGCAACGAGGGGTTTTTCTATCTCAATTTTTTTTCTAAAATTAAAGTATTGTAAAACTGTAGTATGTTCTGTACATGCAATAAATATTTCAGTTTTGAAAAAAGAGGTCAAGACATATTTTTGTATACTGCAAAATCATTGTAGTTTTGTGAAAATAACGAAGTATAGAAATCTGTAGTTTTTTGCTGAAACCAAACACCTCAAAGTGTTCAATAATGGTATTTTCAAAAATCAACGTTGTTGCCAAACGCAGCCTAAGTGTATATATGTACTTGTAAATGTGTTCGTCTGCACTGTGTTTCACAAAAGAACTAGGAAGTCGTTTGGAAGCCAGGTTTTCATTTTGTTTGTAGCATTTTGAAATGAATACATGTATTCATTTCATTTACATTGTAATTTCAGAAATAGACACTTGTTTGGTTGCACAGAATTGCAAATGACAGAATTCAATATTGAATTTGCTTTCATAGAATCAAATGAGGCTCTACAATCATGGGATCATTTTGCTGGATTTTCTAAATGAAATAACGGCCCAATTCTGTGGCAACCAAACAGTCCACCTATAGAATTCCAAAATGAATTCCAGGATTCCAAGCCCAAATGATGGATACCAAACGACCTCTAGGAGTATTTGGTCGAGGGCGGAATTAAAAAAGTGTGCCATGCGATGTGTACCGTGCAACGAAAACTTTTGAACAAAGCGCGACAGGAGCAGCGCACCGGCCCTGGAAACGAGGCCAAATGCCGCTTTTGGTCGATTTGCTCAAAGACCACCGGTACAGGTAGGCAAGCTCGTCTCCCTTTCGCGTCAGTTAGATAAACAAACCGCAAGGATTCGTATTATTCTGGGAAGAAAGGTGATGATCGAGTCATGCTCCGACGTGGGCCACGGGGGGTGATCACCACGACCGGGAGGCTGGTCGGCTGGCGATCGGAGAGCCGGTCGGGCGTGACGGCCAGCGACACGTGTGGTACGCGGTCGTGCCGGCCGGCCGCCCGGCCGCCGGGCAACCTTTTTCCATTGATTTGATTTGAGGAACCAAAGCTGGAGAATTGGCAGTCTGGATTGGTACGCGCGTGCGTGCGGGGAGATCGGCCTGTTCTCAAGCAAACCGCCATGGGGTCCAGGCGTTTCAGCGGGGCGGCGCCGGCGGGCGCACGCACGACGTGCGCGTCTCTAACCAGTTGCTTTCAATATATATGATGACATATAAGGATATGTATAAGATCATTTTTCATGCCAAGTTTTGGCTGAACAGGCCCTGATTCATTAACTCTGAAAAAAAAGGAGCGATTCCTCTCCGGCCGGTGGTGCTTGTCGCCGTTCCGGTGGGATAGGATCTTGCTCCGAAGCTGGTGGGGCAGATGTCTCGTTGACGGGACTTGAGGTGGTCGGCTTGGTCGCTTCAATGTACAAGATGCTGGACGGAATTTTGGTGTGGAAGATCCGGGTGAAAATCCTAGATTTTGGCCTTTGGCTGGAGCCGCTCATTACGACACCTTGTGCATTTGTGAAGGCATAACTGAGGTGAATTTCACAGCTCCTTCTGCTAATCTACGAGGAAATCTTTAGGTCCATGTATCAAATGATGGTGGCGCTCCTACGTCGTTCTCCCATTGGCGGCATCAATCTGGGAGGTGTGCATCACCGCGAGACTAGTGGATGGTTTCTTGGTGGAGTGGTGTTGTTTTTGGCGCATCGATGATGGCGAGTCTCAGCAATGTGGTGCAACATGGTCTCAATGGAGGTCGGATGATGTTCGACATGTGCAGTGCGGGGGCGTTGTCTGGCGTTAGGGTGGCATTGTCGGTAGGAACACCGAAGATTATACATATCTCTACCCTAAAGATTTCTCATTGGTTCAATGGCGTTGACGGCTAACTATAGCGCAGGGACGGAGCTATGTTGGGGCCGATCTGGGCCGTGGCCCGCCCAAGATTTGATTCATTCTTCATTATTTTTGCTGGGCCGGCCCAAAAAGGCTCTCGTTTTCAGAAAAATTAGGCCTTTTGTGCTTCCTGGCCCGCCCATAGTTCCGGTTACAGCTCCGCCACTTCTATAGCGTGTGCACGAGGTGCGTTAATAGTCTGCTAGACCGCATGAACGCTCCCGTTTCGCCTAGAGAGTATCTCAGAGTATGCAATTTTTCCGGTTCCTAGTTGATTTTGGGCTTTTCGTGTTTTCATGGTATAGTGTTGTTTTTTTTTCGAAAAGGGGGAAAAATCGTCCAGCTTCTGCATCCAAAGGATGCACACGGCTTTTTATTAGATTATTCGCAAACCTTACAAGAAGCAATACAAAAAACAACCAAATCGAAGCCTACCACAGTGGGATGGGGGGGTGACAATATACCAACTGACATCATCCAAAATCAAATGCCTTCCCAAACCGCCCAATAGCAGGTGAGAAGCACATCCAGTCAAGCAGACTCTCGCATGCCAACGCACACGCCACAGAAGTTGCTACCGCCGTCTTCCTCGACTCCATCTTCAAGAGAGATCATCGTATTAACCTTGCAAGACCTGTCGATGCCACCATGACGCCGACGGCTCCATCATCCTGCACGTATACATCAACCCGCATCTGTCGTCGATACCAGCACCATGCCACCGAGCCTCGCGCCAACAATGTGGTAGATGAATACCACTCCACCGACATCCGCCAACATCCAGCAGCTGCTCCAAAAATGATGCCCCAAGAGGTAGAACGACAGGCGCGCCGCCATCCGATCCGGGAGACCCGGACCTAGGTTTTCCAACAGACGAGTGAGAAACCGCAGACTGCGACGACGATGCCTTCAAGAAGGTAGCGGCGCGACACGTCGCCATCATCCGCCAACCGAGGTCGGAGCACGGTTTTCACCGGCAGCCGTGCATCCCCAACTCGCCGAGTGTAGTGCCAAGAAGGGCAAAGATGACGCCTTCGACAAGGTAACGACGTCGACCGACGCCGCCATCATCCGCCAAGACCGAGGTCGAGGCTCGTTTTCACCGGCCGTCATGACACCCCGACTAGATCACCATTGCCGGAAACCTGTGTGAGATCCCATGATCCCCCACACAGGGCTACCAGCCTGGCCGACCACCTCCGACGAAGAAGATGACCACCACCACCATGCCCGGGCTGCTGCCCTGGTTTCCTCATGACGCGAGGGATGTCCACGAACGCCTCTACCGAGGAGGCAGAGCCACGACAGGCAGATTGTCACCCGCCCCGGCCCAAACGGACCAAGATTGGACCCGATCCACGCCGCCGCCGCCTGCAGATCGACGCCATAGCCGTCGCCTCCCTACGCCACCGCATCAAGGAGAGGCCAGGCAGACGCCGCCGCCGTGCCCTCCAGGTCGTGGGGGGCAGAGGATAGGCCGCCGCCGCCGCCACGCCGCAGGGCTTTGCCCGGCAACGCTCCCGGCGACGGCGGCTGGGGAGGAGGGGCCCCTAGGGAGAGGAGACGGCTGCGGGGGAGGAGGGCCCCGGCGCGGCGCGGCGCCGCCGGCGCGGGGGCAGAGGAGGTCGTGGAGGGTATAGTGTTGTTAGAATGATATTCACTCATTGTCGAATTTGTAGGATGGCATCAGATTTTTTAATACATGATATTTATAAGTTCTTTGTTGAATAATATAATAAAGAATGCTGCAAAGTCTGAAGCCTAAACTATTTTTTCAAAAAGAAATGGTTAGCACGATCATTCCCTTTCTCAAAGTTTGTTCAGGCTATCAAACTTCCATGGTAATTAAGCTACTGCCCCCTTTATAAAAGAAAGGAATAATCGACAGGAAGAATAAGTGACGTGCGGCGCCTCCACAGAACCAGAGCACTCTCCTAGTGGCCAAGTGCAGCCATATTGACGGTGGGTTTCGTCCAAACCCAAGTTAACTGAAACAACCGTCGTCGCCACGATTCCGCGATGCAGTCTGCACTCGCTTAACATATTCTCGATCTGTTTGACAACTAGTGTTTACACTATACCCACGGAACTACTCCCTCCGATCTATAATTCTTAACATGGCTGTAACTTAAATTTAAACTAAAACTTTGACAAAAAATACAAGATGGAGGGACTACAGAACTAGTCCCTGCTAATAGAAATAAATAAGATATCTTAAAGGAAAAACTATTATTTATTTATCACATCTAGACAAGACAATAAAACACATTTTCTTTAATTGTCGGGTTGCTAGATCTATATGGTCAATCATTTAGATAGGGTCCACCTTATATCCACCTCGTAGCATTGCAAACATCTTTGGCAATTGGCTAAACATGGTGGATTCTAGGTACAAAACTATTATCAAAGTGGGAGCGATTGTGGTAGCATGGTCGCTTTGGCTATGTAGAAATGACAAGATTTTAATAACAAAAAATTCTCTATCAAGCAGGTTATCTACTGGTGTACAACTTTGTTCATGGTCGCCACTTCAGCGTTTGGAAGATCGAGACCTCTTTACGGAGGTGTCTACACGGTTGGAGAACACGGCCACGGAGTTTATTTTCTAACATGGATGACTGCATAGTCGGAAGATTGAAGCCAACGGAGCTTTACAGTAGTTGGCTTTTTATATTGTTATTTGTATCTTTTTTTGCTTGATACAGAAGTTTTAAATGGCTGTGTGCATCCTAATTATGCAGAGGCTCGGTGCAATGCTTAATTTTTTTAAGTAATAAAGTGTCCCTTATCAAAAAAATCTAGACAAGACAACAAATCTTTAACTTGACGCTTTGGGTTAGCCTGTGTGGGAGCAAAATCGTGGAGCATGCATGGAGACTCAAAGTCCGCAAGCTTTTTCATGCACGCGCAATTTGAGATTGACGTGTGGAATTTCCTTCGCTCGCCGAAAGATTGAGCCGCGCATATATTCGGGCGCACATGCTTTTGCACGCGTGTAGTGGCGGACGTTGCGTGTATCTTGTGATTATTCTGTGGAATTACTCCAAATGGATTAATGTTCGGACCTTTACACATGGATTATTGTTCTCATGCATCCTCTACACATAAAGGAACAATGTTTCTCTCTTCATCTTGGTTGGCCCCCTAACTCGGCACCCTCTACGCATGGATTAATGTGGGCCAAACTCCTTTTTACAGGCAACTATATGTGCATGAGTGCCATCCACCACAGATTATGCTTTGAGATTGCTGAGGCTACTTATCCCTTTTCGACAAAATTCAAACATAATTGAAACACAATTGAATAGTAGAAAATGTTTCACAAGTTTCATAAACACGTGAGCAACATTTGTGAAACTTTGTGAAACCCTTGAACAGTAAATAATTTTTCACAAGTTTTAGACATGTTTCACAAATTTCAGACATATTTCACAAATTTTTAGAAACTTGGTCAACACATGGGTGACATTAGCGTGATGTCATCACTCCTTTACCTACCAGGGCCGGTAAAATCGTTGCGTTCTTAATGCGGGCATGTGTAAGAGAGCTACTCAACTGTGACTGAAACTGAAACCCAGCAGGCGCTGGAGACCTCACGGCAATATCACAAAGTTTGTCGGGCCGGACGCGTAGGATTGCGGATCTGTGTCTTGGCAATGTGCTGGTCACCGTGGAACATATGTAATGAAATGACCATTGAGAAGAAATTCATCTCAAACCTGTTGACTGCATTTTCTACCTTCGAGGCTAGAGGATGCTTAGCAAGTTGGGTAATAAACGAGCTCTTGAATACATGATGGGATCACTGCGAAGCTTGTATGCGAGACTTCGAGAGGGATGACGGCTCCCTGCTCATGGATGTTTATCATTGAACTTTATTTAGCTATGGTACTCTAGAATTTTGGTTGTTATATCTCGCAATGTGGTTATATGACTCTCGTGTTGCCATCCATGGCTTTAATATAAAGTCGGGCCAAGACCTTCTGTTTAAAAGAGAAAGAAGGATGAGCTTTGTTAAGGATTAATGCTGGTAAATGCGATTGCTAAGTCAGGGCAACCAACCAAGGTTAGATGGCTAGGAGCCTAGGAGGATGGTTGTGCCTCATCTCGCGACACTTTAAACCCTAGTTTAACATATGTGTGTCTTATATAGGAGGAATACTGTTTTAGTGGGAGACGACGTTTTCGTCGATAGCGAGCAGAGGTAGGCCCAAGTACACTCGAGCAGGGGTATAGGACCACACTGAAAATTTCGAATTCCCTTTGTATTTATTCATATTATAAAGAAAAATGTTTCAAATTATGCATAATTATACAAAAGAGTGCCCCCAATCGAATGATTTGCCTCTCTCCTAATCCTTTTATGGGTCGTCCGTGATAGCGAGGAGGAACTTTTGGTCCCATGTAAATATCTATGTTTCTTTTTTTTTTTGAGAAAAAATATCTATGTTTCTAAAGAATATAACTCAGAGGATGTTCTAAGAACCAAACATGTCGGCTGAGTTCTAAAGATGAAAACAAGCAACATCACGAAAATCGATATTAGACTATCCAGATTCAGGGCAAAAAGCCCTCCAAATTGTCGAATCATGCCTTCGCATTCAGAGGCAACCTTCACGCGGTATCCCTTGGTTTCAACAGCTATGGCCACTACAAGATATTGCTACAAGATAATGCGAATGCAGCGTCAACAGTTATCTTGATGTAACCCCTTACGGCCCGATTGGAGGAGAGGTATTCAGCCCAACAACAAAAGCTTAAATACAAAAATGTAAAAGACAAACCAGGGCCCAAAAGAATCCGTTTGGAATCCCAGATTTCAGCAGGTCCGAATGTCCGATCCAATGGATTACAGAAATGCTCGCAGATTACCCTACAAAAAAAGCAAATGCTCGCAGATCCGTTCTAAACTGATTCACGCCCCCTCACCTCATCCCCAGCACGCAGCACGATAGACCTCTCTCACGGGCTGGAAATTGCAAGATCAGTCTCATCATCCTTCAACTTTCTGCATGAGCGAGTTTGGAGGGGGGCAACCGGCTGGACTGATAGACCTCTCTCACGGGCTGGTAAAGAAACTTTCTTGAAATCAGTGGTCCAGGGCATCCCAAACTATGTGATGAGCTGTTTCCAAGTACCAGTGGGGATTTGTCACAAAATGAGAACTACTATAGCTAACCAGTGGTGGGGTTTTGAAGATGGAAGAAAGAAAATGCACTGGCGTTCCTGGGACTGGATGTCAGCGCCAAAATCCCTCGGTGGTATGGGCTTTAAGGACTTTGTCCTGTTTAATCAGGCTATGCTCGGAAAACAGTGTTGGCGTATGCTTACGGAGCCAGACTCTCTCTGTGCACGGGTTTTAAAAGGTCGTTACTTCCCAAACTCTGACTTCCTTTCTGCTGTAAAGCCGAGGTCTGCATCCTTTACTTGGCGATGTTGAAAGGAATAAGGTGGGGAGTTGGTGATGGTGTTAACATCAAGATCTTGAGCGACAATTGGATTCCAGGTCTATCCCCTGGAACTTTCTCCACTCTGGAAGATCTGCCTGCCAATGCCCCTGTCAGTTTCTTGATGAATACACAACGAGATGCATGGGATATGGATATTGTCAGAACCTTCTTTACCGATGAAATGGCGCGGGTGATTCAACAAATACCGATTAGCCGCCATGGTGGGAAGGATTTTGTCTCATGGCCTCATGCAAGATTTGGCCTCTACACTGTCCGCTCGGCTTATAATCTCGCAAGAACTACCTCTTTCTACACTTCCAAGGGCACATCTGGGAGTGGGAGTATTTCAGATGAGGCAGCACAGTCCAAGGAGTGGAAGTCTTTATGGTCGATTCAGTGTCCTGGGAAAATGAAAATTGTTCTATGGCGGCTCGCGCACAATTGTTTGCCCACTGGTGTTCAGTTACAGCAGCGTCATATTCCAGCCAAAGACGATTGTGTTTTTTGTGGCAGATCGGAAAGTGCTGAACACCTCTTCTTGTTCTGCCCCTTTGCTCGCTCAGTTTGGGAGTCAGTCCAAGAACACACCCATGTCAGGCTCTGCAGGAAATCTTTTAGGAACACAAAACAATGGTTATTCGAGTTCCTGAGGAGAGCTAGTGACATGCTACGATTCTGGCAGTCACAATCTGGCACCTATGGGAGGCCCGAAATGATACCAGGAACGATAAGGGCCTCTTACATCCTACGCGTGTAGCTGGGAAAATCAAGGCGTATGCTGAAAATATTGTGACTTTCTGTTACAATTCTAAGACAATGAACAGGTGTGAGTCCTCTCTGGTTTCTCGTTGGATTCCACCACCTCCTGGATTGGTTTGTATCAACGTGGATGCTGCCTTATTCCCTGCTAGCAAACGGATGGGTTGGGGTGCTGTGATCAGGGATCACAATGGTGTTCATAAGTTCTCTGCTTCAGAGGGGATCGACGGCATTACCTCTCCAGAATTGGCTGAAGCAATGGCCATTCGAAGCGCGCTGTCCCTTGCACACAACAATGGCTTCAGAGATATAATACTGGCTTCTGATTGCCTATCCATGATACAGCGCATATGTTCCCATGTGGTGGATCGCTCGGTTGTCGGTGCTTTGGTTACGGACATCAAATCTTTGGCGGCGAGGTTTAACACCTGCTCCTTTAAGCATTATGGGCGCAAAATCAATGTTGCTGCTCATATTCTAGCTCATAGTTGTGAGGATTCGGTTTGTAATTTTTTCCTTTGATGTAATTCCGGAGTGTATCCGGGAAGTACTTTGTAATGATGTTCAGTAATCAATAAAAGCCGAAGTTCTCTCTCAAAAAAAAAGCACGCAGCACGGCAGGAGGAGGTACAGAAACAGCCCGGTGCGCGTGCGCGTGCGTCCTCGCTTAGAAAGTCGGAAGGCTGACGGAGTGATGCCGCGCGCAGTGTCTCGTTGGCCGCAGTCGCCCTCATCGCGCTACGGCAGCCGGCGGATCCGACGAGATCGAAACCTCCCTCCGTCTGTTCCACACCTCACGCAAAATTGTTTAGGCGTCTGGTAGATTATAGCTCAAGATTGCATTTTAATCACCATCTGCTGCTGCGTTTAGCTGGCCTAGTTCGGTCTGCATACTGCATTGGGCCTGATTTCCTGAGGCGTTGTGGTGAGGTGATTTGATTTAATCGTGTGAGGAGTAGTTCTTTTTCCTGTACAATGGCGCCGCTGCCAACTCATCGATTATTGTGCCTATATATACCCCGTACCGTACTGATGATCGTTGCTATTAATCCATTTTCCCGAAAGTCATTGTTGATGCTCTAGCTCTGAAGATGACATTGTTGATATGAGTTAGTTAAAAATATGGTTGATGCATCTACACATTCGTTAGATCACGGTTTAAACTTGAGCGACCAGACCCTTAAATTGGCTGTTAAGAATTTAAGCGTCTATAAAATGATACGTTTGTCACGAGTCCTTCATCGATTTTTAGTGATTCTCTCTCCCCAAGCATCAGTGTAAGCGTCTTTGAATTGGAGAATGATACGCTCGCTCGTTCCACGTAGGGTGTAAGGTGGGATCCCGGTGGGATGTCATTTTGTACTATGTAGTTTAAATTTTGATGTCAAAATTTATACTAAAAAGTTCAAATTATACTACAAGTGAGACAAAAGTGGGATCCCACTTGACATCCTCAGTTCCACGATGTGCCACCTTATTATGCTTTCACCTCCTGGAGATGCCTTCTCATATCCTGGAGATGCCACCTTATTACATTGCCAACCTCAGAAGAATTTGCACAGGTACGAGCTGGAGCAGGGACTTATTTGTTTGTGTGGCAGGGTGTCCCTATGTACCAGCGATGGCGCGGGGCAGGGGCCAGTGGCCAGGGAGACCGCTCAAAGAGCCTGCTGTACCGGCCGGAGCTTGCTATGCGCCGCTCCTAGCTTGCCGCGGTCTGTCCCTCCTCCCAAGCTCGCACCGGCACGCACTCCCATGGTCGCAGCCGCCGGTCGCACGTGGCCGCACCCACCATGGCAACCGCCACTCACGCATGCCCTGGCTGACGCCACGCGCGCACGCCATGGCCGCCGCCAAAGCTCGCGCGAGCCCACCTCTGGTTGTGGCGGCCCTGGCCATTGGCGCCGTTCTCACTTGCCCGCCCCTAACCGCTACCACCTGCACCAGGCCGCCGCCACAGCTCGTGCACGGACGCTTCTGGCCATCGCAGCAGGTCGAGCGGGCCCTCCTCTAGCTGACATCGTTGTTCTCGCGCGCCCGCTCGTCCTCGTCTTGGCCGGCGCGTGTTGAAGATCTGAAGTGGGGACGAAAAGGGACCATGCTTTGAAAGAAATACAAAATAGTGAGCCTTTTTGCAAAATTGCTAGTCTCCATTATCGACGTGGCAGTGGTCAAACGCCACACAGACAGGTCAACGTTGGTTAGAGCGATTTGGGACCTTCGATGAATCACTTACAAAAGATTTAGGACATAAACGCTTCAATTTTAAAGAAGATGGGCTAAAGTGAAGGGGCGAGAAAAGAATTGGGACCGCTAGTGCGGTTTACTCATATGATTACCTTCATACTCGATCTAGTGGGGAGTAACAAGGAATAAGGCGCACGCGTATTCCAAGGCGAACTTTGACCATAAAAATTAAGCAATAAAAGTTTGGTTATATTATATGTAATTAGTATCGTTGGATTCGTATTGAAAAACACTTTCTAATGATGTTAATTTTATACAAACAATCTTTATATATTTGAAATAATTCTTAGTCAAACGACAAGCACGTAAAACGAGGGCGCCTTATTCCTTGAATCGGAGGTAGTATCATGCAAACTCATATTTATTATGTTGTAGACTATACTGTCTTGGGGTGTGTGATGTTATGGTAACATAGTTACCTCCTCACTCTCTTTCTTCATTTATTTTCAATGCCATGTCACCAAAATATGTTGGATTCTGTGATATTACTACATATATTACTCCCACTATGAATAGTCTTGGCACCTGTGCCGTTTACCACAGGTGATGGATGCAGGGCTCGAGATAGTAGGTGGCAACTGTGTCGTCCACCCTTCATCACAGTAGCCCCATGACCTGTCTGACAATCTCCCTATTCCTCCGACTTTAGGGTAATAGCAAGGTTTACTCGATGCGCCTCACTGAGCTAATTAACCCACCCTATGAAATCTATGTAAGTATTCTTTAGATGCAATGTGGTTTCTTCTGTTCGGGTTTCTTGGAGATTTCACTTCAGGGATGTTGATGGTAGCAGTGTTCAGTGTCAGTATTTGGCCCAGTTTGATTATCGAAAAAAACTAGCTTGACCCTGTTTAACATTGCATTCTGCAGAATCCAAAAGGAAGCTGAACTTAGGTTATTGGAAGAGGAGCTTGCCAGGAAAGTTGAAGAAGCCATAAGAAAAAATGTTGAAGAGCGTCTGAACTCTGAGGATGTAAAACATGAAATACAGCGCCGAGTTGAGGAAGGTATAAGAAAGTTATTTGACGAGGTTTCTGCTCAACTACTGAAAGAAAAGGATGCAGCTCTGAATGAAGCCAGGCAGAAAGTTGTAAGTATTATGCATGTCATGCCATCCTTATGATGCTTGATCATTATTTAGGAGAATATGCTGAGACTACTGAAGCTATTGAAATGTTTGAAATTTCAATAGATGAAAATCGCCGACTTCAGTATATCTCCTTAGCTCCTAACCCATATAACCGTTTGCATAAAACAATATGGTGTTTTACCAGTTGGGCTGCAATTTTTTTTCTTTCGACACCCTGGAAAGGTGTATCAATCACATAGAAGGGTTTCAAGATGGCAAAGTTTGCGCTACCGCACGGGGCAGCTCCCCAAACACACGCCTACTCTCTGTGCTGCCACGGTACAACGGTCGGATCAAGAAAAACAAAGAGAGTGCCACGGAAAAGCTTGGCTAGGCGCCAACGCTCGAACTCCTCTCGCACCTTGTCCCTGATGGCGCCATGTGAGGCCACCGCTCCGTTGAAGACCACGTCGTTCATGTGCCTCCAAATGGACCAAAAGATCAGGATGATGGTAGTCCACATGTCCCGTCTGTGAGCAGACAAGTCCGGGATGTCCACCATTCCCGCAGACCAGGATGTTGGGCTGCAATTGATTCCGCTTCCTTATGTATTTTCCTGGTATTGCTGTCTTTGTTCCAGTAGATATACGCTATTATATATAGAGTAAAGTCTTTATCACAAAATATATAGAGAACATTTATGGCTGGTTGACTACTGCCTCCGTCCTATAGTTATAGTCCTGGTTTTAGTTCAAACCACGGCAAGAATTATGGAACGGATGGAGAATTAATGGATCGAACAGATGCACGTATTTATTTATTTACTTTTCAAGGAACTTCCCCAAATTGAATCACTTAATTCGTAGGAACAAGAAAGAAGGGAGAGGGGGGAGTTGGATAGGATGCTCGACGAGAACCGACGGAAAGTAGAGGAATCTCAAAGAAAATAAGCTCTGGAGCAGCAGCAGAAAGAGTTGGAGCGGTATTTGGAGCTGGAAAAGATCCAAAAGCAAAGAGAAGAAGCTTTACGCAGGAAGAACATAGAGGACTAAGAGGAAGAAGAAGAGAGAGCTAGGCAGATGAACCTCTGTTAGGAATAGGTACTGATGTTTTGACAGTGTTGTAATCTGTTGGTGTCTCAAAAAAATGGGCATACAGTTTTTGTGAAACCTCAAATGTCTTGATACAGCTGAGCCCACTTATGTGTTTGAGTTGCTCTGCTGTTAATTTCTGAAATTTGCTGAGCTGGCCATGTCTACTGATTGTACCATGGGCACAAAATGCAAGATGTAGCGTATCTGAATGCAGTATTTTCTGACTTCAACTTTTGTGCCTTGAAGAGTAAAATTATTTTGCCTGGAGTTGCAATAGTCGTTGTGTGAGACACTGAACTAAGGAGCTACCTTTGGATATGTGGCTATTGAACCTGCGGGCTTACCTGGAAGAGAATTTCATCTGAACCACTGAATCTTTTGCTCAGCCAATTGGGTGACTATTTTGCATCCGCACGCTATGATGTTCTGATGCTCAAGTGAGTCTGCTAATTCGTAGTATGTTGCAATTTTGTCAGTCAGAGCACAACTGAAAGAAGAAATTGCTTTCTTGACAAGATGGGAATCGGATGCATTATTGCAGGCGTTTTAGATGGATGGGTAGCGCCAGCGTTATCTGCAATGAGGCCACTAATATGGACGTTGCACAAAGCATGTAAAGATGGATGTACTGTTCAACTCAGAGTGCGCACTGCGCAGTTCAGATAAATGCTATGCTACGGAGTAATCGCCTTTTGTGTGGCTCAGAACAGCCACAACAGAACTGAAGCTACAAAATTGATACAGTACTAGTTCGGTGATTGTTTGATTCGACTCTGCGTTCATTTCCTGCATTGATATGATGATTTTCGTCCAGAATCTGAACTCCTTATCAAGTCCTAACTTCTTTCAGTCCTGCAACTTTGCGTGATTTTTTTGGGTAACCTAATAATAGAGCATTCGATTGTTTTATCAAACGCTTACAGCACAATTACATCACAGTAACTGAGTAACCCATGAAAGATATGTGTGTTCAACGGCCATATCTTCTTGACGAAAGTTCACTTGAGGTGAACGTTGAGTGCAATCAGGTGACAACCAAGATATCCAATCACACCCAGTGTAACACACTAACACAGTCCCCAGGTTTTCAATTTAAGACCATCTTATCTTATGCCTAATTGAGTAATTGACTTGAGTTGAGACTTGAGAGTAGTCAACATACCCGTGCTGCCACAACGCTCTAGTTGGTTCCAAATCTACAATTCTACATGGCAAGAAAAGCAACACACATCAACATCAAAGTGACGCTCGTTGATTGACGACATCAATAATCCAAACTTTGTGCTGATCGAACGAAACGATAGAGAGCTTTAAATACTTCACCCTCTGTCTTTTTTCTACCAAAGCAACAATTGTCGTTTTCATTCAAACGAAACTGCCATTGGTCATACCAGGCTAGCTCACAAATATCACCCTCGTTCAACAAAATAAAAGTAACCAATTTGTGCTATTATTGTTTATCTTCTTGGTGTTGTTGGTGGAGTCTTTTGCTATATGGTCGAGGGTGCCTTTTAGGTTGTCATGTTCCATGATTGCCAGTAAAATATTGGCTTTTGCGTATAGTTTTTCGCCAATTTAGCTGAGGAAAATTTTCTTGTGCAAAATGGGCCAAAGTGTTTGGCTCAGTTTAAAAAATACAGATTTACTAAAAATTAGGTACCTGATTTTTATTATGTCTAAGTCGATTCCTTAGGCATTAAATTTGTCTCGTGATTCGTGTTGATCTGACAAGTGCTTGCAACTCAGATTTGCTTAACTGTAAGTGGGTTGCAATTGAGATTTTTCTAATTGCAAGTAGGTTGCAATTGAGATTTTGCTAGTTGCAAGTGGGTTATGACTGTGAAAAAATATCCACACCGTTAAATTTTCTTTAATATTCCTGTAAGTTGCACATGTGTTGTAACTAAGACTTATAATATCACGTGACTCCGATTTAATTAAGTCAAATCGGCTGAGATCTAGACATGCCCTAGAAACTAGCCAAGGCTCCGATTAACACTATTGGATAGGAAATATCAAGTCAAAGAAGAAATCACCGGGATCATATAGACCGACAACGAGTTTTTCTTGCACGAGAGATACGAAACCCCCCCGCGCCTCGCGTCGTCTCCTCCAGGCGACGCGGGGGGCGAAACCCTAGCCTGCTCCCGCCACCGCCCCTCCCCGCCCCCGGAGGCGCTGCCGGTCGAAGACCACGGTTCCGGTGAAGGGGACGACGGGGATCTCGGCCCTCGGCCCCTCTGCCCGGCCACATGGAGGGAGGTCGCTGCACGTGGCTCATCGGTGTTGGTGTCACCGCCCGTGGCCTCCCTGTCCAGGCGTGTCTCCCCACGCCGACTGCTCCAGCCGTCGGCACTGGGGCTGGTGCTGGTGCGGGAGTGGCTGATGGTGGGGACCTCGGTGGGGGATCTTGGACGCCGGAGCGGTGGCTACGGGTGGTGGTCTTCGGCGCTATCTCTTCGAGCGGCGGTCGTGAGGGCGGCGGAGCGGCGTGGCCTTGGATGCCGGGCGGCGGCCCTGGGCAATCTGGTGGGCTCGGCTCTAGTGGTGGGCTCGGGCGGCGTCGCTGCTCCAGGGGTGGACTGCGTCGTCTGGTGCTAGACTGCTACCGGTCGTGGTCGCTCGGGTGATGCGTTGGTGGTGGTGTGTAGCACTGGTCTCTCGTTGTCGCCTCGCCATGCTCTTGACGAGGTGATGTGCCATTCCGCGGACAATGAACCTTCTTTCCCCAGATCTAAGGTGTGTCGGGTCAATCTGTGAGATGGGATGGACTGAGGCGGTTTGGATAGGCCATCACGCGATCTTGGAGCTCTTGCTTGCTTGATTGGTGTGATTGGTGTCGGCGAAGAGCTTGTAGTAGGTGATTCTTGGGATCAGGTCACCTCGTCTCCTTGGGCCGGCAACATATGAGGAGGTGTTGTCGGCGGTGTCTGGTTTCTGGTTCCTTTCTAGGTCTCATGGCGTTGGCCGGCTACTGGTACAGGATGGGACTCCGGCGAAAGCCGTTCAAGGCCACGGCCGGTGCGGGTGACGATGACGTCTTCGATGCCATTTACCTTCTTGGAGGCGCCACCAGATGTCCCTCCTTTCGTGTGATTGGATCACTCCTCCTTGCAAAACTTTCGTGCTTCTTCGGTCGGGGCGAAGTCTTTCTTCATCGATTCTAGGCTCACCCTCTCACCCTCTTTGAGCTTGTCACCGCCACTATCTCCTGGCTGCACATACACGGTGGTTATCCCGGTTCGGTCGGCTACCTAGAAACCCAGGGGTGGTTGTATAGCTATGCGTCTTGCCACGGGTGACGCCGATGATATCTTCTTCAAGCCGTGGGCTTAGTGTGTCGTTGGCAAGCGTCAAAGTTGCGTCTTTTGGGTGGTGTTTAGGCTACATTGAAAGCTCGGCAAGGCATTGGCTAGTGCGGGCGACGTTGACGCCCTTGGGCGCCGTCTTCCTCCTTGGAGGCGTCACATTCAAGCCCTCCTCCTTCAGAATCTCGAATCATGAAGTCAACCAAGCTCCTTCGATTATGGGAGTTCTCTGTTTTTGCTTGGGAGGTCTGTTGGTTTGGGCAGTTTCAGCTCCGCGCCCTCTCAACAGGAATCTTCGCCTCATCGCTGGGTTCAAGATCTCTACCTAGTTCCTAGTTAGCGTTGATTGTTTTCCTTTTTTGTACCTCCTGATGTCCTCCTTTGTTGTAATCTTGAGCTGGTAACCCCATCAGGTTCTTGTAAGCGTTGTTGTACTTGTGTCCGTCCTGTCGGGGTTATTAATTTAACGCGGAGCTTAGACCTACTGTTTAAAAAAAATAGAGACCGACAGCGCTCCGAACTTTATGGAGAATTCGATTGCACAAAACATTTTGGGCCTGTTAAAAAATGTTCATGCAACACACGGCATATAAGTGGTAAAGGCGTCAGCACTTAGGCGGCCACTTGTACAATATGGAGATACAATTGGCTGGCAACATAGAAATTTTCTTAGAGACAGAGAGAGCGAGAGCTAGAAAAGTGGTGACTGACGGCCGGCCGGTCGCTTGAGTGCATGGATGCAGACCCGGGCCGTGGTTCGTCTGCGTTGCGAAAGGAATTGAAGAGTGTATCGTGCTGGGTTCACCTGCCTGCTGTGCGATGTGTACGCATGTAGTGCTTCTTGTATAGGATCGATGGATCATGCCGAAATCATGGAGAAGGTGAGCTCGACAGGACATGTAGGCATCAAGCTCATAACCTTTCCTGTTGACAGTTTAGCAAACATTTATCTGATTGTGTGCGTGCGCGCGTACGTATGTACACGGAAATTAAGTATTTTCTCCGCAAATGAAAAACGCCCATTTTTTTCACTTTGGATAAGATTATTCAAAGTCTTGTGTTGGTGGGTGTAACAGGAAAAACTACTTTTAGTATTCATTTTTTTAATAAAAGTGTGAATTCGTTAGAGCTTCACATCAAGGCGCAAATAAGGTACTAAATTTGTCCTTAAAATAAAAAAAAGTAGGCACACAAATATTTTGAAAAACTAAGAATTCACAAAACACCCCAAATAATGTATGAACATATATATACGAAAAATGACCATAATAAACTCTTCGAGAGTTTTACTTTGCATGTTTGAATATATCATACTTACATGTGTGCTTTGTTTTATTTGCCACCATGTAGCGAGATAGATCAAGACAACCTAAGGACCCTAGTCCAATTTTCTTTATAAGAAATCTAGATTACTCAACTTTACACCATTTTATTTGTTGTTTTACTTAATTCCCAAAACATCCCATTGTGGGGCCACACACCCCAAGGTTGCGGTAGGGGTTAGGGGCGGAGAACGAATAGATGGAACCCAGCGGCATTTGCTCCCATGTGAACTTCAAAATCTATTGGTCCACGTTAGCAGTAGGCCTAGTCTGGTGGTAGGGTATTTTGGGTATTTTCCTGTTAATTTGAGTAGTAATTGCTAGGTATAATACGTGGACCCCTATGGTCGACTCACCGAGAGGCAAAGATTCTAGGGTTTGTGCTCTATGTTGCGGTGGTTCTGCCTATTGTTGTTCTGATGTTCGTCAGGCCCTCTCCTGGCCTTTATATAGCAGGCTAGGTCCCGAGGCTCCTGTCCAAACTCGATTAGGTTATATTGAAATCTAATCTAATCTTTCCTTTGTTGACGCATTCTTGTCTTGTCCACCAAGAATCTGTCTCTTGGTACGTCTCCTTCGTTGCAACCAACGTATGGGCCCACCTTGGTCTTGGACAATCTTCATGGGCCCCTAGTTGGGCCAAGGGAGGTAGACTAATGTCGGGTATCCGAAGGGTAATACACACATCAGTAGCCTCCGAGTGACTAGCCGAAGCAAACCTTCGTGCTGGGACTATAGTTGTCTTCATCCGAATATCTTTATCCATCGAAGAAAATCGAACCTTCTCATTTATGATAAGATTGAAATTGCTTGATATCGGGTGCGCGTCTAGCGCTTTCAAGTTTCAAAAATCAAAAACAAGATTTTTGAGATAGCCAATGATATATACTACAATTGTGTAGAATCTCAATACAAACTACTGCTTATTATAGGTTACGTAGAAATGGAAAATTCCGACAAATTTTATAATAAATAGTGTGCATTTGAAAACTATAAATAGCCTACCATATAAATTAGTTTGCATTGAGATTTTACAGAAGTGCACACATTATTAGCTACCTATAGAATTTTGTTTCAGATATTTTTGAATCTTTGAATATGAAGAGCTACATGTAGCACGCCACACTTGTTCTTTTTTTAATATATAGACTCTCTCATTAAATCTTAGCCATGCAAGTTCTCCTATATAGAATTTTCAGTAAAAACCCAGATTTTGGGCTAAAAATCATCGGACAATCCCAACTAATTTTCAGATAATCCATATTTGATTATATTTTACATATCATATCCTATATCTTATCTGCGTGTCCAGAATCAGATATCCTTATTCATCGAATTCCGGTAAATCAGATATGGATTTGGCGGCGTATTCGTACGAAAATTATCCTATATATGTTTACATCCGTATGAGTGACTGAACCAATCATGCCATGGTTGTCAAAATATGTGGTATGGTAATCTAGATAGGTACATGGTATGCCACGTTTATGTTGATGCATCAGAATTTTTTTTTATGTTGATGCCATGATGCTTCAGAAATATAGGAGATATTAACAATATCGGCCCACTTTGTGCAAGGATGTAATCTCCTAACTATTAAAAGGATATCGATCGGTCGCCCCGTTGCGAGTCCTAGCATGAACGCACCACCCAAGGCACGGCAGGCGGGCAAATACTGCACGCTATAGGTAGCTAGCGATTGAACTAGCAGACCTCGATCGCTCTCACTCTCGGCTCCCACTGATCCCCACTACCTTCTCGTTCCCCTGCTGCAAAACCTCAAAGCAATCCACGCACCGCCGTGCGTTTCTTCTTCTTCCATATCGCCGATCCAGATTCCAGAGGCAGTTCATTCTGTGTGGATTGGTTGTGAAAATCCCTTCGGACAAAAACAAATCCCCCCCGGGTCGCCACGCACGGGCGACTCTGGGGGCTCCCCAGACCGAACCCTAGAGCCGCCGCCACCCTTCCCCTCGGCCGCTGACGCCGGCGGTGGCGGCCACGCCCGGCCGGCGAAGCCGGCGGGTGAAGGCGGGCGCGCTCTGGCGGGTCCCCTGCCGTGCGGAGGCGGGACGTCGAAGGGCGGCGCAGTGGCGCGAGCGGTCGGCGGCGCTGGGTGCGGTGGTCCCCGGCGGCGCGTGGCGGAGGGGTCGGGTGAAGAGGAGAGGAGAGGGCCCGGCCCGAACGTAGGTCGCGGCGTCGGAGTGGGGCGGCGGCGGCGGCGGCGCGGAGGCCAGGGAGCGCCCTGGCGAGCAGAGGACCGCTGCCCCCATGGCCGGCGCTCCTGCGGTGCTCCTCGCCGGCGTCGCAGGCAGGTAGGAGCTGGCGGCCCGGGCCCGATCTGGGCTTGCGGGCCCGATCTGGGTCTGGAGGGCGGGGAGGCCGGGAGGGACGTCTTGCCTGGAGCGGGCAGCGTCCGTGGAGGGCCACCCCAGCTCAAGCCGGAGGAGCGGGAGTGATGGCCGCAGTGCTTCGTGCCGGCGGGTGTGAAGGCTGCGGTGCCTCATCGGGATGGAGTTGGAGTTGGAGTCTTCGCCTTGCCTTGAGCCATGCGGTGGGTGTTTCGGAGTTCTGCGGTTTTTGCGACTTCATCGACGAGGGGCTGCGACGGCGGCGGTGCGAGGCCTCACGGACGGTATGCCCCAGTTCCGGAGGTGGGGGAGGCTTGCGATGCTTCGGACGAAAGTCTAGCTTGGCTCAGTCGGGCCGGCGGCGACGGCGCCCGCGGGTGTCGTTCCCCTCCTTGGAGGCGCCGCCCAGGAGTGTCGGAATCTCCCTAACCTGCTTGAAGCTGGATGTTGTCTTCGGCGAAAGCCTCGATTCGCGGATCGGCTCGATGGCGGCGTCTTTGACGTCGTAACTCTGTTGGGAGCATCGGGTAGGAAGACATGGCGCAGAGGTCCTTGGCGGCTTTAATCCGGCGACGCAGCGGTCCATGGCAGTTCTCCAAGGCGCTATGCACGTCACTGCTGGCATGTTCTGGAGGACAGCTTCTGGGATCCGTCCAAGTCCCGCCATTGATCTCCTTCGGATGGTGCGTTGACAAGAAAGTTCCTTTGGGAGCCGTTCCTCTTAGGAGGTGCTCGGCGTCGGTCGAGACGCGGCTTGGTTTGTTGCTTAGGACAGGTTCTTTGTGTTGTGGTTGTTTGGTCTGTAGCCGGTGTTGTGTGAGGTTACGCTCGTTGCTTGTAGCGAGTGGTGCCGTTCTTGTACTCAAACTTCTGCCTTCTATAAAGATATGGTACGCCTTTGGCGTACTCTCGAAAAAAAAAAGATTCCAGAGGCAGTACTAACTAAGTGAGGTAGCAGTCTATCACAGGTTGGCCGACAAGGTCCGTCTAAAGGGAAGACTGAGGTTGGACAAGGCCACAAAGCTGAGGAAACTTAAAATCGAGAACGAGCTCTTTATTTGATTTTTCTTTATAAATCTTAGAGTAAATTTCATCTTTTACCTTCTAGTTTCACATTTGTGACAATAATTACCCATTTAACTCTAGCTTACCCCATTTAGCAGAATTTGTGTCAATTTCTATCCTATTTAATTTTTATCGTGTTTTTTAAAGGTAGACCAGGTTATATGTGGTGTATCTGCCTTTTAACATTTGATTTGAGGTGCATTTTGGGCCTAGCACATTTTATCCTTCACAATATTTCCCTCCTAGTCCTATTCAGCCTATGTTACGCTACGGTCCCGCACATCACGTCCTCTCTCACCAGTCGCTGGCGCAGAACATGTACCAGCCGGCGTGCTGCTATAGTGTTACTGGTAGCAGAACAAAAACAAATTGCATGTATTATGAGTAAATCAATCGGTAGACTACAACAACGTAACTAGTGCACTAGAATGTTGAAGCTAGCTATTACACTCGTTTAGTTGTCTCTAGCCAGCGGAATAAGACATCGTGCCGCTAGCTGTGTGGCAGCGGAACGACACTTTTGATCCGGATTATGGATTATAGTATTGTAAGTTTTTTTCTAGAAAATCTAGATTTAATCGAACCTTTAGAAACAACACTGCTAAATGATTTAAACTTCTATACGACTTTCTATTTAGTTTTATCTTACGTTTTCTGGACCTTCGGTGTTGTATTCAATAGATGGAAAATAGGCCAGGGTCAATAATTCTCCTGCAGCTATGCATATATATGGGATTAAGATAGAAATGAAGCACAATATTGTGTAGCATATAAAATAGTGATAAGAGATTTGTGAGCAGCACATCCGTGAATACCATTGTCCCTAAATCAGAGGTAACAGTAGCCTCTTGATCCAACCGTTGTCCCCACAACCACGAGTTACAACCGTTATTAAGTAAAACAGACCAAAACATTAAGATAGATGATAATGTTGTTTATCCCAAGCGAATCACTAAGCGAGTACCGTTACTTTTCCCTTCCTATCACTGGTGTTCTGAAGTAGCACGCCGTTCTCCCCTAATCTCACATCTTCCCTTGATCGATCCAGAGAGGCTCGGGTACCTACAAGTCCTCGGATCGAGGCAAAGAGATAAAGATATATACAAGATAGCAAAGCTCATATTCAATCTCTACACAAGACTCCCATCTGACAAGATGCACATAAACGTTGCGAGGATTCACCTCAACCAGCATCCCATGAGGATTATTCACGCATAATAACAAGATCAAAGATAGAAAGCATTGTTGCAAACACTTGGATTGAAATCAAATATTCTTACAATGGTCGTCAATTTTCAAGGAGATCTCTATTACAAGGTGATAGCTATGAATATGGAGGGGATTGGAGAGGAGATGGTTGAATGATGGTGGTGGTTCTCCTATGATGAGTTGCAGATGGATCTGGTGGATGACGGCTCTGTTTGGCGACGAATGGCTCTCCTTTTGGAATGGCTCCCTTCACGAAAGTTATAGGGTTTGACCTCATGAATCCCCCGGCGCACAGTACGGGTGGACGGTACAGGCAGGGCTTGCCCGTACCGGTGTCCGCTATTGCTCCTAAAACCGACTTTGGGATTCTGGTTGACTTTGCTATATTTGCGACGAGATTATCTTCAGTTATTGCAGGTTCATTTGCCTTAAAACCGTTATTTCCTACATATCACACAAAAAGAGAAGGGATTGCACATCTTTGCAATAATTAGTCATTAGTAGCACACTTAGAGAGATGTTTAGTCAATTTCTTGACTTAGCAAAGGGTTTAAACATGAGTACGGGTAAGCCCCACTTAGAGAAATGACGTATTTCACAGCCATCGGGCAACAAATTGGTTCCACAATTCGACGATGAGTTCTTTATTTTGCCAACGAACGGTAGTACCATGCTATTGCGGTAGCATAGCCATAGCATAGCCAGATTGTGACATCAATGCGACCAACGGCGAGAGAGCGAATGCAAGATGTGACCATGTAAATGATTAAATGGGTTAAAATTGGCACAAACTTTACTAAATGGGGTAAGCAACAAGCATTTATATTAAATGGGTAATTAGTGTCACAAACGTCAAAATACGGGGTAAAAAATATAGTTCACTCTAAATCTTATTTCAAAGTTCTCAAAAGTTTTGAAAACAATTCCATGGGTAGTCAATGGCCGGTACGAATAAGGTAGTCAGAATCCCGATCCTACTACCGAAATCCTACGATTTGACGATCTTACATCACCGTATTGATCCCAATCCTAGTATGAATCCCAATCCGGTAAAATCCATGTTGTGTCCCGATCCAAATCATAGATTCCTTTACAATAACGTAAAATTTTGATCCTTTTTATGGATTTTTTCGATTCTACTAACTCTTCATTTTTCCCATCCGCTAAGCCTAGAGTGGTACTACTTCAACATCCCACGTCCTTTTCACTTGCTTCAGTGACATTTATTTACCTACCAAATCTCAAATGATCTATCTCTAGAATATGATTGCTAGAAATTTTATGGATTATTATTTTATCTTCATTATACTATTAAACAAACTTTGTGCTTGATAAAATATCTTCTCTGAGTAAGTATGGTAGGATCCCAGATTCTACGATTCGATACTACGACTCGATTATGCCCGATGAAAATCGACTCAATTCCGAATCCCGACTCTGACTAGCTTACCAAAAGATCTCAAGGGACGCGCTAGGCATCCTCCGGAGGATTGGAAGACCCAATCCCTCGCTTTCCGTCCGATGTAGGCTCACATCACTAACAAATCAAAAGCAACTAGAGCTGTTTTCATGCATGCATGTTCCCCACACACATGAAGCTCGCACTGCTTATCCCTTCTCGTAGCTATCTCTTCCCCCACCTCGTGCACGCTTGCATCGCTCCTTCGTGAACCATGACCATCGCCGGCTAACCCCCACCATGGAGTCACCAGTGCGGCATCCCTCCTCACTTCTTGCACGCCAGAGTCACTCCTCCATCAGCCATGACCATCGCCAGAGAACTCATACGCGACCTTGCTGATGCAGCAACATTGTAGGTACTTGCAACAAGGTCTTTGGCCCATGGTAGCATAACCATCATCTCCTTGGAGCACCGCACGCTCGGGCTCGTATAAGAACCACCGATGGATGGCACCAATGGGTAACATTCTCAACATCGATGACCATGTTTGGCGCCACCAACATCACTCCTTCTCTTGCATCACCGTCGTCCACTGTATGTAGCTCCGCCGCCCATTAGATATAGCTCAGGCTCCCACCGCTTGTAGCAGGGTTCCTGCTCCTAGCATCACCACCTTGGGTTCTCTCCTTCGCGGCGATGGTAGAGGCTGCATAGGGGTGGGTGGTGGTGAATAAACTTGGTGCTTGAGCTCTCTCATGGGGAAAGTTTGTGGATGGGGAGAAACAAGATGTGGATAGATGGGGTTGGGTTAGGAAGCGGCGGCTGAGTGAGGAATGACTAGGACGTCAACGGGGGTCGAGTAAGGCGGCGCCATCATGGTGGTGGAGATCCATCTAGAACGTTGGGCGAAGACAATGGAAAATGGGGAAGACATTAGAGTTATGTGGGAGATGATTCGGGAGAGGATTGGGGAAGAGAGAAGTGCGGTGGCCTTTTTCTAACGCCTAAAGGGGGCACATATCATTTTCCAAATATCAATAAAAAATATTACCAGCGCTCTAAAATATAATTTTTTTTAGAAAGCTAGAATGGAGGTAGTACCATGCTACACAAAAATAATAAAAGTGTGGAAGTGATAATAGTGAGCACTATAAATTTTCAAAATGCCCAAAAATTTCAGATTTTTGTCATTTTTGTTTAACACTAAATATCAAGAATTTAGAGCTGAGATCTTCCACGCCTATAGTTTACATCATCGACTACCTGCAGAATATTTTAAATTTTTATAAAACTTTGAATTATCTCGGGAGTCATTTGTCCATATTCCACAAAGGTACCCCTTTCTTGGGTCATGCTAATTCATTGGGTCCATATACCAGGTGACTAATCGCTGCAATTTCGATGCCTAGTGATGAATGATTTTCTATTATGCATTTGTGCTCAATTGTTTACTTATGTTCATATTAAGTACTCCTTTGATTCAAAGATTTGTATGTGAAATTTAAATCCTATGGGAAAAATTTCTACATAATCATATGGAAAGTGTAGTGTAAATATTGTAGGAAAAAATATTATGTCACACCTCATGGAAAATTCCTTTGGTATGATTAAACATATTTCATCTTCCTACAAAATTCAAATAGGCATGACATTCCAATCTTATGTTTTTTTCTATTCTTATAATTTTTTTATCCTATGAATCAGAGGAGCTCTGACGGAGTATCAAATTTTTTTCTCGAGAAGGTGACATTTTTACCGGATATTAATTTTGAGTTCAAGGCAGTCGATACCTGCCGCCCGATTAGATAGAAAGAGTGCTGTGCACAGAGTGACCCAGTTTATAAGGGAAACCGGGTCCAAAAACCATACATTGCTCAGTTTATAAGGAAAACCGAGACGAAAAACCGCACAAACGAGGGGCTCGTCATCCACACAACGCGGCCACCAACGCAAGAAAACACACCTCTAGCTTCGGGGCCGCCGCCCCGACTTACAAGCCACAACGACCTCCGCATAGCCCGGAGACGAACCAGCCGGGTCGACGTCCTCGCTGTCCATACAGATGTCCAAGTCGCCACCCAAGCACCATGCCTTCGGGGCCGCCGCCCCGACGTAACAGCCAGATCGACCATCGCATTGCCCGAAGCCGATCCAGCCAGGTCGACGAACTCGCTGCCCGCGCAGCTCCAAGCCGCCACCCAAACAATCGCAAGGCCACGGTCAAGCCCCATATGACCGTCGCTGCAAAGAGGCCCGAGGCCGCCGCCTCGGCACACCACCACCGTCCGGGGCCGCCGCCCCAGCTTCCACCTCCCTAGCCACAGAGACCTCTCACCCAGCCGCCACGAACCAACCGCACCGCGAGGACTAGAAAGCTCCAAGGCGACGCCTCCAACAAGGTAGCAACGCGTCCGTTGCCGTCGCCCGCTCCCGACGGAGCTTAGATTTTCACCCGGAGCTTCTAGAACCCCTCGCGTCGGTCGGAATCGAGAGAATCCACAACGACGCCAACAAGAAGGAGAACGACGCCCGGAGGCGCCGCCGTCGTTGGCACGTACCGAAGTCGCGTGCAGAGCTTTCGCCCGGAGGTCGACCCGACCGTGAAGCAAGATGGAGCAGCAGGCCGAGCGCCGAAGCAATGTGGCCGACCACCAAACCTCCGCAGCTCGCCCGCACCGCCAAGACCAAATCTAGGCCCGGCCGCGCCCGCCGCCCCTGTCCTGAGCAGCCGGAGCCTCCGCCCTGCGTCGCGGCCGCCAAGAACAGCAACCCGCGCCGCCGCCGTGCCCGCCCGCCGCGGCCCAGATCGGGCCCGGAACAGCCCGCCCCGGCCACCACCACTGCGCAGCGCCACGCTCGCGCCGCCGCAAGCCGCAACGCCCGCCTCGCATCATCTCTGCCGCCGTAGCAGGCGGAGCCCCAGGGCCGCCGCCCTGGCTCCCTCATCCCTTCCGGCGACGCCCCACACGGGCCGGCCTCCTCCAGCCAGACGAACACGGACCCCCTCACCTCCTTTGGAGATGAGGCCCGCCGCCACCGCGGCAGTGGCCAGCGGCAGCGGCGGCAGACGGGCGGCGCAGGCGAGCCTCTGGCGGTGGCGGCGCTAGGTTTCGCTCCCAGCGTCGCCAGGGGCGCGACGCGAGGAGCGTGTGTTTTTCTGATGTAGGTGAGTACCGGATATTAATTCCTTGGAAGGCCAGCTTTTCCATAGTAGACGAGCATCGTGGCAGGGATCTTCTCAGCGCCCGTGGCGGCGTTGACGAGATTCTTTTTCCAAGCGACTAGTTTCGTATTTTTAGAATTCTAAGTGACTAGTAAAGCAAAGCGCTTTCTCAGGGACGAATAGATTGCATCATATCGAGTTGTTGGTTTGGACTTTCTGCTTGTTCACTGCCAATGAGTAGGTAGCTCGGGCTCTAGTGAGCACATCGCGGGAATTACCCGAACTTGATAAGCGTTGGCACTAATGTGTCGACGGAAATGCCCTTTTAAAAATTAGAAGCACTTTCCTAGGTCCTGCGATCGAGAACCGACACTCTGGGATAGTGGGATAGATGGCTTTTCTCTAGTTTAACACGTTTGTTCAGTAAATAAATCAGAATAGAAACATACCAGACAGAGTTTTAAGATGAAATTGACAAAATCAGTCTTCCATAGCAGCTAGCTACTTATCTCAGCCAGGTACGACAAGGATATGAGCATGAGCTTTATCAGAGCAAGTTCAATAGTATAGCTAACTGTTGACTATAAGGCAAGTAACATGTCATCTATAGTCAATATAGAGTTAACATGTATAATAGTGAGCTACAAAATTGTAGTACCTCCATCCCAAGCTTAAGGCTTTTTTTTAAAAAAAAGTCAAACGAAATAAAGTTTGACCAAACTTTAGAAGAATTTATGAATAAATATGATATTTTGTAGGTATCATATGAAAATATATTTCATTATCTATCTAATGATATTGATTTTGTATTCTAATGTTAATGATTTTTGATAAAAACATAGTCAAACTTAACATAGTTTGACTTTCTGAAAAATAAATAGGCCTTAAGCCTTGGGATGAAGGTAGTACTACTTTATCAATACATGACCCACATTTCACTCTCACAAAGTGTCTAGGAGCACGTGCTAGAGCTGGCTCTTGCATGAGACCCACTCTTTTTCTCTATCATCATCTCTCTCCTCCAACTAGATAAGAATATATTATTTTAATTCTTGTAGCCAGCTGACTAGATCTTATTGTACTTGCTCTCAGGGCATTTCAGGTTGTTCTCAAAATGTGTCGCTGGAAAAAACATGCAAGTCAATTTTAAGACGGCATCAACATAATTAAAATTCCTTAGTCAGAACCAACATTAAGCTGGGAGGGAGGGTGATAATAGCCGAGAACATGGGTTGGACCTGATTCCTAAATAATCTTAGAAATGGTATTTAGAAGTTTCATAAAAAGGTAAACCAAATAACACATGTGCATATTATCTACTCGCGCAAGTTTTCAAAAGAAAAAAAATACAATTTTGTGACCTACATTAAAAAAATGAGAAAAATGAAATTCTGTAGTTCTTTAAACAGCAAAATTCCAGTCCTTCTGTTGTTACTAGGATATTTTGATATTTCCAAACAAGTTATATACTATTGTATTTTAGTTTAAATTAAATTGACATGCACATAGATGCATATATTCTCTACATGCACGATCTATGATATTTATTTTATTTTATTTAGGATTTTTGAGATTTTATATCCATTAAGGGTACACGCACCTATGTCCACCGAACCCGTTGGAGGGCGACAAGTTGTTCAAGTTTATCTTACTTGGTTTTCGGTCTTAGATGCTCAATACAACATTAAAGACATGACGCGTCAACCTAGCCTCTAAACATATTTCTGCCGCCTCGTCTCTAGGAGAACCATATCCATGATCTCTGCGCGGGGCTGCCAACCAGTAGATAGAGTTTTTCTGTCGACTAATTTTGTCGTCGTCTTTAAGAGTATTTTATGTGATCTCGCTAATTGACTTTTCTCTTTGGTCGCTTGACTGTCATCTTCATTTTGATTCGCCGATCATAAATTTTATGTCACCCGCCACTCGTTGTAGTTCTGCACATATGCTCTAACATTGTTGTGTACTCTACATTGGTTGGATGTTCTTCACGAGCCGTGCGGAGATTTCGGGAGCGCCACACAAGGGATGTCTCCGTGCATCACTATTAGGTCCCCCATCCATGCGTGAATGTAACATCCAAATTTTTTAAAAACAAAGAAGAAAATGAATTTCCTTTTTCCAAAAATGTGAACCAACAAAAACTTTTCTGAATATGATGCTATGCATAGTGCTCACACCCAATACTTGTGATATTGCCATGATTGTTTGTTTATTACATTGAACATAATTCCAAAACCTAAACCCTAACCTTCTCAAAACTAAATAGGATCATATAAGAAGGAATTAAAATAAAATAAAAAGACATATGTGGGCATATAGCCCTAGTATGCACATCTTGACTAATGCCCTTCTTACTTTTTTAAATAGTGGTGCACCATTGTGATACCCCACTAAACCCTAAACCTCACCCCTCTTCTCAGCATCCATTATAAACAAAATAAAAAGAAATGAAATTAAATTAAATAAGAAAAGGGCATATGTGCCTATGGCTATTTTTGGTAAAACTTTTACCTAGGCTTTTCTACCTTGATTAGAGGTTTTGAAGACATCCACAAACCTAACCTAGTACTTACCCACCAAATCAAGTGAGAAACAAAAATAAAATAAACATATGCATAGAGGCATATGTGGCACATAGCCATATTACCAAAACTGGACCTAAGCACCTCTACCTTGGCCAAATGGTTTGAAACCAACACTAAACCTCATCTAACCCTAAATGAACCCTACACCATGCCCTTTGATCAAATAAAAAGAAAAGGAAATAAAAATAGAAATACACATATGAGCCTAAGACTATATTTGAAAACTAGGTCTAAGACATGATCTACCTTTGCTAGAGGGTTTGGAAATATTAAGGAATCTTACCTAGTACTCAACCAAGCCAATCCAAGTTGAAACAAAACAAAATAAAGAAAATTTCAAAATATCCATAGAGGCACATGAGGAGAAATGGCCAAAAAATACAAATTTGAGCAAAAGGCCACCAAACTTGTTTCCATTGCTTAGATTATTTTCTTTTATCCTTTTAAACCTCAACCACATCAATGGGGTCAAGAAAAAACCAAATCAATTTGAAAATAAAAGGATTTTCCAATACACATATGTGGCTATGGCCAATTTTGAGAATCTTTAACCTAGACCCTTTTGGATTGCACCATTGATTAGAGATGGTTACTAAACACTTATAAACACTTTTGGAAACAAAGAAACTCAAATCAAATTGAAAACAAATGCAAATTCCAATTCACATGCAATATGGTCACTTGTGACAATTTTAGTCTGATGCCATCTTTGAGTCCCTGGTTTGGAAGTTTTCTAAACTAAACTTTGCCCAATCTTTGCACCTCATCCAAGACAACATCAAGGTGAACAATTTTTCCCAAAACAACCCCTGCAAATTCTTTCTCAAATTCAAATGAGGATCAAGCCAATTTGCAACTATGAAACAACTTTAAGATCATACACACTTTGTGATTTTGCAATTCAACTTAATTTTGAGCACCACCACCACAACTATACTTCAAATATTATATGATAACACTCCACCAAAATTCATTGAGAAATTTGAAAGTTGATTTCTTTCGGCCATTAACACAAGCACCTTATGTGCACCATTTCACCAACTCCCTATATCTAAAAACCCATTGGATCTTGGCCTAAACCAGCAAGCTCTGGTCATCAAATGTACTCTCCAGTACCCCCTCTTGCATGACAACCACAAGAGACACCCAGAGGTACACCCTTACATCATCTTGCAACCATGCCGAGTATGTCATGCACACTCACCTGCCCAAACCCTCTCTGGTCAACTCTCCCGTGCCTAACCATGTCCCCTGTCTTCTCCTCACTCCACTCAACATGCTGGTACCCTCTAACGACCGAGACACGCTCTACACTGGCCGCCCCGTACGCGCCCAGACACGCCCATCACATGCCAGGACGCGCACGGACACCCACCGGAGCGCGCCAGTTCGTCGCCCGTTCCCGTCAACGCTGACCACGCCTCGCCTTCTCCCTCTCTCCTACGCACGCACCACGGTACCCTCTACCTCCTGGACATCGCCATTGGCTCGCCGTCGCCCTGTAGACGACGACACGGTCGACGTCCGCCGCCACTGTCCGCCAGTACACGATGATCGCCTGCCCGCCTCCGTCATCCCATGTCCTCGCCATGACGCGCGACCAGTCCGCGGTGACATCGCCAAACCGACGCACCCCGTACTTTGAACTTTCGCGACCCCTAGCATCGTCGCCATGATCAACTGCCCTGCTCGCCACGGCCACCCCCTCGCCCCTATAAAAGTAGGCCGCCCCGAGATGATTTCTTCACGCTCTCGACTTTACAAAGCCATGGGATGGCTTAAGTTGGGGCCGAGTTGGACGCTAGAGGATTCGGGGGAGGGTTTTGATAGATGAACTTCCGGGTGCTTTCCTCAAGAACTTGGCCAAGGACAGAGGTAGAAGAAGAGAGACACAAGGATGAACTCCGTTCTAGATCTTCTCTATTCCATGAACAAGGTTACAGGTGGTATCGTACATGAACGTATCGTCTATCTTCCGTGCCCGTGAAGGAGGCTGCCCCCTCTCCTTATATAGGGGAGAGGGGAAAGAAACCCTAATGGCATCTTTGAACAGACAAACTACTTTACAAATCTACTTTATAAAGCTACTTTAATCATAGATGACGCCGGTATCTTCTTTAATCAGGGAGGCTGATGTCCTCCGGCTTCTTTGGGCGTCACCTTCGTCTTTTACGTCATGGCTTCGTTTAAAGTGACTTTGTTTAGCTCATCTTTGTCTTCTAGCTCCTGAAGGAATCTTTGACCAGCTTGCTCATACCGGTAGTCCGATATCATGTTAGCTCATTCCGCCATGTCCTTCTTTGGGCATACCGGTATAGGCTTCCTTAGCCAAAAGCTTAAACCGACAGTCCGGAATGAAGATCAAACCGGTATCTTGATGGCTCAAACCATCCGGTTTGGCATGCACCTTTGGCATACCGGGGGTCATCCCCCCAACATTAGTCCCCGAAGCTGGTATAGTCCGGTGGATTTTATCCGACGGTCCATGCCAGGTTCTTTTCTCACAAGGTACCAGTTTGATCCTTCCGGTATCCTGTTCGAGATGCCGGCTTCTTTGCCTTAGCCTTTTTCCATTATCTTCCGGATATCTCTCACGTTATACTCATACCCTTTTTTCTTTGTAAAGTGTTTGATCTTTTCTTCCGGTATCCTTGACATTTACTCCTTCCTCAAGTCGAGAACTTCTTGCAGCAGGCCCAGACACTGTTTCTGTCAGGGCACGGTTCGGCTTCTGCGCCAGCATTTAATGTGCCACACCGGATCCCTTTGGCCACTTTGGATCCGTGCGGCGACCCTGTGGCCTCTTAATTGCGTGCGTGTATCTTTGCGCCACGTGGCGGCCCGCGAGGCGAACCGCCGCGGCCCGACGGTTTCTGGCCCACTTCCTCTTCTCTCTTTATAAGGGCAGAGCAGTTCGTCTTCATTCCCTTCTTCGCATTCGCCCCCATTCCAGAGCAGTTCGAGCCCTTCTTTCTCGTCGCCGCCGGTCGCCAGAGCCTCGCTCCCGACGAACCTGCGCCGTTCTCCTTGCCATGGTGAAGCTTTCCACTGCGCCAAGTTCCTGCGGTGCTTCTTCTGCGCCGCTGCTTCAAGCTTTCTCCGGCGGAGTTTGCTGCTCTCCGTCGCCGGCCCTCGTCGACAGTCAGGCCTTCGCCATTTCTCCTGCGAACCTTTCCTTCACGTCTCCCGCAGCCTCAGGTGAGCCCCAATGCCTATTTGCTTTCTTTTTCTTACTTTCCAGATCTTGGTTTGGTGGGATATTTACTTCCTCTTTTCTTTCGCTTTTCTTCTTACTCGTGGATCTTCGCGCGAGGGTAGTTCTTGGGAAACTTGTTTTTCGAGTAGATACAGAGGCTTCTCAGATCCGCATGTCCACAGAGGAGTATCTTTCCTCTTCATCCTCCGGTAATCAGGAAAATAGTGCTTCTGACGGGTTAAGCGCAAATCTAGCCCGGATGGAAATTGATGCCGGCCAAGACCAAGAGGCCGGTAGCTCTAGCCACGGCTCCAGGATAGATCTTTCCAAGAAAACACGCGGGGCTTGGAGGGGTTCCGATGTAACTCAACACGAGATAGACTGGCTCCGCCGGTCTAGGAGGATACCGGAGGGAGTATCCTGCCGGCTTCCTGGCGATGAAATCGAGCCGGTACTCAATCCTGGTGAGTTCGTGGTTTTTCTCGCTCACTTTGAGCGCGGCTTCGGCCTTCCGGCCTCCGACTTCTTTCGCCAGTTCTTAAACTTCTATCAACTTCAGCCTCATCATCTTCCCGGCAATGCCGTTTTCTATCTTTCTTGCTATGTTTCCTTTATGGAAGCATACATCGGCATCCGCCCCACCCGCGAGACTTTTGCTCGCTTCTTCTCTCTTCGGATCAACTCGGTCCAGGGCAAGGAAATTCCTAAGCCCAAACCCCCCGTTCAATGCGGGTCTTGCATTATCGGCTCCCGCCAAGGGAGCCCCTTTTTTAAGTTTTCCGGCCTTGAATCTTGCCGGTTGTGGCAAACAACGTTCTTTTACGTGAAGAATGACAGCGCCGCGGATCTCATCAACCTGCCGGCCTTTAACCCGACGCCGCCCACCAAGGTCAACTGGGGCTACTACCCTGGGTCGAATCACATCGAGACGAACCGGGTGGTACGCTTCATGGAGAAGCTAATGAAGGATACCAACATTTGTTCTGACGACATCATCCGCGCTTTCATCTCCCGCCGGGTGCTTCCCCTTATGCGGTCCCGGCGATCCCACCAAGATCACCGGCCTCCCTCTGAGTAAAGCAGATGTTCTTCTCAAGGCTAAGCAAATCTGCCAAACGGACATGCCGAATGACTGGGAGTGGGGCTTCTTGCCTCTTAGCTCCACCAACCCCCCTCAGGAAGTAAGAAGTTGTGCAACCCGGGCTGACATACTGGTAACTGTTGCGTTGTGGCTAACCATTTCCTTTTTTGTTGTCAGGCCAAGGACCGCTTCCCTCGCATCGAATCGGATAAGCGAGGTCCCGTCCGGAAGCGCCCCCTGGACAAGGTCGACCCAGATCCTTACGTCCATTGGCAGGATCTCAAGATGGGCAACGCCTCGCGCCTCGGTAACGCTCCGCCTGAGGCTTCTGATTCTGCTGATGATCTCGTTATGCTTGAGGTAGTTTCCCTTCCGGCCTCTTATGCCTTTACTGTTATTTTCCTGCTGTAGATACTTCCTCAGCTGGCCCCCAATCACAGGTCCATGAGCATGCGACTCCTCTGCAGGCTGAGATTGGCCAAGCTCGCCGCTGGGAGTAAGAAGAACATGGCCCCGGCGACAGATGCCGGTTCAAGCCAGGCCCCTCCTGCCAAACATTCCCGGACGGAAGTCCTCGGGGGGGAAACAAGTAGACACGAGGCGCTACAAGGGGAAGACCATGCCGGTTTCTTCCGGGTAAGTTTTGTTTTGTTGTTCGCTTGGTTTTACAGATTTTTCCTTCCGGTTGCTTTTCCTTATCTTTTCTCTTTTTTGTTTTCCTCAGTCCCCGCACTTCTCCAAGGGCTCTGCCGGCTCGAAGCCGGTGAGCTCCGAAGGAACGGCCAGGACCTCGCCTCCTCCTCGTTTCCGGCACCTGTACCGCCTTCCGCCTCCTCCGGGAGGCGCACTGCGTGGCGCGCCCCTACAACTTCGATCACCGCGCGAGGATGACTTTGTCTCCCCCGACATGGAAGATACCGGCGCCGCAACATCGGCGCCGATCCGCTGCCGGGGCGGGCGGAACTTCAAGTTCCTCCCGTCCAGAAAGAAAAGAAGAAGAAGAAGAAGAGTTCACGCTGTTCCCCCTCCAAGACCGCGCCGGAAACCTCCGTGCCGGCAAGCTCCATGCCACCACCGGAAGCTCCCATTCCTGAGTCCACTGGGGCTGCACCGACGCCACCGCCAGAAACTCCTGTTCCTGAGGCAACCGGGGCGACGCCAACACCGCCGCCAGCTCAAGGACCTCCCGCGGCCAAGCCAGCGCCGCCGCCAGCGGGCGCCAAGCTCCGCGTGCCTGAACCTTCCCAGGGGAAGGCGACGGCCGGCCCGCAGCCGCTGGTCTGCACACCGCCGCGCCGTAGTGCGGAGAGAAGGCCGGCCTGCTTGGCCGGATCACGGAGCTCCAGCGCCGGGGCGCGAGCTGGGACACTTCGTTGGTTACGAGAAGTGGAACCAGGCGGATATCTCCACGGCTACGCGCGGCGTGGGGAAAGACCGGCTTCCAATCGTCGATCCGGCCGGCCCCAAGAGCACCGAAGAGCACTTCATGCGGCTCAAACGAGCGGTGAAGGAGTTCGACAATGCTTGGCACGACGCCACCAGCAACGTGGTGGTAAGTTTCACCAATCTCTTTGCAATTTTCCTGTTGAAGCCGGTTTTATTCTTTCCGGATTCATATATGTATCCTCCCAGTCCCCGAGTTTTGGGTTGAGAGCGCAGCTTTTTGCGCAAAACTTTCTTAAAGATCGCAAACTCCCGTCCCGAGTTTTGGGTTTAGAGCGCAGCTTTTAGCGCAAAACTTTCTTAAAGATACCGCAAACTCCCAGTCCCCGAGTTTTGGGTTGAGAGCGCAGCTTTTGCAAAACTTTCTTAAAGATACCGCAAACTCCAGTCCCCGAGTTTTGGGTTGAGAGCGCAGCTTTTAGCGCAAAACTTTCTTAAAGATACCGCAAACTCCCGCCCCCGAGTTTTGGGTTGAGAGCGCAGCTTTTAGCGCAAAACTTTCTTGAAGATACCGAAAACCGGCATCTTCACACTTGACTTTTTATTTAAACAGAGCACGGCGGATGCCCGGAAACAGCTCTTCGAGGAGCTTCTCTGGTAGCACCGTGATTTGGCGGAGGCCCACAGCCACTGCCAAGGTGAATCTTTTTTGCCTCCGGCATCTTTCTACCGGCATCTTTTCTTCTTTCTTTGTTATTTACAAGTTCTTCGCATAACAGCTATCCCGGAAGCCTCCATTGAGGCCCTCAAGGTCCAGGTTGCCGCACTCCAAGGTATCCTTTCTCTTTCTGGTTGACTTGTTTCTTTGTGTTTCATTTGCTACGCTTTCGTTAACATCTTCTTTTCCGGCCTCCAGCCGACAAGGAGGAGCTCGTCCGGAAGCATCAGGAGGCCTTGGACGCCCAGAAGGACATTTCTCGGGAGCTCAAGGAGCAAGCCATCCAGGCTGGTATCCAGCATGGCCAGGAGCTGAGTGACGCCAAGGCAGCAGCCGAGGCCCGGCTGGCGGAGGTCGTGGATGATTCCGCGAACTCCACTGCGGTGCTGAGGGCGGAGCTTGAGGAGGAGAGGAAGGCGCGTAAAGCGGCAGAGCGGGAGCTAGAGGAGGAGAAGAAGGCGCGGACAGCAGCGGAGCGCCAGATTGAGCTCATGACCGCTGATCATAAGGAATATGATCGGCTGGTCATGCGGATCGACGCGCTGGCCCTCAGTAAGCCTCTGCCTCTTCTTTTGCTTATAAGCTTTTGTCTTTTTGGAAGCATATCTATGTCCTTTTTTCCTTCCGGTGGATTCTTCTCCGGTGTCTTATCCTTATATTTTTTCCTTTCGCCTTTAGAGCACTTCCCGGACTCCCAGACGCACGCCGTGAAAAAGGTGACGGAGGATAGGGTGAGGCGACAACTGCCCAACTTGGACGCACCTTGGGACGGGTATGACTATCTGGTCGCCCTTTCCGCTCGAGTCCAGCACATGCGTTCAGTGGACCGGCATCTTGCCGATCTGCCGGACGTCGCCATCCTTCTATTCAAGGTGCTGTGGCCCGAGGAAGCAATGCCGGCCAATGTCACGCTCACCACCGACCGTCTGAAGGAGGCAGGGCGCCGCATTCATGAGTGGCAGTGCTCCGCGGCTCGTGCCGGAGCCGATACCGCGCTGCGCGTCGCGTGCTCCTGGTACCCGGACTTGGATCTGGATGCTCTTCAAGGTGTGCGTGACAACGCTCCCACCGATACGGATCCGACTCTCACCGCGAAGCGGCAAGATCGTGCCTATCGGCTTGCTGAGTATGCGCCGGTTCGCACCTTCATCCCCCCTCCCGAAGGCGTCAAGGACTACCTCAGCGATGAGGAAGAAGAGGAGGAAGGTGAAGATGAAGGTGCCGGTGACGGCGACGCCGCTCCGGAAGATCCAGAGGCCGGTGACGCTCCTCCAGAAGCCCCTGCTGTTTAAACATTTACCGCGACATGCTTATCTGCCTTTGCTGTTCCTGAGCTTCAAAAACAATGGTTGTTAAATTCTACCCCGGTATGCCGGGGTTTATGATGTAAGATAAAACTTATCGTTTTGGTTGTGGTACAAATTTATGCCGGTATCTTGCATATCGGTAACTTATTAAGTCATGTTGGTTGGTTAACTTAGCATGTTGCCTTTGTCATTTGCTTTTATCTTGCACTGTGAAGATTTCAGAATCGTCTCCGCATCCAATTTGATGTACACTTGGTTCTTTCCCCTTGCCTCTGCCTACCTCTTTTGGGTGTTTTGGCGTATGAGTTACAAGGTTCTTTTTCCAAGCGAACACTTCCTTGAACTTAGGAAAAATTCGAAATTTTCACAAAAAACCGGTAAAACCGGGGTTAGTTAAGCTTTTTCGGATTACTTGTTCCCACTTCCTCTTTTCGCAGTTCACGCGCTTAATTCCTACCGGTTTATCTTGCTTGCCATGAAGCCGGTTTGCAGACAGCAGCAGAGTCGAAGACTCCGGTAGGTTTAGCACGTTACTAAACCGGAAAGAAGAGATGTTCAAGAAGCAACCGGCAAACAGAAAAAAAATAAACAGATTTCATGCAAGTTTGATAGAGGCAGTCCCCGAGAAACATTCGAGGTGCCGGAGTCTTTTATTCATAGCATAAGGTACAAAAAGGAACTTCTTACAGTACAACTTCAAGAGTAGAAAGGACGCAACAATGCTATGTTCCATGGACGCTTGGTCTCATCTCCGGATTTGTCCATCTTTCCTTTTTTTCGATTCCTGTGCATCAATTAGATAGTAGGCATCATTGTGCAGTGCTTTGCTTACAATGAACGGTCCTTCCCAAGGAGGTCAAGGCTTGTGCCGGCCTTCAGTGCGTTGCACTAAGCGTAACACCAAGTCTCCCTCCCGGAAAACTCTCGGGTTAACCTTCCGGCTGTGATAGCGTCTGAGGTTCTGCTGGTAAATGGCTGTTCTTGCTGCCGCTTCTCTTGCTTCTTCTAGCAAGTCCACATCGTTTTCTCGGCCTCTTTTACCTCTTGTTCGGTATAGAGTTGCACCCTTGGAGAGTCGTGGAGAATGTCGGTTGGTATTACCGCTTCTGCTCCGTAAACCATGAAGAATGGAGTGTATCCGTAGACCGGTTTGGAGTTGTTCTTATGCTCCACAGCACTGCCGGCAGCTCATCGAGCCAACAGCCCGGTGTCTTTTCAAGTGGTTCAATGAGCCTTGGTTTTATACCGGAAAGTACTAGCGCATTGATTCTTTCAACTTGGCCATTGCCTTGTGGGTGTGCTACTGAGCACAAATCCAGCCGGATGTTGTTGTCCTCACAGAATCGTTTGAATTCTCCTTGGGCAAAGTTTGAGCCGTTGTCAGTGATGATGCTATGTGGATATCCATACCGGAGGATGACATCTTTTAAGAACTTCACCGCTGTGTGGCCATCACATTTTGCGATAGGCTTCACTTCCAGCCACTTGGTGAATTTATCTACCATTACCAAGATGTGGGTCATGTTTCCCCTTGCGGTTTTGAACGGTCCAACCATGTCAAGACACCAAATAGCAAACGGCCACGTTAGCGGTATAGTCTTTAATCCGGAAGCCGGGGTATGATTTTTCTTGGCGTACCTCTGGCATCCATTGCACTTTCTCACCAAATCCTCAGCATTCTCCAAAGCCGTGGGCCAATAGAACCCATGCCGGAATACTTTTGCTACCAGCGCCCTTGATGAAGCGTGGTGCCCACATTCTCCTTGGTGGATCTCCTTGAGCATCTCTTTTCCTCTTCCGGTTCCACACATCTTTGAAGGACACCGGTAACACTTCTCTTGTATACCTCGCCATTTATAAAAGTGTATGCTTTGGCTCTCCTCTGGATCCTTCTTGATTTGTTTTCGTCAACCGGCAAGGTGCCGTTGATCAGGAATTCCTTAATAGGTTTAACCCAAGATGGCGCTTCTCTAACCACAGACACCGGCACATCTATATCCATGCTGTCCACAAGCATTGCTTCTTCCGGTATGGGCATTGTAGTCTCGGAGCTTACCGGTGGAGTCCCCGGGTTCGCTGGAGCAGTCCCCGAGTGTGCCGGAACAGTCCCCGGGTTTCCTTCGTCGATGTCCATTGGCACCACATGTGACTCCGGTACGAAAATTGATTCCGACTCCGGGCTTGGCTTGATTGACGGAACTCTTAAGTGTGCCAAGGCTATTCCGGGAGGAATTTCTTGCCTGGACGAACCTAGCTTGGACAAAGCATCCGCGGCATCGTTTTCAGCCCGCGGCACATGGTGAAATTCACATCCTTCGAAGAAACCGGCAATCTTTTGCACATGAAACCGATATAAGGCCATGTTGGCATCTTTTGCATCCCAATCTCCGGAACACTGCTGCACCATAAGATCTGAATCGCCGTAGCAAATGATCTGGTGCGCACCAATTTCTTTTGCAACACTAAGCCCATGTATCAGAGCCTCATACTCAGCTACATTGTTTGATGCCCTAAAGTGCACTTGCAAAACATACCGGAGATGATCTCCCTTTGGTGAGGTGAGTACCACACCGGCCCCTAGACCCTCTTTGAGTTTGGATCCGTCAAAGTGCATCTTCCAGTATTCCACTTTGTGTTCTGGTGGCTTGTACCGCGTTTCCGCCCAATCATCTAGGAATTCAGCTAGAGCTTGTGATTTTATGGCATCTCTTCTTTCGTATACCGGCACGTACGGTGACAACTGAATTGCCCATTTTGCAATCCTGCCACTGGCATCTTTGTTGCCCATTATATCTGAGATAGGTGCCTCGCTCACCACTTTCATGGGGTGTTCTTCAAAGTAGTGCTTGAGCTTGGTGGCTGCCATAAACACGCCATAGGTCATCTTTTGGAAGTGCGGGTAGTTTTGCTTTGAAGAAGAGAGCACCTCGCTCAAGTAGTATACCGGCCTCTGCATGGTTTTTCCTTCCTCTTCTCGTTCCACCATAACCACGACACTCACAACCCGGTTGGTTGCTGCTATGTACAACAACATGGGCTCCCTCTCCAAAGGCGAGGCCAAAATTGGGGCCGTTTCAAGCATGGTTTTCAGCTCTTTAAACGCTGCGTCTGCCTGTGGGGTCCAGACGAAGGTATCGGATTTTCTCATTAAGGCATAGAGCGGCAAAGCCTTTTCTCCCAGCCTGCTTATGAACCGGCTTAGCGATGCCAACCTTCCGGTAAATTTTTGCACATCTTTTAGTTCTCGCGGGACAGTCATTCTTTCTATTGCCCGGATTTTTACCGGATTGACTTCAATGCCCCGGCTTGACACAAGAAAACCAAGCAACTTACCGGCAGGGACGCCAAAGGTGCATTTTGCCGGATTAAGTTTCATCCGGAACCGTCTTAGGTTGTCAAATGTTTGACGGATGTCATCGATTAAGGTGTCTTTTACCTTAGTTTTTATCACAATGTCGTCCACATAGACTTGCACATTTTTTACGATTTGATCAAACAAGCATTTTTGCATACATCTGGTACGTTGCACCAGCGTTGCGCAAACCAAAAGGCATAGTAACATAGCAATAAGCCCCGTGCGGGGTAATGAACGCAGTTTTTATTTGATCTTCCTTTTCAGGGGGGATTTGGTGGAAACCGGAATACGCATCCAGGAAAAGACAACAACTCACACCCAGCAGTAGAATCAATCACTTGATCGATCCGGGGTAAAGGGAAAGGATCTCTTGGGCAAGCTTTGTTGAGGTTGGTGTAGTCGATGCACATGCGCCACACCTTTGGAGCTTTTGCCTCCCTCTTCTTTCTTCTTTTCAACCATTACCGGATTGGCCAGCCACTCAGTATGTGTGACTTCCATGATGAAACCGGCAACGAGCAGCTTGGTAACTTCTTCTCCAATGATTTTCCTCCTGTCCTCGCGTGAACCGGCGAAAGGTTGACGCACCGGCTTAGCATCCTTCCGGACGTTTAGAGAGTGCTCAGCCAGCTCCCTCGGAACACCTACCAAGTCATTAGTAGACCAGGCAAAGATATTCCGATTCTCACGGAGGAAGCCGACGAGCGCTTTCCTATGCTTGACTCAGGCCGCACCGATACGGACGGTGCGCTCTGGGTAAGCCGGATCCAGCACAATGTCCTTTGTCTCATTCGTCGGCTTGAATGCCGGCGTGCCCAAGTTTCCACTCATTGCCGCTAAGTTCAGCTTTGAGGATTGACCCAGCGCTACAGCTGTTTGCATCCTTTTCTTTTCCTCCACTATCACCAGCGATTCAGCTAGGTTTGATCCGGCGGAAGCAGTTTCCATTGAGACTTTGTAGTTTCCCACCACAGTTAAGGGTCCACGAGGTGCCGGCTGATACGTCCCAAACGTATCTATAATTTCTTATGTTCCATGCTACTTTATTGATGATACCTACATGTTTTATACACATTATATGTCATTATTATGCGTTTTCCGGAACTAACCTATTGACGAGATGCCGAAGCGCGTTCGTTTTCGCTGTTTTTGGTTTCAGAAATCCTAGTAAGGAAATATTCTAATTGGACGAAATCAACGCCCAACATCTTAGAATCCCCGGGAGCTTCCAGAATATCCGAGAGCCGTCGAGAGGCCACGGGGCCAACACATGGTGGCGGCGCGGCCAGAGGGGGCGTGCCGCCCTAGTGTTTGGTGGCCCCACCCCCTCCGACCTTGCCCTTTCGCCTATATAAGGTCCCTGACCTAAAACCCCGAGAGGAATAAGCCACGGTAGAGAAAGTTCCAGAGCCGCCGCCATCACGAAGCCAAGATCTGGGGACAGGAGTCTCTGTTCCGCACGCCGCGGGATGGGGAAGTGCCCCGGAAGGCTTCTCCATCGACACCGCTGCCATCTCCACCGCCATCTTCATCACCGCTGCTGTCTCCGATGAGGAGGGAGTAGTTCTCCATCGAGGCTCGGGGCTGTACCGGTGGTTCATCTCTCTCCTATGTACTTCAATACAATAATCTCATGAGCTGCCTTACATGATTGAGATTCATATGATGATGCTTGTAATCTAGATGTCATTATGCTAGTCAAGTGGGTTTTACTTATGTGATCTCAGGAGACTCCTTGTCCCACGTGTGTAAAGGTGACAGTGTGTGCACCGTGTGGGTCTCTTAGGCTATATTTCACAGAATACTTATTCACTGTTATGAATGGCGTAGTGAAGTGCTTATTTATATCCCTTTATGATTGCAATGTGTTTGTATCACTATTTATCTATGTGCTACTCATGTGATGTTATTAAAGTAGTCTATTCCTCCTGCATGGTGTAATGGTGACAGTGTGTGCATCGTGTAGTTCTTGTCGTAGGCTATGATCATAATCTCTTGTAGGTTATGGAGTTGATTATCGCTATATATGATAGTATTGATGTGATCTATGCCTCCTTCATAGTGTGATGGTGACAGTGTGCATGCTATGTTAGTACTTGGTCTATTTTGCAAAGATCTATTATACTCTAAGGTTACTTAAACATGAATATCGAATGTTGTGGAGCTTGTTAACTCCGGCATTGAGGGTTCGTGTAATCCTACGCAACGAATGGTGTTCATTATCAAACAAGAGTATATGTAGCACAAAGGAAAGAGAACTTATTTATTATGTGATCAATGTTGAGAGTGTCCACTAGTGAAAGTATGATCCCTAGGCCTTGTTCCCACCACAAAGAATTGCTTCCCACGCCAGCAAGCTATTTTCTGGCGCCGCTTGTTTACTGTTTTACTGCATCTTTACTTTCTGCAATATTACCACCATCTATACCACCTGTGTTTTACTATCTCTTCGCCGAACTAGTGCACCTATACATCTGACAAGTGTATTTGGTGTGTCGGGACACAAGAGACTTCTTGCTTTGTGATTGCGGGTTGCTTGAGAGGGATATCTTTGACCTCTTCCTCCCTGAGTTCGATAAACCTTGGGTGATCCACTTAAGGGAAAACTTGTCTGTTCTACAAACCTCTGCTTTGGAGGCCCAACACTGTCTACAGGAAAAGAAATGAGTAGACATCAAGCTATTTTTGGCGCCGTTGTCGGGGAGGAAAGGTAAAAGGTACTCACACTCCGCATCTCGGCTACTAAGCTATTTTCCGCGCCGTGTAAGTACTCGAAGCTATTTCCTTTAGATCCTGCAATTGCATCTTTTGGTTTCTTGTTTACACTAGTTAGGCATAATGGACAACAATGAGCTTCTTATTCTATTTCCGAGTTAAGACATGGATTGTTTGCTGTGAAAATTAAAAAACCTATGGAATCTTATTTGCATGCTAGTAGCAATGATATTAGTATGAACGCTTTGAACACCATTGTTGCTAATGATATGGAAAATTCTAAGCTTGGGGGAGCTGGTTTTGATGAGCATGATATTTTTAGTCCCCCAAGCATTGAGGAGAAAATTTTCTTTGATGATACTTTGCCTCCTATTTATGATGATTATAATGATAGTGGTCTTTTGGTGCCGCCTACTATGGAGAGTAAATTTTATTATGATTATACTATGCCTCCTACACTTGATGAGAATAATAATGATAGCTACTTTGTTGAATTTGCTCCCACTACAACTAATAAAATTGATTATGCTTATGTGAGAGTAATAATTTTATGCATGTGGCTCATGACAAGAATGTTTCATGTGATAGTTATATTGTTGAATTTGTTCATGATGCTACTGAAAGTTATTATGAGAGAGGGAAATATGGTTATATGCATCTTAATAATATTAAGTTTCCCCTCTTTATGTTGAGAATCTTGAAATTGCGCTTGTGTTGCCTTCCTATGCTTGTCACTTTGTTCTTCATGAATTTATTTGTGTACAAGATTCCTTTTCATAGGAAGTGGGTTAGGCTTAAATTTGTTTTGAATTTGCTTCTTGATATTCTCTTTTGCTACATTGTCTATTTTCATGAGAGCATCATCATTAAAACTGCTGAGCCCATCTTAATGGCTATAAAGAAAGAACTTCTTGGGAGATAACCCATGTGTTTATTTTACTACAGCAATTTTTATTTTGTTGAGTCTTGGAAGTTGTTTACTACTGTAGCAACCTCTCCTTATCATGTTTTTGTGCCAAGTAAAGTTTCTATGTTAAAGTTGATGTTATATTTGGGATCGCTGCAGAAACAGCATTGCTGTCTGTCACGAATTCTGGCATAAGTCTCTGAAAAAATTCGAAAAATCTGCAAAATTACGAGCGTGATCCTCAGATATGTACGCAACTTTCATTGGTTTTGAGTTTTTCCATTTGAGCAAGTTAAGTGCCCAGTCCAGAAGCATCTTTACGGACTGTTCTGTTTTTGACAGATTCTGCCTTTTATTTCGCATTGCCGCTTTTGTTAAGTTGAATGAGTTTCTTTGTTCCATTAACTTTCAGAAGTTTTGTGCAATGTCCAGAAGTGTTAAGAATGATTGTGTCACCTTTGAACATGTGAATTTTGATTATGCACTAACCCTCTAATGAGTTTGCTTGAAGTTTGGTGTGAAGGAAGTTTTCAAGGGTCAAGAGAGGAGTATGATATACTATGATCAAGAGGAGTGAAAGCTCTAAGCTTGGGGATGCCCCGTGGTTCATCCCTGCATATTTTAAGAAGACTCAAGCGTCTAAGTTTGGGGATGCCCAAGGCATCCCCTTCTTCATCGACAACATCATCAGGTTCCTCCCCGAAACTATATTTTTATTCGGTCACATCTTATGTACTTTACTTGGAGCGTCTGTTTTTGTTTTTGTTTTTGTTTGAATAAATGCTTGTGTGGGAGAGACACGCTCCGCTGGTTCGTATGAACACATGTGTTCTTAGCTTTAATGTTCATGGCGAAGGTTGAAACTGCTTCGTTAATTGTTATATGGTTGGAAACGCGAAATGCTACATGTAGCAATTGGTAGAATGTCTTGAATAATTTGATACTTGGCAATTGTTGTGCTCATGTTTAAGCTCTTGCATCATATACTTTGCACCTATTAATGAAGAAATACATAGAGCTTGCTAAAATTTGGTTTGCATAATTGGTCTCTCTAAGGTCTAGATAATTTCTAGTATTGGGTTAAACAACAAGGAAGACGGTGTAAAGTCTTATAATGTTTACAATATGTCTTTTATGTGAGTTTTGCTGCACTGGTTCATCCTTGTGTTTGTTTCAATAACCTTGCTAGCCTAAGCCTTGTATCGAGAGGGAATACTTCTCATGCATCCAAATCCTTGAGCCAACCACTATGCCATTTGTGTCCACCATACCTACCTACTACATGGTATTTCTCCGCCATTCCAAAGTAAATTGCTTGAGTGCTACCTTTAAACAATTCAAAAGTTATTACCTCTTATTTGTGTCAATGTTTTATAGCTCATGAGGAAGTATGTGGTGTTTATCTTTCAATCTTGTTGGGCAACTTTTACCAATGGACTAGTGGCTTCACCCACTTATCCAATAATTTTGCAAAAAGAGCTGGCAATGGGATTCCCAGTCCCAAATTAATTAACAAAAATAGACACTCCTCCATGGTATGTGATTGTTGGACGACACCCGAAGGATTCGGTTAGCCATGGCTTGAGAAAGCAAAGGTGGGGAGGAGTGTCATCATAATTAAACTAAAATAAAAGGCACTCCTTCATGGTATGAGATTGTTGGCAGGCACCCGAGGATTCGGTTAGCCATGGTTTGTGAAAGAAAGGTTGGAAGGAGTGCCACACAAAAATAAAAATAAAATGGGAGCCGCTCTTTGAAGGTTTGTCTGGCAAGGGGGTTAGAGTACCCGCTACCATTCGTTGACAACAACAAACACCTCTCAAAACTTTATTTTTATGCTCTCTTTATGTTTTCAAAATAAAAGCTCTAGCACAAATATAGCAATCGATGCTTTCCTCTTTGAAGGACCTTTCTTTTACTTTTATGTTGAGTCAGTTCACCTATTTCTCCACCCAAGAAGCAAACACTTGTGTGAACGTGCATTGATTCCTACATACTTGCATATTGCACTTGTTATATTACTTTACATTGACAATATCCATGAGATATACATGTTATAAGTTGAAAGCAACCGCTGAAACTTAATCTTCCTTTGTGTTGCTTCAATACCTCTACTTTGAATTATTGCTTTACGAGCTAACTCTTATGCAAGACTTATTGATGCTTGTCTTGAAAGTACTATTCATGAAAAGTCTTTGCTTTATGATTCATTTGTTTACTCATGTCATTACCATTGTTTTTTATCGCTGCATTCATTACATATGCTTACAATAGTATGATCAAGGTTATGATGGCATGTCACTTAAGAAATTATCATTGTTATCGTTTACCTACTCGAGGGCGAGTAGGAACTAAGCTTGGGGATGCTTGATACGTCCCAAACGTATCTATAATTTCTTATGTTCCATGCTACTTTATTGATGATACCTACATGTTTTATACACATTATATGTCATTATTATGCGTTTTCCGGAACTAACCTATTGACGAGATGCCGAAGTGCCGGTTCTTGTTTTCTGCTGTTTTTGGTTTTAAATCCTAGTAAGGAAATATTCTCGGAATTGGACGAAATCAACGCCCGCATCTTAGAATCCCAGCTTCCAGAACACCCGAGAGCCGTCGAGAGGGGCCACAGGGGCCCACACATGGTGGCGGCGCGGCCCAGAGGGGGCGCCGCAGTGTCGGTGGCCCTGCACCCTCCGACCTTGCCCTTTCGCCTATATAAGGTCCCCGACCTAAACCCCGAGAGGAATAAGCCACGGTACGAGAAAAGTTCCGAGCCGCCGCCATCACGAAGCCAAGATCCGGGGACAGGAGTCTCCCGGCACGCCGCCGGACGGGAAGTGCCCCGAAGGCTTCTCCATCGACACCGCTGCCATCTCCACCGCCATCTTCATCAACGCCGCGTCTCCCATGAGGAGGGAGTAGTTCTCCATCGAGGCTCCTGTACCGGTAGCTATGTGGTTCATCTCTCTCCTATGTACTTCAATACAATAATCTCATGAGCTGCCTTACATGATTGAGATTCATATGATGATGCTTGTAATCTAGATGTCATTATGCTAGTCAAGTGGGTTTTACTTATGTGATCTCCGGAGACTCCTTGTCCCACGTGTGTAAAGGTGACAGTGTGTGCACCGTGTGGGTCTCTTAGGCTATATTTCACAGAATACTTATTCACTGTTATGAATGGCGTAGTGAAGTGCTTATTTATATCCCTTTATGATTGCAATGTGTTTTGTATCACTATTTATCTATGTGCTACTCATGTGATGTTATTAAAGTAGTCTATTCCTCCTGCATGGTGTAATGGTGACAGTGTGTGCATCGTGTAGTTCTTGTCGTAGGCTATGATCATAATCTCTTGTAGGTTATGGAGTTGATTATCGCTATGATAGTATTGATGTGATCTATGCCTCCTTCATAGTGTGATGGTGACAGTGTGCATGCTATGTTAGTACTTGGTCTATTTTGCAAAGATCTATTATACTCTAAGGTTACTTAAACATGAATATCGAATGTTGTGGAGCTTGTTAACTCCGGCATTGAGGGTTCGTGTAATCCTACGCAACGAATGGTGTTCATTATCAAACAAGAGTATATGTAGCACAAAGGAAAGAGAACTTATTTATTATGTGATCAATGTTGAGAGTGTCCACTAGTGAAAGTATGATCCCTAGGCCTTGTTCCCACCACAAAGAATTGCTTCCCACGCCAGCAAGCTATTTTCTGGCGCCGCTTGTTTACTGTTTTACTGCATCTTTACTTTCTGCAATATTACCACCATCTATACCACCTGTGTTTTACTATCTCTTCGCCGAACTAGTGCACCTATACATCGACAAGTGTATTTGGTGTGTTGGGGACACAGAGACTTCTTGCTTTGTGATTGCGGGGTTGCTTGAGAGGGATATCTTTGACCTCTTCCTCCCCGAGTTCGATAAACCTTGGGTGATCCACTTAAAAACTTTCTCTGTTCTACAAACCTCTGCTCTTGGAGGCCCAACACTGTCTATAGGAAAAGAAGCGTGAGTAGACGTCAAGCTATTTTCTGGCGCCGTTGCCGGGGAGGAAAGGTAAAAGGTACTCACACTCCGGATCTCGGCTACTAAGCTATTTTCTGGCGCCGTTAAGTACTCGAAGCTATTTCCTTTAGATCCTGCAATTGCATCTTTTGGTTTCTTGTTTACACTAGTTAGGCATAATGGACAACAATGAGCTTCTTATTCTATTTCCTGAGTTAAGACATGGATTGTTTGCTGCAAAAATTAAAAAAACCTATGGAATCTTATTTGCATGCTAGTAGCAATGATATTAGTATGAACGCTTTGAACACCATTGTTGCTAATGATATGGAAAATTCTAAGCTTGGGGAAGCTGGTTTTGATGAGCATGATATTTTTAGTCCCCAAGCATTGAGGAGAAAATTTTCTTTGATGATACTTTGCCTCCTATTTATGATGATTATAATGATAGTGGTCTTTTGGTTCCCTACTATGGAGAGTAAATTTTATTATGATTATACTATGCCTCCTACACTTGATGAGAATAATAATGATAGCTACTTTGTTGAATTTGCTCCCACTACAACTAATAAAATTGATTATGCTTATGTGGAGAGTAATAATTTTATGTGCAGGACAGGCCCGGAACGATCCCATGGAACGTTGTGTGAGTTGGTTGAAGCATGTTTTCTATTATGCCCAGTGTACGCATTGTATGCTTGTACATGATGTTTATGCTGCTTCCATTGTCTATCAGCACTTTGCTGAACTAGACTCGAGTCTCTGGCCCTCGCATGATTGGGTCCACAACAAGAGCATAACCACCAGGATTCGGCATGATCTTGGGGTGATCCTTGAACGACCAGGTGATTTCCTGATCCGACCACAACATGTATTTGGGTACTGCCGGCATCACTGTGTTTACTTCCATGGAACGGCGATGCACGCTTTGTCTGTCGGTTGGTTCAGTGACAAACACAACCATGCAAAAATGTGGGTCCTCGTAAACATTCCGGCCCAAAGGTGCCGGTGGAGGTGGTTGATCACGATTCTCCTCCACCCGGTTAACTTGCTGGTGTTGTTGTACCGGTATGGTGTTGGCTCCGGTAAGAGGTGGTGGTGGTAATGGGTGTTGACTCAACATATCATGCGAGGGTGGCAGTATAGTGGAACAGCCTTGTGCTTGCGCATCTTTCGCTGCACCCCTCAGCATCAAGTGCTTGATCCATGAGCAATCTTGTGTCAAATGGTTCGCCGGCTTCGACGGATGTGGAGTATGAAGCTTGCACGGCTGATCCATCGCCGCTTCCAAGGTGTACCTCATATGTTCTTGCCAATCTTTTTCTGTCCCCACTTTTCCTTTTCAACCCACTTCTTTTTAGGACCCGCCCACGACTGCGATCCGGTTTTTGCCTTTGGCTTCCGCTGGGGCTGGAATTTTCCTGCACCGCGGCTACTTGCTGCGGACCATATCTTCGATCCGGAAAATCTTCCCTTCTCTTGTTATGCCGGTTATCCCGGTGATGATCTTGCCGGGGTTGTCCTGATTGTGCCGGCTCGGCCTGCACTGCCGGTTGCAGCGGATCTCCCAATGCATAGTTTTCCGCCACCCGCATCATTTCAGCCAATGTGCTTGGCATATTTCTCTGCAGCCTTTGCCACAGTGGTGATCCTCTTCGGCATCCTTGACTGAACCAAGCAATCGCTTGTGCTTCAATCACTCCTTCACACGTGTTTCTCATTGAGTTCCACCGGGTGAGATAATCCCGGTCTGTTTCACCTGCACGCTGCTGGCACAAAGCGAGCTACTGGGGCCAGCTTGGCCTCTTGTAAGTGCTACTGAACTTGCTCACAAAGGCTTCCTCAAAGTCCAACCATCCATTTATGCTTCTGCCGGCAAGTTGTTAAGCCAGATACGGGCAGGTCCTACCAAGTAGGATGGTATAATTCTTACCAACGCCGGTTTACTCCGCCGCCAGCGACATAAACAGCTGTGACATAGTCCGCCAGCCAATCTTCCGGCTTAGTTGTGCCGTCATATGTTGTTGTATCCCGGGAAATTGGAAATTGCGCACCTCTTCTCTCATGATCCGCGGGCCAAAACAGTTTGGGCCAGGAGGACCTCAGATTCAATCATTTCGGAAAGATACACTCTATCCAGCCTGTGCCTCGCATCCTAGCCTGGTAGGCATCTTTCCCCAGTCGTTCCCCCAAAGGGTTCTGGCGGGCTTTAGTTCGTTCCACCTCGAATCTGCCTGTCATATCTTTTCTGGTTCCGCGGCTCTTGCCTGCCGGTACCTTGGTGGTGGCATTTCTTCTTCAACATATGCTGCCCTTGCAGCTCGGTAATTTTGCCCGGTCTCATGTCTACCGGCATGATTGTTTCCGGCATAACCATTTCTGGCATGTTCATCTCCGGCATAGCCATTTCCGGCATAATCGCGACCTGCTCCATAGCTTTTTCTTCCGGCATCATGTGGCCCGGCCTTTTGTTTTCCGGCAAGGACTGGATCGTACACGGTCATCTGCCGCGCATTCACTTCCTTTTCTCTTCTTTTATCCGGATGAGGGGACGACGCCTGCCCATGGGATTTGCTTCCGGCAACTTTCGTTGACCGGGCTGATTTTGCCTCGAGCGCTGCTTTGTTCATTCTAGCAAGCTCATCATTTTGTGCCTGTATCAAATCGAGCAATTCTCTAACTCTATCTTGCTGCTTTGCTAATTCATCTCCAAATAGTGATTCACACATTTCCATTGCGGCCTTAGCAGCTTTTATAGTTTTATCCGGGCTACTGTACTTAGGCTTCTCTACAATGCTCACAGATATAGAGGTACTTTTGCCGGCAAGAACTTCCTTACGCAGATCCTGATCTAGGTTGCGAGCTTTAAGCCGGTTTTCCGGTATCCTAGCAGCCTGAGTGACAAAGGATTAATTTGTCAATGCCTACAGATTGTAGACTAGGGTTTTGCTAGAAGTAGAGGGCAAGTAGATCTCGAAGGTTCAGGCGAAAAGTACTCGACGATTATGAAAACTAGGGTTATGTTGACAGAGATTGGGTCCTTTCTTTGTCCCTCGACTCCCCTTATATAGGAGGCGGAGCCGATTTCGTAGTACACAAGTTACAGAGTTCGGGAGGGTTTCGTACCCAACCCGTAAGATTACAAATCTCTATCTTTCCTAATACAAACTATCTTTCCTTAACACTAAATGGGCTTCCAAATCTTCTTATTCTTCGAGTCCTAGGCTTTGATTAAACCCGGGTACCATCTTTGGCAGCCCATTGGGGATGCCTATGTCAGTAGCCCCTGAGATTTTTCTTGAATCGAAGAATCAGGGAAAATCTCCAATTTTACTCATTACATAATCTTTCGATATGTAAACACTATTTTGTACAGGATAACGGTAATTGGGGCTAGTTCATCGACGGATCGGGTACTAGTTAACTGCTCTAGTGGCAATCCGCAAAACCTACTTCAAAATCACGTCCCCGGACATGATCTCTGGATACTGTAAACTTCGACAGGTGCCGCTTAAGATCTTACCATTCTGTCGAGTCCCAGCCATATTTTATCGGCACCTAACGCGTCCGTTAGGATTTTCTTCGCATCTGTTGATATGGAAAATAGTACCAATCCGCGTCGAGACGGTGCACGCCGCTCAGAACGGATCTCGGGTCTTACCTTCGCAAAGTTTTGCGGCATTCAGAGATTTATCGCGACTTTTAGCGCTCTGAGAATATTTTGTCGAGTGCTTTTCGGCTGCTGGAATAGCACATTTTATCGAGTCATATTTGATGACTTATTTTGTCCTCCCGATGGGAGTATATGTAGAGTTATCTCTGTAACTCGAAATATACTCACTCCTACTTCTTTCTTTTAATGAAAATTCATCGGGCACGCGAACAGCGTTCCCGATGGGAGTAGCCCCCGAGGCTACAGCCAAGGACTTGTGCTTGGGTGTAGGCTCCACAGATTAGTATCCTTTGCCGCTATATTTATAATCCTTCTCGATATTTTTCTATTTATCGGGTGCGCGATCAGCGCTCCCGATGGGAGTAGCCCCCGAGGCTATGAACAAGTGCTTGCATTTGGTCATAGGCTCTCGTCAATTCTATCTTGTCATACTCGAAATTTTCTCTTTTCCAGAGTAGCCCCGAGCGTTTGGGCAAAAACTTGTATTTGAACAAAGGCTCCCGAAATAATCTTCCGTTGTCGATAATATCTCCCAGCTTCATAGTCGAGCTTTTTCTTTTACCATGATGACGTCATTGCTGATGATAGCCATGATTTCTATTTTGGAAACATGCGAAAACCACTCCTCTCACTGCCTTGTGGGTCCAGATTTGCCATCTGATTGACACGTCGTGCAAGTGGAGGACACACGTCTTCCGCTTTTTCTGGCGCACGCACCATAACTTCCCCCATGTTGAATTACTTTTTTACCTTTGTTGCCATGTGGCTATCATCTGCCACACATTTTCCTTATCCAACGGTTCATCGTTTCACCTCACCTTTATATAAGATCATCTTCTTCCTCCTTGAGCACTTCTGCTCGCGCCGTCTTTCTTCTTTCATCTGCAAATTTCTTCCTGCGATCCACAACCTCTTAAGCTCCTTGTCTCCAAACTGCAATCCCTGCGCCATTGTTGATGCCGCCGCGTCGATTGACAAGGCACAACACACCGGACTCCTCCATGGCTGCCGCGGATCTTGGGGCGGCGGAGTGGGAAAGATCGAAGATTTCCACTCAAGATGTCAATTTGCTGAAGAAGTTGGGGATCAGCAAGAAACCCAAGGCATTATGCTTCCCCAGTGAGGAGAGCTACCCCACCCCTCCAATGGGGTACCGGGTAAGTTTTGTCGATCACCTTATCCGTGGTCTGTTCGCCCCCATTCATCCTTTTCTCCGTGGATTACTTTTTTTCTACGGTTTGCAACTCCATCATCTTACGCCAAACTCCATTCTTCACATCTCCATTTTCATCACTCTTTGCGAGGCCTTCCTTGGCGTCCAGCCTAACTGGGCGCTATGGAAGCGCATTTTCTTCTGCGCCGTAATGGCTCGCCCAATGTCACCTATAATATAGGTGGCGTTGTAATTTATGTTCGACCCACTGTAGACTACTTCGACGTCAAGCTTCCTGACTCGCTCAAGGATGGCGCAAGAAGTGGTTGTACATTCAAGAGGAGAACCATGGATGTGCAGAAGACAACATACCTCCTTTTGATGGCGCCGAGAAAATCTTGCGCCGCCGTTCCTGGGACGCGGATGCCACCGAAGAAGAAAGGGCGTCGACAGAAACCTTGATGGCTCGTATCCACGAGTTGCAAAACACTCGCGGCAAAGAGCTTTCGTATCCAAATCACTGCATATTTTCTTAGGACTAGAGTGCAGCCGCTTCAGGCCCGCAAATATCCTCTCTGAAATATGCCGGCGACAAGGACGTAGATCATTGTCAGTGAATTTAGAGGTCAAGGATTTAGAGAGACTTGTCCGAAAAATTTCATCTCTCAAAAAAGGATGCTGTCCCTTCTTCTTGCCGTGTGACACCCTTCAGCGCCGCCAATCCACTTCCCGAGGTAATCTTTGTCTATTGTCTTGTTATTGCTTTGCTATCTTTCTTTTTGTATCTTCTTTTCTGACATCTTTCCCTGTTTTGTTTTGCACAGAATCATCCAAACCTTGTCTCGCTTCCTCCTCTTCCGGAAGGTGGAGAAGTCGAGGAAAGGGCCATTGTCACTGATGACAATGAAGAAACTCCGTCTTTTGTGAATGAACCCGTGGATTCTCAAAAATCTGCGGGATCTTCCGAAGGCACTGCGTCGGCAATCTCCTCCTCCCGCTGTTTCTCCAAAAGGCAAAAGGAAAAGGAAAGGCGTTGAAGATTCCGGCACTTCTAAAGCCGAAGAAGTTGATCCTTCGCATAAGAAGGCAACTTATGATCCATATCTTGCGTCCTTCATCAGCTCGTAAGTCATCTTGATGTCCCTTTATTTCTTGTAGTCGAAGTTTTTGTCTCATCTTGCTTTTTATGCTGTCGATCTTTAATCACAGTGACGATGAGGAAGTAGTGCCAACTCGTGACGTGGCTCCTCGGACGAGCGCGTCACATACTTTAGTTGTGTCAGAGACGCCAATTGATGGAGAGGAATCCTCGCCTCCTCAACAAAACATCGTCACCACCACTCCTCCTTCAAGCCCCCTTGCTCCTTCGCCAAAAAGGACAAGGGTCGAAACGATCATCGAGCCTACCCCTCCATTGGGTAGCTCTTCTCATTCGCTCTTAAATGATGTAAGTTTTGGACTTTCCTGCTAGTATCTATATTTCCTCTGTTTATTTCTTTTTGTGCCTTACCGATATTATCTTTCTCTACTCTTCTTTCACAGCCCATGATGAAAGGGCTTATTCGCATTGGATCCCAATTCCTTGGGTACCGTGAATATGCCAACAAGATTGAAGGTAAGCAACCTTTTTGCTGTCATTGTTTCTAATCTTCTTTCTCTTATTCTTGTCGCAATTTATTTTGGCAGAAAAACTTGCAGAGGACAACAGGCTTGCCGACACTCTTTCTCAGAAACTGGAGCAAAGTGAAACGGCTCGCAAGAAAGCCGAGCTTGATGCTAGCCAAGCAAAAGTAGAGGCTGATGAGGCCAAAGCAAAAGCAACTAGTGTCGAAGAGCTGCAGAAGAAACTTGATGATGCTGAAGCTGGTTTAAATGAGCACAAAGCCGCCCAGGACAGCCGTGAAAAGGGGATCCTCAAGCGCTTGAATACGCAAAGTCGTCGCTTCCTTGGTAACTTTGCTGATCCCTTCTATTTTTCTTAAGACTTGCTTTCTTTTGTTTTTTACTTGCTGTCCACTAATATATACTCTTTATGGCAGATCAAACAAACCAAGACTTTGACCTTGAGAATCCCACCAATGATCCTCTGCTTGACACACTATCTTATCTGGAGTTTCATGGCCAAGAAATTCGCGAAGGCGTGGTGAATGCTGAGCGGATTGTCAAAGTTGTTTCCTACTTCTTCCCGAAGAAAGAGGAGCCTAAGACTTTCCTTGCCCTTGCCAAGGACTTCAATCCACCAAAGATCTTGGACTGAAGATGCGCCAGGAGAACATGAAGGTTGCTGTTTAGAACACTATTGCCTTGAGCGCATGACAGCCAACAAACTGTTGACTGGATGAAGGTAGGCGACACCGAGCTTATAGAACAATCAAAATGGAGGTCTTTGATCAAGGCAGCAAGCCCAACACGAAGAAAATCCTAGCCTATCTCGGGATCAAACCATCTTCAACTCCCAGCTCGTCAAGGCCGGAGGTCTAATTGAATGCCTTTGCTTTTTCTGCTTTTGCTTTCTCTTTTCTTTTTCGTTGTCGCCATTTTAGCCTTGGCGACAATTACCCTGTTAGTCCCTTTGGAGAACTTCTTTGTAATGTCCATGTAAACTTTCTAGAAATCAATGAAATTCCTCTTGGTACTATCATTGATCCTGGGATTTTCTTTTCCTTAATATTTGATAATTATTCGACCAACCCTTGCTCTCCCGATGCTGCACCTGCCTCTTCCTTCTCGAAGAAAATACTAGTCGATGATAATCCCCTTGAAGGTTCTTCAAGCAAACATTTGTCGAAGATTTCAAGAACTTCGACAACAACTTCAATCCATGAAGAAACAAACTCTGGCAATGATGGAACAATCTCGGAAAGCGTCTGAACAAGAGAAACTTGCTCTTCAACAAGCCAGCGAGGCTATGGTTGCCAAGGACACTGCTGTATTGGAAGCAAAAGGAGCTACTACCCGAGAAAATAGCATGCTCGAGCTAATGTTGGAAGCTAGCACGATATGTTAGGTATGTTTTTCCAACCTCTCAATGCCTCCTCTTTTATTTTGCTGAGCCTTCTTCCAAGTTTCTTGCCTTGTTGCCTAATAGGCTCGGTTCTTGATGCTGCCGCCGAAGATCGAAGAGTGAACGAGAGAACGAATCTTCTTGTCAATCTTTCCCTTAACCATGGCTGTTTATTCTGGGCCACCCCTGAACGAACCCAACAGATTGTCAGGTTCCAAGATCGTACTTGCCAAGTGCGTGAATTTCTCAATTTTTGCACGACAACATTAACCCTTGTTTTCAAGACTTTGTTTCAAATGATGTTCCTACAACTCTTCCTGAATTGCTGGAGACCTTCAGAGATGCTCCTCGTATTCATAATTTTGTGCAAGCTCAATTGACTGCTGGAGAAAGATTTGTCATGATTATGATACATATTTGCCATCCAAAATTGGACCTGACAAAGATTGTCGTTGATTGCCTGGCAAAAAAATCGCGGCGGAAGAATAATATTGACACAATCAATGAAATGGTCAATCATGTGGCCGAGTCGATGATAGATGAGCTTCTTCGGATGGACTCAGAATTCTTCGTCAAGGGATCTTATGTTGAGCATAAAAGAACCAGAGGCTTGTCAATAGATAGTATTCTCGGTTTTGACTGATTTGTTCCATATTGCAAAACCTTGTCAAAGAAATTTGTTGTATATTGCAAAGTGCTCTATATTGTTGGAGCCCCCAAGCCTTTTGGCTAGAATCTGTACTATTTTTTCCCTTTCGAGGATTTCTCCTTCTGTTGTAATAAGACATCTTGATGGACTGCAAGCCCTTGAGTATTTTAGTGTCGAAGTTCTATATTTTTGTTGCAAAGGTTCTTGGACCAAAGCAATGAGATTTTTGACGTGTGTACTATATTTTAAAATTACTAGCTTCCGATTTATGTATTTGGCGAGGTATTATTATACCAAGGCGAAATATTTCGGTAAGTCTAGTTTGTCTGTATTGTATGTATTTTGAGACTTGAAGGTGTGAAGCCCCCAAGTGTGTCGACGAATAAAAAGTATATCTCTACTATTTTTATTATATTGCAGCACCGCGAGCCCGCCTCATTAAAAACCTTTCCCGGCCCCACTCGGTGCCCGAAAAGGAAAAGAGTGCGTCTGAAAACTCGCGGGCGCAAAGTACATTGTATGTTTACAGAGGAGACTATATTTTGGCATCTAAGCGTAAAACGCCTGAGCTGCGCCACATTCCAAGGATTTGGCTCGGCAATCTCTGTCTTCTTGTCCTTGATCCCGTATGCTCCTCCTTCGATTACTTCGTGACGATGTAGGGTCCAAGCCATGGTGACTCGAGTTTTTCATGACTTTTTTGGTTGAGTCGAAAACCAAATCACCAACTTGGAAAGATCTTGGCCGTAATCGTCGACTGTGTAGTTCTTCAGGTCCTGTTGATATTTAGTGACTCGTCACAGGACTTCGTCTCGAGCTTCATCAAGTGCATCGATCCTCCAGAGCTTTTCTCGAGGTTTCTTCATCATATTCTGTGACTCTTGGAGAATCATGCTCTATTTCTATCGGCAGGATCGCTGGCTCCATGGAAAAAAACGGCGTTTCATGCGTCGCCGTATTTGGTGTTGTTCGAATACTCCACAACACGCTTGGCAACTCCTCCGGCCAAGTATGCCGAGCTTTTTCCAATGGTCCCAACAAACGCTTCTTGATACCGTTACAGATTATGCCATTAGCTTTCTCGACTTGACCATTGGTCTGAGGATGTGCGACAGACGCAAAACTCAATTTGATGCCTACTTCTGCGCAATATGCCTTGAACTCCTTGGACGTAAAATTATTGCCGTTGTCTGTGACAATGCTGTGAGGGACTCCAAATCTGAAGACGATGCTTTTCACGAACTTAATCGCCGACGCGCCATCCGGTGAATTTATCGGCTTTGCTTCTATCCACTTTGTAAATTTGTCGACAGCGACGAGCATATACTCATATCCTCCTGGCGAAGCTTTGTGTAGTTTTCCCACCATGTCGAGACCCCATTGAGCAAAGGGCCAAGATAGTGGGATTGGCATAAGTTCTGCTGCGGAGTGAGGTCTTGCGGCAAATCTTTGACACGCGTCGCAAGTTCTCACTATTTCCTTCGCATCCTCGATTGCTGTTAACCAATAAAATCCTGCTCTGAAAACTTTAGCCGCGATAGCTCGGCTACTCGCGTGGTGCCCGCATATTCCTTCGTGCACATCTTTCAGATGATTCTTCCTTCTTCTGTGTACCACATCTCGTAGTACGCCCGAAATGCTTCGTTTGTATAACTCCCTTTTACCACAGTAAAAGCTTTTGATCTCCTAATTATGCGCCTTGCTTCAACTGGATCGTCGGGTATTGTTTTCCTTAGGATGTATGATATGTAAGCCTGCATCCATGGAGTTTGCACCATCATGACTAGCTCCTGCTCCTCTTCTTCTTCTGCTGTGTCTTTGGTGGTACTCGAGGATTCCTCTTTTTTCTCGTTCTTTATTTTTGCTGGCTTTGTTGATCTCTCGCTTATCTCTTCCCAAAACACGCTTGGAGGAATCGCGAGACACTGTGACCCGATGTTTGCGAGAACATCGGCTTCAATGTGGTTTACCTCGCATCCATCAAACAATTTCTCCACTATTGTACACCCTTTGTATGCTATCATACTCGCTGTTGATCACATTGGTTCATAACTTGCATCCACCAATTGTGAGTCGCCAAAGATTTTCAATCGGGTTGCACCACAAGCTTCCACCTTCATCTTCATATTCCTTCGTTGTTAGACGCATTTGGAAACGTCATCCTTAAGACATATTTCAACTTGTCGCCTTCACACCAATATCACGTGAGGATCCGTTTCATATCCAAGTTCTCGATAACTGTTTTGTAGCTCCATCCACTGCAATGAAATCTGGTAAAACATATTGCTTTCTTTTCATACGTGATGTCCCGACATTCCCAAAGGGAGACACGACCCGTAGCTTCTTGTTCAATATATTTGACTTTCATTGACCACTATTATACGAAATAATTTTCCATACCGTTTCTTTGATGGTTGAAGTTCCATAACTTCTGATATTGGGCGCCGCAGTGTTGTAGCTCCATCCACTTCTTGAAATGCGTAGGAATCTGGCGAAGTGATCTTTCTTGATACTTTAGGAGGGAAAGTTCTATTCCCCAAAGGGAGACACGACCCGTCTTTCTTCTGTTCAATTCATCCATATTTGACAAGGGAGTCCGCTTGACCATTTCCCTCGTGTCAAATTTCGCCCCCAATGATCGTGTTGATGTCGTCTTTTCTGCGGCCCCCGACTAAAAACCGCGATGAAATATACTGGCCTCTTGAACTCCATGAAGCTTGCCTTCTTCTTCTCTCTTAGGGCACCACCTTGTGGCTGCAATGTATAGAAGGAGAGGTTCTTTCTCTTTTGTATCGGTGGTGTGAAGCTGAGGTTCTCGAAGGCCCTATCTGCTTCCTCGTTCCATTGAAATTTTTCCCCTGTTTGATCAATGCGTAGAGCCCTTTTCTCTAACGAATCAAGCTGCGACTACTTAATTGTATTTCTTTCAACTTTGTTGGCTTTCTCATAATAACGATGGCCTGCGATTAGCTTCAATCCCCCTTGCTGATACTAAGAGAAGTTCAACTTTTGTCGGGTTCAGCTTGAGGCAAAATTTGTCGAGAGTTGTCGAAGGTTTCCTTCAAATCTTCGATCAGAGTCGACTTTTCTGATGTTATCACGACATCGTCAATGTAGACTTGCACATTTTTCCAATCTGTGTTGCTAGGCATACGCATCATCCGCGATATGTTGCTCCCGCATTATTCAAACCAAAGGGCATTGTTTTGTAAAACACGCGTAAGGTGTTATGAACTTGTCTTGGCTTCATCTTCTTCTTTTAATCTGATCTGGTTATAACGAGTATGCGTCCAAAAAGGAAAGACGTTCACATCCTGCCGTGGAGTCGATGATTTGATCGATCCTTGGGAGGGGAAAGTGATCCTTAGGACAATGTTTATTGACACACGTAAAGTCGACACACATGCGAAGGACTTTTGTGTGTTTCTTCAGCACCATCACTGGGTTAGATACCCACGTGGCTTCTGTAGATATTTCTTTGATAAAACCAGCATCTTTGAGTCGGTCTATTTCTGATAACATAGCTTTGCGGTTGGGTTCCGAAACGCCGCAAAGGTTGCTTGATTGGTCTTGCGAGAGGATCCAAATTGAGGTGGTGCTCGGCAAGTTCCCTGGGTACTCCGGCATGTCACTGGACACCATGCGAAGATTTTCCAGTGCTCAGGAGGAACTCGACGAGCGCGCTTTCCTATGCGACGTCCATGTTTGCTGCAATGGATGTCGTTTTCTTTGGGTCTGTCGGGTGGATCTGTACCTCTTTTGAATCCTTGGTTGTGTTGAAAGTTGGCTCCTTAGAAGATCTCCCTACCTCGGCAGCACATCATAATCAGTGAACCTTGGCGCCGCATATTCTGCTTGCATCCGAAAGTTTCGACAGTCGATGAAAATCCTTGTCGCATTTGTCAGATAACGCGAAACTTCCTTTGATTGTGATAGGTCCCTTGGGCCCAGGCAACCTCCACAACAGATATGTATAATGCGGCACTGCCATGAACCTGGCATACGCTGGTCGTCCCCACAGAGCGTGATATTGCGACGGGAAATCCACAACTTCGAACTCCAAATTCTCTATCATGTAGTTTTCTCGGGTTCCAAACTGAACGTCGAGGTTGATCTTGCCCAATGGGTAACTTGGCTTCTCTGGTGTAATCCCGTGGAAACGTGTGTCAGTTGGTTTTAAGTTTGCCAGGGATATGTTCATCTTCCTCAATGTATCTGCATACATAAGGTTTAGGCTGCTGCCGCCATCTATGAAAACTCTCGACACGTCAAAACCAGCGATTACTGCGGGTAAGATGAGTGCTGATTGTCCTGGTCGAGGAACTTGCTGCGGATGGTCTGCGATTGTGAAGCCGATGTCTTGCCCCGACCAATTTAAGTACTCGACTGTTGGTGGAGGCATCTTCTCTGCCATGAACACTTGTCGTGAGATTACCTTCTGCGCCCTGTTGGATGGCCTAGCTTTCTGAATCATCGAGACCGCACCGTTAGAATTAGGATCAACATATGGAGGTGGGTGTGGTGCTGCCGCTATTCTGAGCTGGTGCCGATTTTCGTCCATAATTGCGGGAGGAGGTGGAAGGTGGATCTCGCTCCTTGGCCCCCCGGGGGTTTCTATTCATGGCTTGGGCATTTGCGATTCCTTCGGCTCGCAACATTGCCTGAAAATTTCGGCAGTCTTTCTGGAGATGCCCGACTGCCTCTTTCCATTATTGTCAAGATAAAAGTGCATTTGACACGGACCGTTCATCATCTCTTCGGGGGACACATAAGGTCTTTGAAACCTTGGTCCACTGTTTTGTCTGTTGCCGCGAGAATCGCCTCTATTGTCGCCTTGATGCTCGTTACTCCTTTGATAGTCATCTCGACTGTTCCCTCCAGGATTTCCTCGAAAACCAGCCGATATATGGCCAGGAGCATCGTTGTTGTAGAACTGGCGAGAAAATCGCCTTCTATTTTGATAATTTCGACCACGATCCTCTTCTGGCGACCTGTGTCGCTTGTTGTATATTGCGTCTTCTCCATCTGCCCACTTATTGGATATCTCCATGAGTGCTGATATGGTCTTAGGGTTAGTTCTCCCTAAGTCCTCGACGAAGTCTCCTCGCCGAATCCTGCCACGAACGCATCTATTGCTCTCTCGTCGGATATATCTTCTGCCGAGTTATAATGTTCCACCGCTGTATATATTTTCTCATCGACTCGTCATGTTTTTGTCGACACGCCCTCAACTCTTCCAATGACGCAGGTTTCTTGCAGGTGGATCGGAAATTTTTCACGAAGATATCCTCAAAGTTATCCCAGCTGTCGATGGAACTTGGGGGAGTTTCTTTATCCAAGATCTCGCGGCACCGCTCAAGTGAACTTGGATACTTTGCATGGCTGTTGCTCTGGTTCCTCCTACCAGCTTTACCATCTCTAGATAATCAACAAGCCAATCCTCGGGATCCTGCAAACCGTCGAATTTCTTGAAATTTTCGGGTAACTGATGGCGTGTAACTCACACGTTCGTTGGGAACCCCAAGAGGAAGGTATGATGCGCACAGTAGCAAGTTTTCCCTCAGTAAGAAACCAAGGTTTAATCGAACCAGGAGGAGCCAAGAAGCACGTTGAAGGTTGATGGTCGCGAAATGTGATGCGGCGCAACACCAGGGATTCCGGCGCCAACTAGGAACCTGCACAACACAACCAAAGTACTTTGCCCCAACGAAACAGTGAGGTTGTCAATCTCACCGGCTTGCTGTAACAAAGGATTAAACGTATCGAGTGGAAGATGTTTGCAAAGAAAACAGTAAAACAAGTAGATTGTATGCTATGGAAAGAATAGGACCGGGGTCCACAGTTCACTAGAGGTGTCTCTCCCATAAGATAAAGCATGTTGGGTGAACAAATTACAGTCGGGCAATTGACAAATAGAGAAAGGCATAATAATGCATATACATGACATGGTAAATATAGTGAGATTTAATTGGGCATTACGACAAAGTACATAGACCGCCATCCAACTGCATCTATGCCTAAAAAGTCCACCTTCAGGTTATCGTCCGAACCCCTCCAGTATTAAGTTGCAAAGCAACAGACAATTGCATTAAGTATGGTGCGTAATGTAATCAATAACTACATCCTTAGACATAGCATCAATGTTTTATCCCTAGTGGCAACAACACATCACAACCTTAGAACTTTCTGTCACTGTCCCAGGTATCAATGAAGGCATGAACCCACTATCGAGCATAATTACTCCCTCTTGGAGTTAAGAGTAAAAACTTGGCCAGAGCCTCTACTAATAACGGAGAGCATGCAAGATCATAAACAACACATGAACAATAGATTGATAATCACCATAATCATAGTACTCTCTATCCATCGGATCCCGACAAACACAACATATAGAATTACATATAGATGATCTTGATCATGTTAGGCAGCTCACAAGATCTAACAATGAAGCACAACAAGGAGAAGACGACCATCTAGCTACTGCTATGGACCCATGGTCCAGGGGTGAACTACTCACTCATCACTCCGGAGGCGACCATGGCGGTGTAGAGTCCTCGGGAGATGAATCCCCTCTCCGGCAGGGTGCCGGAGATCTCCGAATCCCCCGAGATGGGATTCGCGGCGGCGTCTCTGTAAGGTTTCCGTATCGTGGCTCTCGGTGGGGGTTTCGCGACGGAGGCTTTAAGTAGGCGGAAGGTCAACGCGAGGGGCCACACGAGGGGCCCAGGGGGCAGGGCCGCGCGGCCAAGCCCTAGGCCGCGCCGGCCACCCCTGGCTGCCTCGTGGCCCCACTTCGTTAGGTCTTCGGTCTTCTGGAAGCTTCGTGCAAAAATAGGACCCTGGGCGAAAGTTTCGTCCAATTCCGAGAATATTTCTTTACTAGGATTTCTGAAACCAAAAACAGCAGAAAACAGCAACTGGCTCTTCGGCATCTTGTTAATAGGTTAGTTCGAGAAAATGCATAAATATGACATATAATGTGCATAAAACATGTAGGTATCATCAATAAAGTAGCATGGAACATAAGAAATTATCGATACGTTGGAGACGTATCAGCATCCCCAAGCTTAGTTCTGCTCGTCCCGAGCAGGTAAAACGATAACAAAGATAATTTCTGAAGTGACATGCCATCATAATCTTGATCATACTATTTGTAAACATATGTAATGAATGCAGCGATCAAAGCAAAGGTAATGACATGAGTAAACAACTGAATCATATAGCAAAGACTTTTCATGAATAGTACTTCAAGACAAGCATCAATAAGTCTTGCATAAGAGTTAACTCATAAAGCAATAAATCAAAGTAAAGGTGTTGAAGCAACACATAAGAAGATTAAGTTTCAGCGGTTGCTTTCAACTTATAACATGTATATCTCATGGATATTGTCAACATAAAGTAATATAACAAGTGCAATATGCAAGTATGTAGGAATCAATGCACAGTTCACACAAGTGTTTGCTTCTTAGGTGGAAGGAGATAGGTAAACTGACTCAACAATAAAAGTAAAAGAATGGTCCTTCGCAGAGGAAAGCATCGATTGCTGTATTTGTGCTAGAGCTTTTATTTTGAAAACATGAAACAATTTTGTCAACGGTAGTAATAAAGCATATGAGTTATGAAAATTATATCTTACAAGTTGCAAGCCTCACGCATAGTATACTAATAGTGCCCGCACCTCGTCCTACTTAGCTTGGACTACCGGATCTTTGCATGCCATGTTTCAACCAAGTGTCACAAAGGGGTACCTCCATGCCGCCTGTACAAAGGTCTAAGGAGAAAGCTCGCATTTTGGATTTCTCGCTTTTGATTATTCTCAACTTAGACATCCATACGGGACAACATGGACAACAGATAATGGACTCCTCTTAAATGCATAAGCATGTAGCAACAATTATTATTCTCATATGAGATTGAGGATATATGTCCAAAACTGAAACTTCCACCATGGTTCATGGCTTTAGTTAGCGGCCCAATGTTCTTCTCTAACAATTTTGCATGCTCCAACCACTAAAATGATAGATCCTTCAGACAAGACGGACATGCATAGCAACTCACATGATATTCAACAATAGTTGATGGCGTTCCCCAGGAGCATGGTTATCGCACAACAAGCAACTTAATAAAATATAAAGTGCATAAGTACATATTCAATACTACGATAGTTTTTAAGGCTATTTTGTCCCATGAGCTATATATTGCAAAGGTGGATGATGGAATTTTAAAGGTAGCACTCAAGCAATTTACTTTGGAATGGCGGAGAAATACCATGTAGTAGGTAGGTATGGTGGACACAAATGGCATAGTAGTTGGCTCAAGGATTTTGGATGCATGAGAAGTATTCCCTCTCGATACAAGGTTTAGGCTAGCAAGGTTATTTGAAGCAAACTCAAGGATGAACAAGTGCAGCAAGACTCACATAAAAGACATATTGTAAACATTATAAGACTCTACTGTCTTCCTTGTTGTTCAAAACTCAATACTAGATATTATCTAGACCTTAGAGAAACCAAATATGCAAATCAAATTTTAGCAAGCTCTATGTATTTCTTCATTAATGGGTGCAAAGCATATGATGCAAGAGCTTAAACATGAGCACAACAATTGCCAAGTATCACATTATCCAAGACATTTTTAGAATTACTACATGTAGCATTTTCCAATTCCAACCATATAACAAATTAACGAAGAAGAAACTTCGCCTTGAACATTATGAGTAAAGCCTAAGGACACATGTGTCCATATGCAACAGCGGAGCGTGTCTCTCTCCCACAAAGTGAATGCTAGGATCCATCTTATTCAAATAAAAACAAAAACGAAAACAAACCGACGCTCCAAGTAAAGAACACAAGATGTGACTGAATAAAAATATAGTTTCAGGGGGAGGAACCTGATGATGTTGTCGATGAAGAAGGGGATGCCTTGGGCATCCCCAAGCTTAGACGCTTGAGTCTTCTTAAAATATGCAGGGATGAACCACGGGGGCATCCCCAAGCTTAGAGCTTTCACTCCTCTTGATCTTAGTATATCATTCTCCTCTCTTGACCCTTGAAAACTTCCTTCACACCAAACTTCAAGCAAACTCATTAGAGGGTTAGTGCATCATTAATAATTCACACATTCAGAGGTGACACAATCATTATTTTCACTTCTGGACATTGCATAATGCTACTGGACATTAATGGATCAAAGAAATAAATCCAACATAGCAAAAGAGGCAATGCGAAATAAAAGGCAGAATCTGTCAAAAACAGAACAGTCCGTAAAGACGAATTTATAAATGGCACCAGACTTGCTCAAATGGAAAAACTCAAAACTAATGAAAGTTGCGTACATATCTGAGGATCACGCTCGTAAATTGGCAGATTTTTTCGAATTTTCTACAGAGAATTATGCCCAGATTCGTGACAGACAGCAATGCTGTTTCTGCGCAGCGATCCCAAATATAATACCAACTTTGACATAGAAACTTTACTTGGCACAAAAACTTGATAAGGAGAGGTTGCTACAGTAGTAAACAACTTCCAAGACTCAATAAAACAAAAAATTGCTGTAGGTAAAAACATGGGTTGTCTCCCATAAGCGCTTTTCTTTAACGCCTTTCAGCTAGGCGCAGAAAGTGCAAATCAAGTATTATCGAATGAAGAAGCATCAACATCATTACCAGGGGTGTTGGGAGTTTTCTCAACCAAGCATAGTATATTTGATATATAAGTTTTAGCGTCTCCCTTTTCATTAGTCTTAGGCTTGCTACTCTCATCGAACAAATTTTCAGGAACAAGCCAAGCATAGTTATTTTCTAATGCATCATTCATAGCTAGGAGTTTACATGGTATTGGTGCTTTGATTTCCCCACCATCATTAATGTTATTAGTGTACCTTATTCTATCCATGTCCATTTTTTTAAGTAGACCAATAAAATTGGTATGAGAACCTAGCATATTAAATTTAGCAAAAACTTTTCTAGCCTCTCTTGCTAGACCACCAAATTCTCTAAGAAGGGTTTCTAAAACAAAATCTTTCTTTTCCCCTTCTTCCATATCACCAAGTGTAAGAAACATGTGTTGGATTATAGGATTGAGATTAACAAATTTAGTTTCCAACATGCTAACTAAAGCAGCAGCAGCAATTTCATAGGTAGGAGCAAGTTCTACCAAGTGTCTATCTTCAAAATCTTCAGTAATACTAACATGATTGAAAAATTCTTCTATATTATTTCTCCCAACTATGGACCCACGTCCTACCGGTATGTCCTTTGTGGTGAAATTAAAAGGAAACATAATGCAATAAGCAAAAAGTAAACTAGGCAAATAAGGTAAAGACGAGTAACTAATTTTTTTGTGTTTTTGATATAGAGAGCAAGACAGTAAATAAAGTAAAACTAGCAACTAATTTTTGTGTTTTGATTTAGTGCAGCAAACAAAGTAGTAAATAAAATAAAGCAAGACAAAAACAAAGTAAAGAGATTGAGAAGTGGAGACTCCCCTTGCAGCGTGTCTTGATCTCCCGGCAACGGCGCGAGAAAAAGAGCTTGATGGCGTGTAACTCACACGTTCGTTGGGGAACCCCAAGAGGAAGGTATGATGCGCACAGTAGCAAGTTTTCCCTCAGAAAGAAACCAAGGTTTAATCGAACCAGGAGGAGCCAAGAAGCACGTTGAAGGTTGATGGTCGCGAAATGTGATGCGGCGCAACACCATTCCGGCGCAACTAGGAACCTGCACAACACAACCAAAGTACTTTGCCCCAACGAAAAGTGAGGTTGTCAATCTCACCGGCTTGCTGTAACAAAGGATTAAACGTATCGAGTGGAAGATGTTTGCAAAGAAAACAGTAAAACAAGTAAATTGTATGCTATGGAAAGAATAGGACCGGGGTCCAGGTTCACTAGAGGTGTCTCTCCCATAAGATAAAAGCATGTTGGGTGAACAAATTACAGTCGGGCAATTGACAAATAGAGAAAGGCATAATAATGCATATACATGACATGGTAAATATAGTGAGATTTAATTGGGCATTACGACAAAGTACATAGACCGCCATCCAACTGCATCTATGCCTAAAAAGTCCACCTTCAGGTTATCATCCGAACCCCTCCAGTATTAAGTTGCAAAGCAACAGACAATTGCATTAAGTATGGTGCGTAATGTAATCAATAACTACATCCTTAGACATAGCATCAATGTTTTATCCCTAGTGGCAACACACATCACAACCTTAGAACTTTCTGTCACTGTCCCAGGTATCAATGAAGGCATGAACCCACTATCGAGCATAATTACTCCCTCTTGGAGTTAAGAGTAAAAACTTGGCCAGAGCCTCTACTAATAACGGAGAGCATGCAAGATCATAAACAACACATGAACAATAGATTGATAATCACCATAATCATAGTACTCTCTATCCATCGGATCCCGACAAACACAACATATAGAATTACATATAGATGATCTTGATCATGTTAGGCAGCTCACAAGATCTAACAATGAAGCACAACAAGGAGAAGACGACCATCTAGCTACTGCTATGGACCCATGGTCCAGGGGTGAACTACTCACTCATCACTCCGGAGGCGACCATGGCGGTGTAGAGTCCTCCGGAGATGAATCCCCTCGGCCAGTGCCGAGGCGATCTCAGAATCCCCCGAGATGGGATTCGCGGCGGCGTCTCTGTGGGTTTCCGTATCGTGGCTCTCGGTATCGGGGTTTCGCGACGGAGGCTTTAAGTAGGCGGAAGGTCAGCGAAGCCAGGGGCCCAGGGGCAGGGCGCGCGGCCAAGCCTAGGCCGGCCACCCCCCGGCTGCCTCGTGGCCCCACTTCGTTAGGTCTTCGGTCTTACGGAAGCTTCGTGCAAAAATAGGACCCTGGCGAAGTTTCGTCCAATTCCGAGAATATTTCTTTACTAGGATTTGAAACCAAAAACAGCAGAAAAAGCGGGCTCTTCGGCATCTTGTTAATAGGTTAGTTCCAGAAAATGCATAAATATGACATATAATGTGCATAAAACATGTAGGTATCATCAATAAAGTAGCATGGAACATAAGAAATTATCGATACGTTGGAGACGTATCAGTAACTTGAATCCTTTTGGGACTCGAGTTTTTCGAACCCTTCTCGTAAAGCACGGGAGCCCACACATATCTTCGTCGGCAACTTCTGGTGAGTGCTGACGCTCTCTTCTTTCTTGTCGCGCTCTGTCCACCCTTACTTGGACTGTTGTGTCTCTTGCTCCACTTGTTCTTGGTGGGTCTTGAACTGCTGCGGTGGGTCGTGGACTATTTTGCCTAGGATTTTCTTCGGGAGGCGTTGTTGCAACGCTGTTCCCATAACTCCAACTCCCGCCATTGCCATATTAAACAATGCTTCTCTCGGGTCCCCGGGGTGGTCTGGACGCGAGGATGTATGCTTGCGTTGCCATGTATCCTGCTTCTGGCGTTTTCGGGATGAAATTTCCCCTTGTATCAATCGACATAAAGGACATGTCGAGATTTTGAATTATGTTTCCTCTCTCTGCTTCGGGTATGTTTTGCAACCGAGACATTGCTCTCCTCGAGCTTCTCTGACTGTCTCCCGAAGTTCCAGATTGTCGACTTAACTCTGCTCGGCGTCGCTTGCGGAAGCTGCCTCTTTTCTCCTATTCAAAGATGATGTCTGTTTTTCCAATTCTCTTACCCGAGCAAGTCTATATTGATATGCTTGTAGTTCTTGTACGGTAGCAGTGGTGGTCATTGGTTCTGAACCATCCATGGCTCTTGCAGCCCTATCCCACGCTGCTTGCGGGAGTTGTACTCTTTCTCGAGGTGAGGACCCGACGTATTTAGTGCCTAGGACTTTTCTGAGATCAGTGGGATCGATGTAAGGATTTCCCAAATCATCGAAAGCCTCTGACGTTTCTGGTTCGATCGGCCTGCCTCTTCTATCGCATAGATCGATGATATTTTGCGTATTGATTTTTGTCAGGATTGGTGACACCATCATATAGAGTGGTGAAGACCTTTCCGATGGCAGCAGATTTGTCGATGAAGTTGAGGTTGTCGACGCTGTCGGAGTCGCTGCTTATAAAGGAGTCCGCAGACGACTCGAAGGATATGTTGCTGAAGATCTTGGCGAGCTTTTGATGTCTACGTTCCCCCTCCTTTCCTGTAGACAGTGTTGGGCCTCCAAGTGCAGAGGTTTGTAGAACAGCAGCAAGTTTTCCCTTAAGTGGATCACCCAAGGTTTATCGAACTCAGGGAGGAAGAGGTCAAAGATATCCCTCTCATGCAACCCTGCAACCACAAAGCAAGAAGTCTCTTGTGTCCCCAACACACCAAATAGGTGCACTAGTTCGGCGAAGAGATAGTGAAATACAGGTGGTATGAATATATATGAGCAGTAGCAACGAGAAAATAGCTTGCTGGCGTGTAGTTGATGGTGGTAGTATTGCAGCAGTAGTAACACAGTAAAACAGTAAACAAGCAGTAGTAACTCAGCAGTATTTAGGAACAAGGCCTAGGGATTACACTTTCACTAGTGGACACTCTCAACATTGATCACATAACAGAATAGATAAATGCATACTCTACACTTTTGTTGGATGATGAACACATTGCGTAGGATTACACGAACCCTCAATGCCGGAGTTAACAAGCTCCACAATAATGCTCATGTTTAAGTAACCTTAAGTGTAAGATAGATCAAAACGACTAAACCAAGTACTAGCATAGCATGCACTGTCACCTTCATGCATATGTAGGAGGAATAGATCACATCAATATTATCATAGCAATAGTTAACTTCGCAATCTACAAGAGATCATGATCATAGCATAAACCAAGTACTAACACGGTGCACGCACTGTCACCTTTGCACACATGCAGGAGGAATAAAACTACTTTAATAACACATCACTAGAGTAGCACATAGATAGTAGTGATACAAAACTCATATGAATCTCAATCATGTAAGGCAGCTCATGAGATTATTGTATTGAACTACATAGGAGAGAGATGAACCACATAGCTACCGGTACAGCCCCGAGCCTCGATGGAGAACTACTCCCTCCTCATGGGAGCAGCAGCGGTGATGAAGATGGCGGTGGAGATGGCAGCGGTGTCGATGGAGAAGCCTTCCGGGGCACACCCGCTCGGCGGTCGGAACAGAGACTCTGTCCCCCAGATCTTGGCTTCGCGACGGCGGCGGCTCTGGAACTTTTCTCGTATCGTGGCTTTTTCCGTAAGGGTTTTCGATGCAGGGGCTTTATATAGGCGAAGAGGCGGCGCAGGAGGGCTGACGAGGCGGCGACACCATAGGGTGGCGCGGCCAGGGCCTGGGCGCGCCACCATGTCATCTGGGCCCACCAGGGCCCTCCTCTGGTGGCTCTCGGGTGTTCTGGATGCTTCCGGGCAAAATAGGAACCTGGGCGTTGATTTCGTCCAATTCCGAGAATATTTCCTTACTAGGATTTCTGAAACCAAAAACAGCAGAAAAGAGGAACTGGCACTTCGGCATCTTGTTAATAGGTTAGTTCCGAAAATGCACGAATATGACATAAAGTGTGCATAAAACATGTAGGTATCATCAATAAAGTGGCATGGAACATAAGAAATTATCGATACGTTGGAGACGTATCAGCATCCCCAAGCTTCTGCTCGTCCCGAGCAGGTAAAGCGATAACAAAGATAATTTCTTAAGTGACATGCCATCATAACCTTGATCATACTATTTGTAAACATATGTAATGAATGCAGCGATCAAAGCAATGGTAATGACATGAGTAAACAAGTGAATCATAAAGCAAAGACTTTTCATGAATAGTACTTCAAGACAAGCATCAATAAGTCTTGCATAAGAGTTAACTCATAAAGCAATAATTCAAAGTAAAGGTGTTGAAGCAACACAAAGGAAGATTAAGTTTCAGCGGTTGCTTTCAACTTGTAACATGTATATCTCATGGATATTGTCAACATAAAGTAATATAACAAGTGCAATATGCAAGTATGTAGGAATCAATGCACAGTTCACACAAGTGTTTGCTTCTTAAGGTGGAGGGAGATAGGTAAACTGACTCAACAATAAAAGTAAAAGAATGGTCCTTCAAAGAGGAAAGCATCGATTGCTATATTTGTGCTAGAGCTTTGATTTTGAAAACATATAGAGAGCATAAAAGTAAAGTTTTGAGAGGTGTTTGTTGTTGTCAACGAATGGTAATGGGCACTCTAACCCCCTTGCCAGGCAAACCTTCAAAGAGCGGCTCCCATTTTATTTTGTTTTGGGTGGCACTCCTTCCAACCTTTCTTTCACAAACCATGGCTAACCGAATCCTCGGGTGCCTGCCAACAATCTCATACCATGAAGGAGTGCCTTTTATTTTAGTTTTATTATGATGACACTCCTCCCCACCTTTGCTTTCTCAAGCCATGGCTAACCGAATCCTTCGGGTGCCGTCCAACAATCACATACCATGGAGGAGTGTCTATTTTTGTTAATTAATTTGGGACTGGGAATCCCATTGCCAGCTCTTTTTGCAAAATATTGGATAAGCGGATGAAGCCACTAGTCCATTGGTGAAAGTTGCCCAACAAGATTGAAAGATAAACACCACATACTTCTTCATGAGCTATAAAACATTGACACAAATAAGAGGTAATAACTTTTGAATTGTTTAAAGGTAGCACTCAAGCAATTTACTTTGGAATGGCGGAGAAATACCATGTAGTAGGTAGGTATGGTGGACACAAATGGCATGAATATTGGCTCAAGGATTTTGGATGCATGAGAAGTAATTCCTCTCGATACAAGGTTTAGGCTAGCAAGGTTATTTGAAACAAACACAAGGATGAACCGGTGCAGCAAAACTCACATAAAAGACATATTGTAAACATTATACGACTCTACACCGTCTTCCTTGTTGTTCAAACTCAATACTAGGAATTATCTAGACCTTAGAGAGACCAATTATGCAAACCAAATTTTAGCAAGCTCTATGTATTTCTTCATTAATGGGTGCAAAGTATATGATGCAAGAGCTTAAACATGAACACAACAATTGCCAAGTATCACATTACCCAAGACATTTTAGAATTACTACATGTAGCATTTTCCAATTCCAACCATATAACAATTTAACGAAGAAGAAACTTCGCCATGAATATTATGAGCTAAGAACACATGTGTTCATACGGACCAGCGGAGCGTGTCTCTCTCCCACACAAGGATGAACTTATTCAGAGAACTAAGATAACAAAACAAAAACAAAAATAAAAGCACACAGACGCTCCAAGTAAAATACATAGGATGTGATGGAATAAAAATATAGTTTCACTAGAAGAAACCTGATAAGTTGTCGATGAAGAAGGGGATGCCTTGGGCATCCCCAAGCTTAGATGCTTGAGTCTTCTTAAAATATGCAGGGATGAACCACCGGGGCATCCCCAAGCTTAGACCTTTCACTCTTCTCGATCACATTATATCACCCTCTTCTATTGACCCTTGAAAACTTCTGCCACACCAAACTTCAAGCAAACTCATTAGAGGGTTAGTGCATAATCAAAAATTCACATGTTCAGAGGTGACACAATCATTCTTAACACTTCTGGACATTGCACAAAACTTCTGAAAGTTAATGGAACAAAGAAACTCATTCAACTTAACAAAAGCGGCAATGCGAAATAAAAGGCAGAATCTGTCAAAAACAGAACAGTCCGTAAAGACGAATTTTAAGATGGCACCAGACTTGCTCAAATGAAAAAACTCAAAACTAATGAAAGTTGCGTACATATCTGAGGATCACGCTCGTAAATTGGCAGATTTTTTGAATTTTCTACAGAGAACTGTGCCCAGATTCGTGACAGACAGCAATGCTGTTTCTGCGCAGCGATCCCAAATATAACATCAACTTTGACATAGAAACTTTACTTGGCACAAAAACATGATAAGGAGAGGTTGCTACAGTAGTAAACAACTTCCAAGACTCAACAAAACAAAAATTGCTGTAGTAAAATAAACACATGGGTTATCTCCCAAGAAGTTCTTTCTTTATAGCCATTAAGATGGGCTCAGCAGTTTTAATGATGCACTCGCAAGAAATAGTATTTGAGGCAAAAGAGAGCATCAAGAGGCAAATTCAAAACACATTTAAGTCTAACATGCTTCCTATGCATAGGAATCTTGTAAATAAACAAGTTCATGAAGAGCAAAGTAACAAGCATAGGAAGATAAAACAAGTGTAGCTTCAAAAATTTCAGCACATAGAGAGGTGTTTTAGTAACATGAAAATTTCTACAACCATATTTTCCTCTCTCATAATAACTTTCAGTAGCATCATGAGCAAACTCAACAATATAACTATCACATAAAGCATTCTTATCATGAGTCTCATGCATAAAATAATTACTACTCCCAACATAAGCATAATCAATTTTATTAGTTGTAGTGGGAGCAAATTCAACAAAGTAGCTATCAAATATAGGAGGTATATTGTAATCATAATCAAATTTATCCTCCATAACAGGTGGTAACAAAAGACTACTATCATTATAATCATCATAAATAGGAGGCAAAGTATCATCAAAGTAAATTTTCTCCTCAATGCTTGGGGGATTAAAAATATCATGCTCATCAAAGCCAGCTTCCCCAAGCTTAGAATTTTCCATAGCATTATCAACAATGGTGTTCAAAGCATTCATAGTAATAACATTCCCATTAGCATGCATATAAAGTTCCATGGGTTTCTTAATTCTTTCTTCAAACACATCATGTCCTAATTCAAGATAAAGTTCATAAAGATCTCTCATATTTTTGTTGTTTTCCATTATGCCTAACTAGTGTAAACAAGAAACCAAATGTCGCAATTGCAGAGTCTAAAGGAAATAGCTTCGAGTACTTACAATGGCGCCGGGAAAATAGCTTAGTAGCCGAGATCCGGAGTGTGAGTACCTTTTACCTTTCCTCCCCGGCAACGGCGCCAGAAAAGTGCTTGATGTCTACGTTCCCCTCCTTTCCTGTAGAGAGTGTTGGGCCTCCAAGTGCAGAGGTTTGTAGAACAGCAGCAAGTTTTCCCTTAAGTGGATCAGCCAAGGTTTATCGAACTCGGGGAGGAAGAGGTCAAAGATATCCCTCTCATGCAACCAACCACAAAGCAAGAAGTCTCTTGTGTCCCCAACACACCAAATAGGTGCACTAGTTCGGCGAAGAGATAGTGAAATACAGGTGGTATGAATATATATGAGCAGTAGCAACGGTGCCAGAAAATAGCTTGCTGGCGTGTAGTTGATGGTGGTAGTATTGCAGGAAGTAAACAAGCAGTAGTAACTCAGCAGTATTTAGGAATAAGGCCTAGGGATTACACTTTCACTAGTGGACACTCTCAACATTGATCACATAACAGAATAGATAAATGCATACTCTACACTTTTGTTGGATGATGAACACATTGCGTAGGATTACACGAACCCTCAATGCCGGAGTTAACAAGCTCCACAATAATGCTCATGTTTAAGTAACCTTAAGTGTAAGATAGATCAAAACGACTAAACCAAGTACTAGCATAGCATGCACCTTGTCACCTTCATGCATATGTAGGAGGAATAGATCACATCAATATTATCATAGCAATAGTTAACTTCGCAATCTACAAGAGATCATGATCATAGCATAAACCAAGTACTAACACGGTGCACGCACTGTCACCTTTGCACACATGCAGGAGGAATAAAACTACTTTAATAACACATCACTAGAGTAGCACATAGATAGTAGTGATACAAAACTCATATGAATCTCAATCATGTAAGGCAGCTCATGAGATTATTGTATTGAACTACATAGGAGAGATGAACCACATAGCTACGGTACAGCCCCGAGCCTCGATGGAGAACTACTCCCTCCTCATGGGAGCAGCAGCGGTGATGAAGATGGCGGTGGAGATGGCAGCGGTGTCGATGGAGAAGCCTTCCGGGGGCACTTCCCCGCTCCGGCGGGTGCCGGAACAGAGACTCCTGTCCCCGATCTTGGCTTCGCGACGGCGGCGGCTCTGGAACTTTTCTCGTATCGTGGCTTTTTCCGTAAGGGTTTTCGATGGGGGGCTTTATATAGGCGAAGAGGCGGCGCAGGAGGGCTGACGAGGCGGCGACACCATAGGGTGGCGCGGCCAGGGCCTGGGCCGCGCCACCATGTCATCTGGGCCCACCAGGGCCCTCCTCTGGTGGCTCTCGGGTGTTCTGGATGCTTCCGGGCAAAATAGGAACCTGGCGTTGATTTCGTCCAATTCCGAGAATATTTCCTTACTAGGATTTCTGAAACCAAAAACAGCAGAAAGGAACTGGCACTTCGGCATCTTGTTAATAGGTTAGTTCCAGAAAATGCACGAATATGACATAAAGTGTGCATAAAACATGTAGGTATCATCAATAAAGTGGCATGGAACATAAGAAATTATCGATACGTTGGAGACGTATCAGCTTTCCGCTTGCCTTGCTGTCGACGAAGCGTGGCGACGAAAACTCCCCGTCACTCGACGAAAAGCTAGAATCGACCGCTGAGAATTCCGACGAGATCGGAACTTTGAGACGGTAGGATCCTTCCTTGTTGACGCCAAATCGGAATTCTCCGAACGTCATGATGATGGGCTCCTCCAGATAGGCACATGCATCCACACGGGAGGCGGGTGAGGAATAAAATTGACTAGATCAGTTTTTTCCTGGTTACCTCGATCCATCGCATTGCTTGCCACCGACGAAGTCGACGATCTTGAACGTGCCATCGAGATCAGCTCCTTGCAACCTCTAATTCCCACAGACGGCGCCAATTGACAAAGGATTAATTTGTCAATGCCTACAGATTGTAGACTAGGGTTTTGCTAGAAGTAGAGGGCAAGTAGATCTCGAAGGTTAGGCGAAAAGTACTCGACGATTATGAAAACTAGGGTTATGTTGACAGTAGATTCGATCCTTTCTTTGTCCCTCGACTCCCCCTTATATAGGAGGCGGAGCCGAGGATTTCGTAGTACACAAGTTACAGAGTTCGGGAGGGTTTCGTACCCAACCCGTAAGATTACAAATCTCTATCTTTCCTAATACAAACTATCTTTCCTTAACACTAAATGGGCTTCCAAATCTTCTTATTCTTCGAGTCCTGGGCTTTGATTAAACCCCGGGTACCATCTTTGGCAGGCCCATTGGGGATGCCTATGTCACTGAGCGCTAACTGAAGCAAAGCCATGGGCAGCGTTATACTCACGTAGGGTTAGGTTCAGCTCGCGCGAGCCCGGATGATGTCTGCGCCACGGTAAGCAGCGCCTTGCGCGTGGCCTCCAGCTCCTCCTGAGCCTTTGCCGGGTCGATGTTCTGCGCGATGGGCGTTGCCAGCGTGTGCATCGCCGCTTGGATAGGGGTTTCCGGTGGCGCTGAAGATGCTCCCGCGGTGCCTGCGTCACGCTCCAGCGGTGGCTTTGCCGGACAAGTCGATGCCGCACGCTCAGCTCCTTCTTCTACAGCCCCTTTGCCGGCGTTGATCGCGCCAGCCATCATGACCTCCACGCTACCAGCGGCACGGCCAGCACATAGCCACCTTGGAGGATCCGGCGCCACCAGCACCGGCGAGAGGCGCGCGCACGGTGCCGAAGTAGACGCGGTGGCTGCCGAACTCGATGGTGCGGCCGTTCTGCGGGAACTTGCCGCCGTTGGCGAAGCAGCCTGCGTTGTCGTTGATGAAGTCCATGTTGTAGATGCGTTGCACGAGCGCGGACACCGTGCGCTCGCCGTTGACGTCGAGGATGCCCGCCCGAATATGAACTCCAGCAAGCGCCACTTCTAGGAGGTGGGGCTGTCGTCGTGGTGAACAGACGGATGCCATGGGATGGCTTAGTTGGGGCCGAGTTGGACGCTAGAGGATTCGGGGAGGGTTTTGGATCAAGTAGGATGAACTTCGGGTGCTTTCCTCAAGAACTTGGCCAAGGCCAGAGGTAGAAGAAGAGAGACACAACTCTTCTCTAGATCTTCTCTATTCCATGAACAAGGTTACAGGTGGTATTGTACATGAACGTATCGTCTATCTTCCGTGCCCGTGAAGGAGGCTGCCCCCTCTCCTTATATAGGGGAGAGGGTGGCTTACAGGGGAAGAAACCCTAATGGCATCTTTGAACAGACAAACTACTTTACAAAGCTACTTTATAAAGCTACTTTAATCATAGATGGCGCCGTATCTTCTTTAATCGGGAGGCTGATGTCCTCCGGCTTCTTTGGCGTCACCTTCGTCTTTTACGTCATGGCTTCGTTTAAAGTGACTTCGCTTAGCTCATCTTTGTCTTCTAGCTCCTGAAGGAATCTTTGACCAGCTTGCTCATACCGGTAGTCCGGTATCATGTTAGCTCATTCCGGCATGTCCTTCTTTGGGCATACCGGTATAGGCTTCCTTAGCCAAAAGCTTAAACCGACAGTACGGAATGAAGATCAAACCGGTATCTTGATGGCTCAAACCATCCGGTTTGGCATGCACCTTTGGCATACCGGGGGTCATCCCCCCAACAACGGCCACCCCCTCGCCCCTATAAAAGTAGGCCGCCCCGAGATGATTTCTTCACGCTCTCGACTTCCCCTCTCCCTCCTGAGCGCCCTCACACCCTCTCCCGTCCACATTGTCCACCGCCGCTCTTCAATTGCACGCCGGAGCTCCGTAACACCGCCGCAGACGCCGCCGGTGATAGCCGCCATCTCCCACGATGCCGCCGGTACCGATCGACTCGCCGTCCACACCAACACCGCCGCACACCCTCGCCGAGCCTCGCCGGGCCCTGGTTAGCTCTCCCACCCCCTAGGCTCGCCGACCAGCATGTCGGATCTCGCCGGAGACGACGGTGCACCAGCACCGTCCGATCCCTCTCTAATCGTGTGGCCCGCAACACTGCTTACCGCTTCGGCGTTTTAAATGCGCTGACAGGTGGGGTAGCCCCTGTCAGGCGGCCCGCGAGCATCGCCAGCGCAGTTGGGCCGGCCCTTTTCCCCCTCACTCGTTCTGGCCCGTTAAGTCTCCCGCCTAAGCCCAGTTAATTTGAATTTGATTTAAATCATTCAGTCAATTTCCTTACAGATGCCTTGTTCCAAATCAAATAACTGCAAATATGCTCAACCAAATTTGATGAACCTTATATTGTTGGAAAGCCAGTGAAATTCTCTATCCAACCCCACTGGATTCATATCAAGATCTATTGTAGAATTTAAATGATAAACATAACAAGACAGAGAGTTTTCAGATTTCAAATAAATTTATAAAATCAAACAAGATGAATTTTGAGGTGATTCCACCTCTCATAAATCAAATTTTATGTTGTCTAATTTAGTATGTAAGAAAATACCATAGTTGCTTCATATGATCATGGGTTAGAGCAAAGTATTGGCTATGTAGTCAAATTCTAGCTCATTTAACTATTTCAAAATTAGGGTTTCAAATCTATGAGGTGTAGCACCTCATTTAAATCATCTTCCCAAGTGGTATGAAGTAATGTGATGACCCTTGATGTATGGTCTCATGTTTGCTCACTTGAGGATATTAAATCAAATAGGATTTCAATTTGCATAAGGTATAGAACCTCATTTAAACTATGCTTCTCAAATAATAAATGGGAAGTGTTGACCTTGGTCAACATGTGACCATACCTGGTTATAAAAGATGTATCCCTATCATTTAAATCTTTGTCTCAAGTAATTCTACATGAGGTAGAGACCATGGTCTATTAACTCTCATATTGAATTATTTGATGATATTAAATCCTTACTATGTTGGTATTAAATTGCATGAGGTGCATCACCTCATTTAAATCATTTTCCCAAATGATGAGTATGAAGTGTTGACCTTGGTCAACCTGAGTTCATATATTATCATATGAGGAAATTAAATCTTAAGAAGATTCAATGAGAGGAAATTATTTCTCCCCAAACTAAAGAGAAACCCTAATCCACATCTCAATAAGAGGAAATTATTTTCCTAACACTAAGTAAGAAAACCCTAGCATAATCTTGGGTAGCAATGTTAAGTGATGATGCTAGATCATTTGTGTGAGCCCTTAAGGCTAATTAAGTCTACTTAAGTATTGTTTGGTGATTGTATCCTCGTATTCATTTATAGACGCTAGTACCGGAGACTATCAAGAGGAGGAGGTTTTCTACCAAGAGGAAGAAGAAGAGAACTTTGAGCACAACACCAACCAAGGCAAGCTAATATTCTTGCAAAGTGCGAAGCTCTACTAGAGCAAGGCACACTCACCAATTACTTTATGCTTCATCCCCTCCCAAGTTTTATTCTTACAAGATTTTACTTTGATTATTATAACTTGTTTTTATAGTTAACTTTGGTCTAGAGATAGGGTACTACAAGGGTATCAAAGTTAGCCTAGAACAATCTAAACTAGTTAGCACCCCTCATGACTAGTTGCTAGTGCTAATAAATAAAATTGACTACTTTAGATGGGAACATGTGAAATGACATGACTTTGAAAAACCTTGGAATGATGAGTCATTCTATTGAAAGATTTTGAAGGTGAATGTGAATTGTGAATGACATGGTGAACTTTACAAAAAAAACTGATGGTTGGGTTCGTATGCGATACCATTCCAATTTACAAGTACCCCCACAATACCTGATTATGGGTAGGGCTTAACTGGAAGTTTATGTATCTTAGTATGGGTTCCCTCTAAACAAGCGTCATAGGGGTTATGCCGAGGCTGCCTCCGTGGAAATGTGAACTGATGTGAAATGATGTGAAATGAGGTGAATGTCCGGCCCAAGCCCTGTGCAGTTCCCAGGCTGACTGTCTGTCTTCACTGGGAGGCCAAGCTCATGGGGAGAGGTGCCCATACTAGGGTATGTAAGTGAAAGGTTATGGTTGGTAGTCCGCACACGGATAAATCAGGGCCAGTTAACCCTGGCGGATTATTGCAAATGTTGTGGCACAAGTGTACGACCTCTGCAGAGTGAACTATTCGAATAGCCGTGTCCACGGTTACGGACGATTGGAAAGGCCATCTTGTTCCGTCATCAGACCCTTTTCAAAAATATGACTGTGGTGGTGACTTGGATTTGAAAGGTGAATGGTGACTTTGACTTGAATCACAACAGAGTTGTGGGAATGACACTAATGTTCCCACTTGAGTTAGTTAGCAAATGAAGAGGCTTTTACTAAATGCTTATGAAATAAAATTGGCTTTATGCAAATAAACTTAGAGCTTAGCACCCCCTTACTATAGTTGATAGTGCTTACATTAGTATTAGTTTGCGAGTACTTTAAAGTACTCATGGCTTTGTCCCTGGCTATTCAAATGGCCAGACTGAAGAGGAACAGCAGTACGAGGAAGATGGACAGCAGGACGTCTACGACAACTAGGACCACTCCTGACGTCAACAGTTGCTGTGGAACAGATGGACCACGACCGCTATTACTTATTCCGCTATGTGTTTTGTAAGTGATCATTAGATCAACTATGTTGTATTAAGACTGGATCATGTGATCCCTCTATGTACGACAATTACGTGTTGTAATGAATGATGTGTTGTGATATCAATCTATTATGTCTCGCAAAAACAATATTCCTGGGATTGCGATGAATGGCATAATAGGCATCTGGACTTAAAAATCCGGGTGTTGACAAGTTGGTATCAGAGCCATTGTTTGACCTTAGGAGACCCTAGTTAGAATGGACGTCCTGAAAATTTTAGTTTCAAAAACAAATAAAGTGAATATTTCTGAAAAATTATTCTCCCTCTTATCCTTGAGATCCTTTTTAAAATAAGAAACACATGCTATAATTTTCCTTGTAATCCTACCTAAAACTGTGCACACCTGATCACTTCTCTAACTTTCTCATCCTAATTGCTCACAGATGGAATACCAATGTGCATCCTATCAGCTTGGCCATGGAGGAGACCTAATGTTCGAGAAGGATTTGAAGCAACTAGTTGAATATTTAGGACGCCCGTATCCCGAGTTCTTCGGAATACCACTCAATAATCAACCGGAAAACCACCTCGGTGGGAAGTTACTGCAGATCTGAGAGGAAAGCTAGGAGCCCCAGTATGGGAAACCATGGTGTAACGGGAAAGACCTGGAAGGATGGAATAGCCAAAGCCATGCAAGAAGCAATTGCCGTCTGTGCGGACAAAATGAGAACAAGATCAAGAACACTCGCTTTGTCTACTACCCAAGACATGACCCCATGGGAAGACCACTAACCATGCCACCGCACCCGGAGATGCACTACTATGTTGCATGCCTAGACTTCCTGCTACACAAGACCCGCAAGGAGTTGGACAACGCCCGCCAAACACATTACCCATGAAGATGAAGAACCCACCATGAAGAGTAGTATCACTAAATCACTTGAGTAGGTGTGAGTTTGTATCAGGATCCCCTTGTATCGTAGAGCGATGAATGGTTCTTAAAACCAACGGTGTGTTAGATTTGTAATGTGTGATGTTTGGTATGAATGAAAAAGTGTTGTTGGTTTTTACCCCTCAACACTACTCAAGTTTTGAAACTTTTTGAACTTAACTCAAACAAACCATAGAAATTTCCCTCTTATCTTATCATCTACCTCAATCTTCAGATGGCCCCACCAACCCGCAGCGCCAACCAAGATGCAATGATGCAACTGCTGCAGACCCTGATGGCCGATAGGGAAGATCAAAGAGCTGAACGCCAAGCCAACATTGCTGCACTGCAACAGATAGCTCAGAACAATCAAGGCCATGGGAACCATTTTCATCCAGGATCAAAGCTGAAGAACTTTCAGAACACCAACCCTCCGATGTTTAGCAAGACAGAAGAACCACTTGACGCTGATGACTGGCTCCAGACAATGGAGAACAACTTAGAAGTTGCAGGAGTTGAAGCCGCAGAAAAAGTACTGTTTGCCACCCACTACCTGTCAGGACCTGCAAGAGCCTGGTGGACAAGTGCACGTGCCATGAATGCCGGACAGATGATGAATTGGGCAGACTTCAAGCTCAAGTTCAGCAAATACCATGTGCCCCAAGGACTGATCAAGAAGATGAGAGACAAGTTCCGCAAACTCAAGCAAGGAAGAATGTCTGTGGTGGAATACCGCGACAGGTTCTACTTGTCAAGGTACGCCCGGATGAGACCGACACCAATGAGAAGAGGAAGGAGAGATTTCTGAATGGACTGCATGACGAGATGCAAACTGTGTTAGTGAACATTCCATTCGCTGACATGGAAGCCCTTGTGGACTCAGCCATACAGATGGAAGGGAAGCTGCATCAAGCCAACGAGAACCGCAAGAGAAGAATGATGAACCAGAATGGACCCCACCATACACAGAAGCACCGCAACAACTCAACTGGAGGATTTGCCTCAAGATACAACAAGCCACCTGCTCAGACTTACTGCCCAAACTACTCCAACCATAATGGAGGAACCCCGAAGCCCGGAGGTTACAACAACAACAATAGCAACAACAACAACAACAACAACAACAACAACAACAGCACCAACAACCACAACCACAACCACCCCAATGGTAACAACAACAACCCCAATACTGCCCCGGTGGAAGCAACTGTCCCTGTCACCCCAAAAGACAAGTCAACCGTGAACTGCTATGAATGTGGAGTTGTGGGTCACTACTCCAATGAGTGCCCCAAGAAGCTTGCGAGATTGCCGCCAATACCGCTGCACCTGCTCAACAACAGCGCTTCGCAGTTAAAAGAACCAGAAAAACCGCAAAGGCCGCCTCTACCACATGAATGCAGCAGAAGCACAGGAAGCACCTCAGGCCATGCCAAGTATGTTTTCCTGTTAATCCAATTTCCCAATCTCTCTTAGGAACCTAATTTTTCTTAAAATCTCGGGACGAGATTTGTTTAAGGGAAGGGTTTGTAACATCCCAAATTTTTTAAAAACAAAGAAGAAAATGAATTTCCTTTTTCCAAAAATGTGAACCAACAAAAACTTTTCTGAATATGATGCTATGCATAGTGCTCACACCCAATACTTGTGATATTGCCATGATTGTTTGTTTATTACATTGAACATAATTCCAAAACCTAAACCCTAACCTTCTCAAAACTAAATAGGATCAAATAAGAAGGAATTAAAATAAAATAAAAAGACATATGTGGGCATATAGCCCTAGTATGCACATCTTGACTAATGCCCTTCTTACTTTTTTAAATAGTGGTGCACCATTGTGATACCCCACTAAACCCTAAACCTCACCCCTCTTCTCAGCATCCATTATAAACAAAATAAAAAGAAATGAAATTAAATAAGAAAAGGGCATATGTGCCTATGGCTATTTTTGGTAAAACTTTTACCTAGGCTTTTCTACCTTTATTAGAGGTTTTGAAGACATCCACAAACCTAACCTAGTACTTACCCACCAAATCAAGTGAGAAACAAAAATAAAATAAACATATGCATAGAGGCATATGTGGCACATAGCCATATTACCAAAACTGGACCTAAGCACCTCTACCTTGCCCAAATGGTTTTAAACCAACACTAAACCTCATATAACCCTAAATGAACCCTACACCATGCCCTTTGATCAAATAAAAAGAAAAGGAAATAAAAATAGAAATACACATATGAGCCTAAGACTATATTTGAAAACTAGGTCTAAGACATGATCTACCTTTGCTAGAGGGTTTGGAAATATTAAGGAATCTTACCTAGTACTCAACCAAGCCAATCCAAGTTGAAACAAAACAAAATAAAGAAAATTTCAAAATATCCATAGAGGCACATGAGGAGAAATGGCCAAAAATACAAATTTGAGCAAAAGGCCACCAAACTTGTTTCCATTGCTTAGATTATTTTCTTATATCCTTTTAAACCTCAACCACATCAATGGGGTCAAGAAAAAACCAAATCAATTTGAAAATAAAAGGATTTTCCTATACATATATGTGGCTATGGCCAATTTTGAGAATCTTTAACCTAGACCCTTTTGGATTGCACCATTGATTAGAGATGGTTACTAAACACTTATAAACACTTTTGGAAACAAAGAAACTCAAATCAAATTGAAAACAAATGCAAATTCCAATTCACATGCAATATGGTCACTTGTGACAATTTTAGTCTGATGCCATCTTTGAGCCCCTGGTTTGGAAGTTTTTCTAAACTAAACTTTGCCCAATCTTTGCACCTCATCCAAGACAACATCAAGGTGAACAATTTTGCTCAAAACAACCCCTGCAAATTCTTTCTCAAATTCGAATGAGGATCAAGCCAAGTTGCAACTATGAAACAACTTTAAGATCATACACACTTTGTGATTTTGCAATTCAACTTAATTTTGAGCACCACCACCACAACTATACTTCAAATATTATATGATAACACTCCACCAAAATTCATTGAGAAATTTGAAAGTTGATTTCTTTCGGCCATTAACACAAGCACCTTATGTGCACCATTTCACCAACTCCCTATATCTAAAAACCCATTGGATCTTGGCCTAAACCAGCAAGCTCTGGTCATCAAATGTACTCTCCAGTACCCCCTCTTGCATGACAACCACAAGAGACACCCAGAGGTACACCCTTACATCATCTTGCAACCATGCCGAGTATGTCATGCACACTCACCTGCCCAAACCCTCTCTGGTCAACTCTCCCGTGCCTAACCATGTCCCCTCTCTTCTCCTCACTCCACTTGACATGCTGGTACCCTCTAACGACCGAGACACGCTCTACACTGGCCGCCCCGTACGCGCCCAGACACGCCCAGCACATGCCAGGACGCGCACGGACACCCACCGGAGCGCGCCAGTTCGTCGCCCGTTCCCGTCAACGCTGACCACGCCTCGCCTTCTCCCTCTCTCCTACGCACGCACCACGGTACCCTCTACCTCCTGGACATCGCCATTGGCTCGCCGTCGCCCTGTAGATGACGACACGGTCGACGTCCGCCGCCACTGTCCGCCAGTGCACGATGATCGCCTGCCCGCCTCCGTCAGCCCCTGTCCTCGCCATGACGCGCGACCAGTCCGCGGTGACATCGCCAACCCGACGCACCCCGTACTTTGCCCTTTAGCGACCCCTAGCATCGTCGCCATGATCAACTGCCCTGCTCGCCAGGCCACCCCCTCGCCCCTATAAAAGTAGGCCGCCCCGAGATGATTTCTTCACGCTCTCGACTTCCCCTCTCCCTCCTGAGCGCCCTCGCACCCTCTCCCGTCCACATTGTCCACCGTCGCTCTTCAATTGCACGCCGGAGCTCCGTAACACCGCCGCAGACGCCGCCGGTGATAGCCGCCATCTCCCACGACGCCGCCGGTACCGATCGACTCGACGTCCACGCCAACACCGCCGCACACCCTCGCCGAGCCTCGCCGGGCCCTGGTTAGCTCTCCCACCCCCTAGGCTCGCCGACCAGCACGCCGGATCTCGCCGGAGACGACGGTGCACCAACACTGTCTGATCCCTCTCTAATCGTGCGGCCCGCAGCACTGCTTACCGCTTCGGCGTTTTAAACGCGCTGACAGGTGGGGTAGCCCCTGTCAGGCGGCCCGCGAGCATCGCCAGCGCAGTTGGGCCGGCCCTTTTCCCCCTCACTCGTTCTGGCCCGTTAAATCTCCCGCCTAAGCCCAGTTAATTTGAATTTGATTTAAATCATTCAGTCAATTTCCTTACAGATGCCTTGTTCCAAATCAAATAACTGCAAATCTGCTCAACCAAATTTGATGAACCTTATATTGTTGGAAAGCCAGTGAAATGCTCTATCCAACCCCACTGGATTCATATCAAGATCTATTGTAGAATTTAAATGATAAGCATAACAAGACAGAGAGTTTTCAGATTTTAAATAAATTTATAAAATCAAACAAGATGAATTTTGAGGTAATTCCACCTCTCATAAATCAAATTTTATGTTGTCTAATTTAGTATGTAAGAAAATACCATAGTTGCTTCATATGATCATGGGTTAGAGCAAAGTATTGGCTATGTAGTCAAATTCTAGCTCATTTAACTATTTCAAAATTAGGGTTTCAAATCTATGAGGTGTAGCACCTCATTTAAATCATCTTCCCAAGTGGTATGAAGTAATGTGATGACCCTTGATGTATGGTATCATGTTTGCTCACTTGAGGATATTAAATCAAATAGGATTTCAATTTGCATAAGGTATATAACCTCATTTAAACTATGCTTCTCAAATAATAAATGGGAAGTGTTGACCTTGGTCAACATGTGACCATACCTGGTTATATGAGATGTATCCCTATCATTTAAATCTTGGTCTCAAGTAATTCTACATGAGGTAGAGACCATGGTCTATTAACTCTCATATTGAATTATTTGATGATATTAAATCCTTACTATGTTGGTATTAAATTGCATGAGGTGCATCACCTCATTTAAATCATTTTCCCAAATGATGAGTATGAAGTGTTGACCTTGGTCAACCGAAGTTCATATATTATCATATGAGGAAATTAAATCTTAAGAAGATTCAATGAGAGGAAATTATTTCTCCTCAAACTAAAGAGAAACCCTAATCCACATCTCAATAAGAGGAAATTATTTTCCTAACACTAAGTAAGAAAACCCTAGCATAATCTTGGGTAGCAATGTTAAGTGATGATGCTAGATCATTTGTGTGAGCCCTTAAGGCTAATTAAGTCTACTTAAGTATTGTTTGGTGATTGTATCCTCGTATTCGTTTATAGACGCTAGTACCGGAGACTATCAAGAGGAGGAGGTTTTCTACCAAGAGGAAGAAGAAGAGAACTTTGAGCACAACACCAACCAAGGCAAGCTAATATTCTTGCAAAGTGCAAAGCTCTACTAGAGCAAGGCACACTCACCAATTACTTTATGCTTCATGATCCCCTCCCAAGTTTTATTCTTACAAGATTTTACTTTGATTATTATAACTTGTTTTTATAGTTAACTTTGGTCTAGAGATAGGGTACTACAAGGGTATCAAAGTTAGCCTAGAACAATCTAAACTAGTTAGCACCCCTCATGACTAGTTGCTAGTGCTAATAAATAAAATTGACTACTTTAGATGGGAACATGTGAAATGACATGACTTTGAAAAACCTTGGAATGATGAGTCATTCTATTGAAAGATTTTGAAGGTAAATGTGAATTGTGAATGACATGGTGAACTTTACAAAAAACTGATGGTTGGGTTCGGATGCGATACCATTCCAATTTTACAAGTACCCCCACAATACCTGATTATGGGTAGGGCTTAACCGGAAGTTTATGTATCTTAGTATGGGTTCCCTCTAAACAAGCGTCATAGGGGTTATGCCGAGGCTGCCTCCGTGGAAATGTGAACTGATGTGAAATGACGTGAAATGAGGTGAATGTCCGCCCAAGCCCTGTGCAGTTCCTGACTGTCTGTCTTCACTGGGAGGCCAAGCTCATGGGGAGAGGTGCCTATACTAGGGTATGTAAGTGAAAGGTTATGGTTGGTAGTCCGCACACGGAGTATGATAAATCAGGGCCAGTTAACCCTGACGGATTATTGCAAATGTTGTGGCACAAGTGTACGACATCTGCAGAGTGTAGAACTATTCGAATAGCCGTGTCCACGGTTACGGACGATTGGAAAGGCCATACCGTTCCGTCATCAGACCCTTTTCAAAAATATGACCTGTGACTGGTGACTTGGATTTGAAAGGTGAATGGTGACTTTGACTTGAATCACAACAGAGTTGTGGGAATGACACTAATGTTCCCACTTGAGTTAGTTAGCAAATGAAGAGGCTTTTACTAAATGCTTATGAAATAAAATTGGCTTTATGCAAATAAACTTAGAGCTTAGCACCCCTTACTATAGTTGATAGTGCTTACATTAGTATTAGTTTGCGAGTACTTTAAAGTACTCATGGCTTTGTCCCTGGCTATTCAAATGGCCGACTATGAAGAGGAACAGTACGAGGAAGATGGACAGCAGGATGTCTACGACAACTAGGACCACTCCTGACGTCAACAGTTGCCGTGGAACAGATGGACCACGACCGCTATTACTTCGCTTCCGCTATGTGTTTTGTAAGTGATCATTAGATCAACTATGTTGTATTAAGACTGGATCATGTGATCCCTCTTTGTAAGACAATTACGTGTTGTAATGAATGATGTGTTGTGATATCAATCTATTATGTCTCGCAAAAACAATATTCCTGGGATTGCGATGATTGGCATAATAGGCATCTGGACTTAAAAATCCGGATGTTGACAGTGAACCACCATCGGTCCATTTTTTGCTTCGTTCATGAGAACGTGGGAATCACCACCACTTGAGCATTGGGCTGTGGATGTGTTACCACTCCGGAAAGCAACTCACCGCCCTTGGTTCTTGCTACCGGTTGCATGCAGAAGGCACCTTTCCAGGCGTGTACATCATAGGTGGTCTCATGCCGTTGCATCGACTGTCAAGTTGCTGCAACGTCTCCCCGCTTGGGTCATAGCTCACTTCATGTGTTCATCTTCGTTTTCCCCGAGCACAGATGTCCTTGGCCACCACCACACTTCCTCCATAGGTGTGGGTGATCAGCATCTGTATATGGACTTCATCACGACGTCGGGTTCTTCCAACCCTATTTAAGTGTCGCATATGCGTTCCTACACACATTATGCATGGCTACTTTAGGAAATCAAATTTTGAGTTGACTACACTTTCGTCTACATCCACTACAACTTCGTAGCCACTGTCATCGTCTCAACCCTGACTACACCTTCACATCTTCGACTATCCGGGCATGCACCGGCAATGTCCTTCACCACTATGAAGTATCGGGTCCTCCTCTGCTAGTCTCTCTGACTTGGCCAAAAGTTCGCAATGGTCACGTTGGGTCTTACCTACACCATCGTATGCCTTCGGCCCGACGTATCCCTAGACTTGGCAAACTCGGTGGCTCCTTGTGTGCGACGGATTTGACAATATCATCTTCGGCATCGACACCCTGTTCAACGGCTGCCCTGGTCAAGTCCTTGTCTTTATCATCCGCGCACACTAGCGTCCATGACTCCACGGCACTTACCTGCACTCACGGGTTCACGTATCGCCCAACGCTCTTGGTTACCTCGACAACGAAACAAAGGGCTATCGCCTCTCCTGAGCACCTCACCACATTCCTCTATGAGCTAAGCCATCCACGATGGGGCACCTCCATGTTGGGGTTAACTCTTGACATTCTTGGATATACCGGAGATTTGATCATTTTTTAGAGTTATCAGATGGACGGTCGTTATTGACCTGATTGCGATGTCCTGATTTGATCGAACGGCCCAAAACACGTACGCTCCTAGCAAGCGTCACTACCTCGGCTTTGTCAAGTTTGAGACCACAAACATACAGTAGCGTATGGGGCAATCCAGCCGTCCAGGTTGGCAGTCCCGGGTGAGTGTGTATATAAGGGTGCCGCTTGGCGATCTTGCATGATAACTCACCAAGCAGGCAGGCAGGCGTACCAGGCCATCGGTGCTCGATACATATAGCCATCCATCCAGTCGAGGCAGTTAGTTGAGAGGGTCACATGGAACTCGCCGGGAAATGGAGGAAAGTGATGCCTTACCTGGCCATGGTCTTCCTCCAGTTCGGCTTCGCCGGCCTCTTCCTCATCTCCGTCGCCTCGTTGCGGCAGGGCATGAGCCACTACGTCCTCGTCGTCTACCGGAATGCCGTCGCCGCCGTCGTCATGGCGCCCTTCGCGCTATGGTTTGAGAGGTTGTTATTAGCTCTGATTCGTGCATCGTCCCTATAGCTAGCTTCTCACTGATCACCATGCATTTTTTAAATCGTTAAACTCGTCTATTTGATCATCTCTGTGCTAGCTTTAGCTTTATTTTCATTTTTCGATAAAGTTTAGCTTTATTTTCATGTGGATAGCATGTATTTAAGTTATTGGTGTGCATCCATTCCATGGTGGTGCTTAACTATATGGTTAAGTTAGTCAAATTGGTTACTCGAGTAGTACGATGTGCTTTGGAGGAGTTCTGTTTTGTGATCGATTCGAAAGTTGTGCTCTGTTATGTTCAGTTTGCAGGAAATATCATTTTGATTTTGTAGGCAAACAAAGATGTCCAAAAATGGTACAAGCTAGGCTTAAGTACTGATGGGAACAACACTAAGGTTCCTAGCAGATATTTGCATACCGTAGATAATTTGCCGTCTTCTAAAAATATATTATACAAAGTTTATGCTCATCAATTAATTTTAAAAATGTTGACATGTACGTCTAAATGGATGTGGCTTGAAATAACGCAAATGTGTAACAGGTTTTAAAAGGGTTTATGCTAATTCTTGCATTACCTTTCTGTGTATAGTGTGTCTGGTAATACACAATAGATAATTATATTGTCAATCTTCACAACAATTAAGTACTCTTAATTGAGCTTGGTGAATTAGCTTGAATGTGAAGCACTTGTGACCATGCATATTCAGAAGCAACTATAAGAACAGTAGGAGTTCCCTTTGTCCCTCGTTGTCAACTTTTCGTTGAACAGTAGCAGACAAAGTGACTTGTCCCATAACACCATGTCTACTCTTCTTTTGGCGTGACAGGAAAACAAGGGCCAAAATGACCCTCTCACTGTTCTACAAGGTCCTCGCGCTGGCGCTACTTGAGTAATGATCGATTTCCATGTAATAATGCATTTAATTCACGGTGCCTTTCCTTGATCCATCCTCACAGTTGTTTTCTCCAATTGTTCAAGGCCTGTGCTTGACCAGAACTTCTTCTACATGGGAGCCAATAGCACGTCGGCGAGCTTCTCGTCGGCGCTCACCAACATATTGCCTGCCGTAACATTTGTAAACGCCATACTACTCAGGTGAAACTCCAAACAAGTCGGTTTCTCCGTTTTAAGAATCTTGTGCTTAAGTTTGTGATGAAATTGACTGCCAATAACATGTTATACAACATAGGATGGAGAGAATAAACATCAGGGAGCGGCGGAGCCAGGCGAAGATCGCCGGCACTCTGATCACTGTCGGGGGAGCGTTGCTCATGATACTCTTCAGCGGCCCCGTGGTCAGCTTCCCGTGGACGAAGCACTCCGCCGGCCACGCCATCGCGGACAGCGCCAGCCACAGCAGCGGCCGCTGGCTCATGGGCATCTTCATGATCCTACTGAGCTGCTTCTGCTGGTCCGCCTTCTTCATACTCCAGGTCAAGTCACGCTCTTCTCTTGCCTTCTGTTTCAGTTGTATATCTATTGCAAGTTTGCAACTGCGGAGATATATATTGTGAAGTCACACTTTCTCTTGTCAACTGCATATATATATCTTGGTGGTGAGAAATTACTAAATCGATTTGGTTTGTGATTTTCAGTCGCACACGCTGAGGAGTTACCCGTCGGAGCTGTCCCTGACGACGTTGATATGCGGCATGGGGGTGATGCAGAGCGGCGCGGTGGCGCTGGTGATGGAGCATGACATGAAGGCCTGGGCCATCGGCTTCGACATGAGGCTCTTCACCGCCGTCTACTCTGTAAGTTGGCACCAAGTTGAAACGACGAATTATTTACTCCTGTGGCTGGCTATGGTGAATAATGGTTGCTGTGCGCTTATATAATTAACAAACTGCAGGGGATCATGTGTTCTGGGGTTGCTTACTATGTGCAAGGGATAGTGATCCAGGAGAGGGGCCCGGTGTTCGTCACTGCTTTCAGCCCTCTCTGCATGATCATAGTCACCGTGCTAGGCTCTTTCATTCTCTCCGAGGTGATCACACTGGGAAGGTATCTTACATCTACATGTTTCACACTGCGAAATAAAATCTATACTCTGTTTTCTATACGATGGCTACTGATCCATTCACTGATGTAGGATTATTGGCGCTATGGTTATTGTTGTCGGTGTCTACGCTCTCATCTGGGGCAAGAGCAACGATCATGTGAACCAAGTTGAGAGAGACGACGATTTTGAGAAGCACAAAGCTTTTGAGCTACCGTTTACTACGACAAGCATTACCAAGGAAAACAACCTCGATCGCATTTGACAGACACTAAAGCTGCATGCCACTATGCAGAGTTTCAGGACGGCTTCCTTTCCTTGCACATGTACTCTAGCTGTGTACTCTTGACTTATTTGGGTTGATGTAACTTTAGCTTGTCACTCATTATACATATCCACGGAGCAGTAAATAAAATCTGTGCGTGTTTTGTTCACACATCACACTAGCTAGTGCTTATCACTTGACCTGCAATACACCTAAGTTTCGACGCATTGTACCTACTCTGTTATACCGTAATAATAATAATACATATATTGATATTTTTTCACTTGTAGATTCTGAGTATACTCCTTCTTCGAGCTACCACGTATAGATATCAATCACTTGCAGCAGAGGTTAGGTGTAAACTTCTTTGTATCGTGCCCTCGTGATGCTCTTTTTTTTTTCTTGAGAACACAGTACTAAGCATACACTCATAAACACACATATACACTCACTCATATGAACGTACCCTATGAGCACCTTTGAGAAACCGAGCCAGCATATCTTGAGGTTGAGTATAATAAAGTGTTCTTTATAAAAAAAGAAGATACAAATCACTTGCCACCACGTGTAGATATCAATCACTTGCCACAACACTCTGACAACTTGCTATTCAACACTTTTTCTTGCCGCCAGAGGAAAGAAATAAGCCTAGGAAATTTATATGGATCTCTACTGTATGCAGCAGAAGTGGCAATGACCCGAGGGCGGAATTCAGGCACTCCCCTTGGTTGCAAGTGCTAAAGCCAGAGGACATATCCCCAACCCTGTAAAATCCAAAAAAAAGTAGCATCTCCAAAGCCATGCAAGAAAATTATTGGGTACAGAAGAGCAATATCATGCGGGGTCTCTCCGTCCAACACATTCTAGTCCCTTTGAACCGAGCTTCAACAAGTGCACCTAGATGTAAACCCCGGACATAATCCCTTGGAATCTCACGACCGGTCATGAATATCCATCCTCGGCCTACAAGATCCAATTTGAGGGTAACATCGCCACCCCTACGAAACCAAAGATTTGGAACAATTAGGATCCTCTCCGAAGTGTAAGTTTCTTTACTGTTAAATTAAAATCGGACGTAGGCCATTTTGAGAACCAACTCGAGGTTGGGTGGTTAGGAGGGTGGTTGTACCTCCAGCCCACCAGAGTTCAAACCCCAGGTTTGACATCTGTGTGTCTCATAAAGCGGAATATTCATTCAGTGGGAGGCGACGTTCCCGTCGACAGCGAGGCGCCTGTGGTGACTTCGTTAATTTCAAGATCCAATCTGCCGGCTCATTATTTCGGAGGTACTCATAGGGATAGGGTGTGCGTGTGTGCGTTCATAGGGGTGAGTGTATGCGCGTGTATGTGAGCGCCTACGTTTGTACTGTGTTTCTAAAAAAAATGACGTAGGCCATTTTTTATTGGGGAATTAACCCATGGTCCCTCCTATATAGGTGGTTCAACGGTTCCTTGTTCTGCAGTTTAGCCCCTCACTTGCCGTCTTAAATGGAAGATTCAAAGATCTCAGATTTAATAAATTAATAAGAGCATGTTTGGATTTCAGACGACTTAGACTTAACTAAATTTTAGTCACGTGATATCATCAACTCTCGGTTACAACCTAGTTGAAACTCTTAGGCTAGCACGAATGTTAAAGCAAATTCAACGGTATGAATTTTCTTTAGTCACAACACACTTGCAACTAGGGAAATCTCAGTTGCAGTCTATTTGCAACTAGAAAAATCTCAGTTGCAACCTACTTGCAACTAGAAAAATCTCAGTTGCAACCTACTTGCAACTAGAGAAATCCTAGTTGCAACCCATACCAGCACAAATCACAAGACAAATCTAATAGCTAAGGAATCGACTTAGACATAACAAAAATTAGGAGCCTAATTTCTAGCAAAACTAAATTAATAAAGTCCAAAGCGGCCACCAGTGCAACGACCCAAAAATTGTTAGAGCGTCTCTATTCGCGTCCCCCAACGATGTCGTGCAGAAGCGCCAAATCGATCGTTTGGGGATGTTGTCATGTGGTGCCGTCTATAGGGCGCATATGTTCCCACTCGCGCCACCCAAACGCGGCCCCAAATAGTTTTTTTTATGTTTTTTTCAATTCTTTAAGCATTTGAAGTTTTGAACACACAACCAATTAAACACACAAATAAATATGTTTGATAATATTGTTGTTTGTAGCTGAAAATAAAACATACAATGAATCAAATAATTTGGAGCTCAACTTGATCAAGCCGCTAACACATTTGATGACTCTCCTTTAAGCCTCCACAGATACTCTATGACATCATCTTGCAATTGCTGATGAGTATTTGAGTCACAGATTTCTACATGCATGCCCATGAAATCAACAAAATCCGCAGCCTGGTGATCGATATCCGTAAGAGGACCCTGACACTTATAGGTACCAACATAGTCATTTGCTTGACTCTTGCGGTCACTCTTGATGACTATGTTGTGCATGATCACACAATCATGCGTCACCTCCCACATTTGATCCCGACACCAGATAAGAGCAGGGTACCGAACAATAGCAAAACGAGATTGGAGCACACCAACTACCCGCTCGACATTCTTCCTACAACTCTCGCAACATTCTGCAAAGTCGAACTTCTTCTGACCAAGAGGCTCGGATATTATTTTGATAAATGTAGCACATTTTATTGATGGATCAGCATCTTATCGTCGTTGTCCATGGCTAAGAGGCAAAATAAATTGTTAATGAAACCAGCGACGGTAAGAGAGACGTAACCATGAGCAGCGGCGCCTACCAAACAAACAGTCGAACATCTTGGGTGCGCAGTGGGCGGCTAGTGAGTCGATAAACAGCCGGCAGAGAAAAGGACGATTGGGTGACGGGATGCATTGTAGAAGCCGGCAGAGGGGGCAGGCCCGGCTAGAGTAGGGCCGGGGTTGGTTCGGCAGTGGAGGCGGACGACGAGGGAGCACGTGGTGGTGCTTAGCAGAGGAACCAGGACGCTGCTAACCTGCTGCGGTGCTGTGTGTGTCGAGCTGACTAGGCGCGAGGGTGACTTCTTTTGGGTTTGTGCTTCTGCATAAGCCAGCTTATAGAAAATGGTGGGGGGGACTGCGGTGGGAAGAAGCTACTACAAATTGGTTTCTCCCATTCTTTTGGGCTTCTAAAATTTGGCTTATTTGATGTGTTAAGTTGTAAAATATCTATAATACCCCCATATTTACCATATTTAAGTGCTTTAATAATAATTGATGGTGACATCTGTAGGCTAGTTTTTTTGGGTGTGAAACGAGCTAAAATTGAATAAAAAATTAGTATAAAAAATCAGATGATTATAGAAACATGTTGTGTAGTACAATTTGAGTACATACAAAAAAAAAACCTTCAGTATAGAACTCCAAATTCGTGCACCGCATTGCTTGAACTACCGGCAAATCATTCGCAAAAAGAAAAGAACTACAGGCAAATCTGTTCTCACGGTATTGCTTCAAGTGATCCCTGGAGAACGAGCTCCAATTGCTTCAACTACCGGCAAATCGATTCTCACTGTACCCATGTAGAGTACGAGCTCCAAATTCGCGGCACTGACGAGCTCGATCGAGGAAGCAGGGTCGAGGTGGTGGTGAGGTATCACGCTGGCAGGGGAGGTCGCGCTTCGGGAGTTCGACGGCGACGGTCAACCGGCGGGGGCGAAGTGGCTAGCTCGTCCTGGACGCCGATCTGCAGGTGGAGAGGCTGGCGACGGGATCTGCTGGGCGCTAGAACGAGTAGCGAATGCGGCGGGGAAGGTGGCTGGGCGTGCGCTGCTGGGGCGGCGGAGCAGGCGGCGGGTCCGGCGAGAAGCGACGGCGGCGGCAACACGGAACAGCCATGGAAGCGATGCGAGTCAGAGGAGCTTTCCTTTTGACTTGTCCGTCCAAACGTTTCCTTCGGAATGGCATATTTCCGTAAATTAAGTCAACCATAGGGGCAGCTCAGCGTACCGATTCGGTTTAGAACGCAGAAGCTCGGGAAACTCTCGAGAAGTAGGTCGCGACCAGTTTTTGGATATAGAAGAAAGTTGGGCTTCTCGGTAGGAATAAGCTAGGTAGAAGCTGGAGACTTCTTTTGGGCTTCAGCTGTGCACCACCTCGAAGCTGTCCTAGAAGCCCAAAAGAAGTCACCTAGGCGTTTGCCAGCGACCTTTGCTAGCTGCAAGGGAAACCTCGGTGCCTCACAGTGGCGGGTCCGACAACTTCGACGAGGAACCAAAGTCGTGCGAGGAGAGGATGCTGTCGCCGCAGATGCGGAGAGAACTTTGCAAATTGGTGAAATTGAGGATTTGCATATTTGCCACAAATTTTATTGATATATTTGTCACACCATTTGTATGCAAAAAATTTCAAATTGATTAGTTCATCATGTACGGGTTGAGTTGCCTGTGGCTGGAAATCAGTGAAAACATGCACACTGTCAGGCACCGAGGCACCGAGGTTTCATCATGAACGGGTTGATCGATGTGATACTACCCACGAATTTTTCACATGTCTCAGAACAAGGTATCAAAAGTAGCATGACCAAAAGTGAACCAATCATTTACACAATATCCAACGAGAAAAGAAACTGGACAATTACGTGGCAACGCACTTTTTTAACTAGTTGGAGGTAAAGCCTCCAGCTACCCAGATTTGCTATTGTTTCCTATGGTTGTTCTCTTGTCCCCAAGAATGTACAAGACAGGCCTGACTCGGCAGGGCAATAAGATGCCAACAGAGACGACTGTCGAAATCCTTGAAAAGCATCCCGCCCTCCAGCCGCAAGTTGTTGCTCAACCAATCAAGCCAGGTATCTGTAGGTGTTGGCCGTCTCCAGGTCACGTTCCAAGTATTCCCTGCTGATAAGATCCTCAATCCTCCTCTTTATGATCTTGATATCAGGCTGCAGCACAGACAATTAAACATTTATTACTATCAAAGCACAACAGACAAATGCACAAAGCTGAATTCACTAGAGGGAGAGTTTCATCAAAGAACCTTGAACATGCGGCTGAGCTGCTCGACGCATTCTGTTACAAGCTGTTGATGGCTCATGACCTTGCGGCTCTTCATAATGCGCACAATGCTTGCATCGATTGAGAACCTCCTGTCCTTGTTCACATCCTCGATAACCTTTTTCTTCTCGTCAGTTGGAGGAAGGGGTACCTGCACACAACCAAATTGATGTCACAAACTCCAAAGGACCAGAGCAACAGCAAGAAACAAACCCGGGAAACTGAAATTAGGAAATGCACCTTTATCCTCCGCATCTTGTCAGTGAATTTGTCGTTGAACTGAAACATGTCACTCGGAGAAATTGTTCGGTTACTTGGCTCTTTGTCAAGAATCTTGTACTTGGCACACGAGAGCGAATGGAGCAGGCGCACAGCGTCGTCATCAGGAAGGTTTAGTTGCGTCACAATGTCAGAGTAACTTAGTCTATCAGCTTCGTTGAACAGCAGCAGAAGTGCAGCCTGGCCAAAACAAGGAAAGGTTAGGAAAAGTAATATTATGCTCTAAAAGAAGCTACGAGAGGTTCTACTTCAAGAATATAGATCCTACCTGATATGTAGTGACAATCAGCTCGACAGGTCTTGCCTCAAACCTTGCAATGATGTTGCAACTTCCCATGGAATAGATCCAATTAAGCTTTCTGTGTTTCTGGTTCTCGTTATAGAAGTTCTTGTAAAGCTCCACACATTTGATCTGAAACCGTGGAAATAAAGTTAGAAGGATCCAGTACATGGGCTAGCTAGGAAAAAGTATGACATCACAATGTAAATCAGGTCATTTACATAGTTTGGACAGTTAAGACTATTATCACTACGGAGTTCAGACTCTAGCTGGTATAAAATATATATAATTATATAATAAATCAGTGCACATACCATTTCCGTAGGAAGGTTTATGTTAAAGGTTTTGTAACTTGGCCAAAATCCTGTTGTCAGAACGGTAACACTCAAGTCCACCCTGGGACATGATTCTGGCCAAGGGTCCATATATGCTTCAAACTTTGTCTGACGCTCTCTTGCAGTTGCTATATCAGTGAGCATTCCCTCCATTTTTGAAGTAAACTGTCCCCCGAAGTACTGCTTTAGCTTCGAAAGAAGGCTTAGCTCATGGTCGTTATTGGCACTCCTATCAAAGAGTAATCTCTTTCCAAGCTTTTTCCTGCAACACATTTTTTTCAAGTAGATTTCAATCTTCAGAATCATATTACATATTTAATGCAACACTCCAACCAATAGAAAATTACCAACCTGTGAAACTCAACAAAGAGATCCTTATCGCTGATGTATGTGAGAATGTTCACAACCTGGGGAGAGTGGAGTTTCAGAATTAAGCAGAACAAATTGGAAATTTGGGAGGAACAGAATCGCAGCAACAGTACCTTGTCAAGGGTCTCTTCTACAGCTTCATCACTTAGCTTTTCACTTCCACCTTTCCGTAAGATGTTATCACAGAATGCTGCAAGCGATTCAGCACTACTGCAACCAGCAACATCTTTGTTGCAGAAAAGTTCAAACGCCTCCTTAAGAGCCTGAGCAGAGATATAGTGTGGCAAACACATTAGCTCTGGTTTAGGCAGGAAATTAAGTTGAAATGAGAAGAGTATGATACTCCCTGCCGATCTACAATAAGTGTGGCACTTATTATGGATCGGATGGAGTATTAGAAATATTGAACTACCGAACCTTGTGAAATGCTGTCTGGTTTTGGAAACAGTTGGTGATATATGTTAGATGTTTCTGGTGGAGCTCGATAGCTTTCCGGACAAAATCCTAAAATCAGCAATAAACCATTAGGAATAACAGCAAAAAATCACCAGAAGATAGTGAACAGCGAAGCTATATCAAACACTGACCTGCTCCTGCGAACCTGCTACTTCCTTCCTCTCAGTCTGTACATACGAATTGTCTAAATTGGTTAGATAAATGTTGTGCATCATGTGACTTCTCACTAAAAGTAGTTCTATATAGAAAGGAAAGCCTTGTGCACGATGAACAACGAAAATTTCCACGCACGTACAATGCATGCTAAACTGCTAATCAGCTAGATCGTTTAATTGGCATATGAGATGGCAATTTAACAGTAAATCTGTCAAACATGTCCAAGCTAAATATACTGAATCTTGAAACAAATACTCCACATTATGAAGATTAATTAAGGAATGATATTTGATAATCCACCAATATTGTAATAACAGTTCAGACCAAGAGTATTATGGAATGATATTTAATAATCTAATAATGTCGATTATAATAATCTAAATGAGATTCGGAACATCGAAATTCCGTTATACATTATTCAAGTGATGTACTAAGAGTCCTCACACTCATCCTTGAAACAAACACAACTAAGTCTAGAGTATTTACAGCACGGTTATTGCACATTTCTACACAAGAACATGAATATGCAGACGAAATCAAGGTCTAACACAAATACGATACAGAACAGAGAGGGGATACATAGATGATTCACCTTTCTGCTGTTGGCAGCATCAGTTACATGTTTTATCAAGGACATGCCCTCTTCATTGATATGCTACATAGAAGTAAGCATACTGATCAGATACAGTTATTTTATGGGTTCAAAGCATTTAAGCATATGGTGAGGCATTTATTCAATACCTCCTTAAATATTTGTGATACTTGAGACAGACCGCCGTCCATCTTAGAAAAGAGTCTATACATCCTTGACAGATCCTCAGTCTACAGCAAAATAAGATGGGCAGCAAATTTTAATAAATCCATTTACACGTTTGAAGAATGAAGGCATAAATAAGTTTCCAACCAAACCTTTCCGTCTAAAAGCAGCACCCTGCATCCAGAGTTCTCCTTGTTCAGAATTTGTTCGGCTCGCTTACTTATGAGCTCTGACAAAGTTTCCTGTAACCAATGGGGTTAAAAGGATAAACTTCAGTTGCAAAAAAAATTCTCCATAATGACTCAACAAACATAAAATTAGCAACAACAAAATAAAATATGATAACTGATACAAACCAGTAGCAACTTTGGTTCAGTTGTAGAATGCAAGTAATGCGCCACTCGCTCTTTCTCTTTTTGTAAGCATTCCTCAGCCTATGCAACAAAGAAGCAATCAGAAGCTATCCTTACACTTGATTGCATCTATCTATATTATTATAATATTAAGTCACGTGGAAACCTTGAACATGTATTCAGCACAAGAGTCTTCCAACATCCAGGTTTGTGCCTTCTTAGAATAGTAATCTGCAGTCCCCTTGCAAAAAGCTTCTTCAAAATCCTGCTCGTAAACAGTCATACTACCGCGTCCAATCTCAACATAGATATCAAGGACATCCTTGACAAGGGCACGGTCAATACGCTGGCCATCCCTCTCATGATCAACCTGTTGAAGGCAAATTGCAGGGCCAGAAATTATTGTAATGTCCTGTACATAGAGTGGGGCAGTCGAAGGAAACGAAATAGTAGAGGGCAAGGCCTACCATGTCAATAATAATAGCTGCCAGTGTTGTTTTTAGCTCACTGAAGATCTATCAAGGGCAACACAACCAATAAAGGTTCAAATCAGGAAGCACAGAGACTTGGGACAAAAAAACATTATTCAAGCAAGGAACACAGAGACTTACCAGATCATGAAAGCAAGTCGTGCCGAGTTCTTTGAGCGGCAGAAGTAACTTGCGCGAAACATAGTAGCGGTCGAGGTAGTGGAAGAACCTGCTCAACCACCTGACCATCACCTTGTGGTTCTTCCACCTCTGCACCAATTCCCTCAGCAGAAATTCGCCGTGCTTCTCCTTCATTGAAGGTAAGACCTACATGATGACGAAAGAAAGTAAGCATCGCCTCATGATCACAACCCAAATCATGTTGAGATGCATGTCACGTGCAACAATGGATACCAAAGAGCTAAACCAACTATCCAGTGCAGACCAATCTAAGCATATATGCAAGTGTAGTTAACTAAATACAACTTTCCAGCACAGAGCAATATACAATAAAAGAGATTTTTGTTAATAGGGGAGGGTAAATTCATCAATGAGGACCAATTAATAGCCTGTCACGCAACAAACAAATATAGAATCGGTCTGCTTTGCTCCATCAAAGAGCAGTCATGTCAAACAGGCAGTGCCCTGAGAACTAACCACACACATTTAAGGAATTAATGAAGTAGCACTACAGGATGAGCATAAGAAGCGTATCCTGCAAGAGAAACTTGGACAATCGCTCAAACAGGGGGAAATTGACCGACCCTACTTTCGGATACCAAAAGAACTGATGCATTGAGACCAATCTAAATAGGCAAGTGCAGTTAAGAAGCAAATACAACTTTCCAGTACAGAGCAATTTTATGAAAGCGATTTTCGTTAATAAGGCGGGGCAAATCCATCAATGAGGACCGAGATCGAGCCTATGACGCAACAAACAAACATAGAATACCATCTCTAGCATAGAACAATCATTGTCAAACGGGCAGTGCTGCATACGAATCACATCAGCCACATGAGAAGAATTAATGAAGTACCGCCACAGGATTATTAGCATACGATCACCGTATGGGTGCGACAGAAACTAGACCAATCGCTCAAATTAATAGGGGGGAAATTAACTGAGGCACGAGATTCATCGCACTTGGCAGAAGAAACATAGATGTGGCGGTCGATCGCAACAAAGCCTAATACAGCAAGCAAGCAAAGTGAAATAAAGAGGCGCGCGCGCGCACGTACGGTAGATTTGATGTAATCTTCGAGGGTCTTCTTGTAGCGCTCGTAGAGCTGCTTCGAGTAGTCGTGCGGCGGCTTCTGCGTGCACATGTTGAATATCGTCCTGCGCCGCAACGCGATTAGGTCAGTCAGATCGGGAGCGAGATCAGCGGAAAAGGCGCGCGCGCGCGCGCGCAGGGGAGAGAGATAGATGGGGAACGTACGTGTAGAGATGGATGTACTCCTGGGAGCTGAAGCTGACGCCGTCGACGCCGTGGAGGATGCGCTTGAGCCTGGCCACGCCGGCGTCCATGTCCCGCCACCCGGTCTCGAGCTCTACCGGCGTCGGCTCCATGCCGCCGATCCGAGGATGGGAGAGGGAGATGGGAGATGGGGGATGGGAGAGGGTTTTGGGGTTTGGGCTCGCTTCGTGTTCTCCTAACCCTTGCGGGAAGGCGGAATAAATAGGGATCGACCGTAGAGACGAGGCGGGTTGGGGCAGGGCTCCCAAGGTCGGTTTCGTCTCGTGGGAGGATGGTGGATTTGGAAACAGATGGTCTGGCGGCGTGAGGCCGGTTATCCTTTTCCTTATTGTTGTTTTTCTTGCTCCTTCGTGACTTTGGGTGAATCCCTAGTGTCGTGGTAGTTATGGGCCTTCGTGTAGGGGCCTGAGGTGGCAAAACATTCTTCTTTTTTTAGCGAATCATGAATCTTTCATTAATTAAACTAGGGGATAACTAAGGCTACTCAGACTACTCGTAATGGGAAGTAACATAGAGTAGTAACATGCACATGTGACCCGGACTTTTGGCTCTCATCTACTCTCCCACCCTATATATGTACGTTTATTAGTTGCTTTGTGATCTGTGCATAAGGTAACATTAATATATCATGAAAGCAGAAGTATTGAGAATACGTCCTGAATACGTCCTGGAGTACTACGCAGCTGCCAAGCATTTAATGGGCCTCCTCTTTTTAATTGGGCCCAGGGCATTAATGGATTTCTGTTTAATGCGGGGCTGGAACAGTACCATCGTCTTCCCCCCGATTTTTATTCATCGCGAGTTGTGAAAAAGAAGAGGAGCGAGAGATCAATGGAGACATGGTGAAAGGAAAATCCTTAGAGGAAATAAAGATCGCATAAACTTTGCCTTCGTAGATTATTATATGCACTTCTCAAAATCTATGCAGTATTTTACATGGACAAGCAAATCCGTAGATGTGCTTATTAGGATCTGAAATCGAGAGGACAACAAAGCAGAATAGTTGGTTCCCAGAACTGGAGAGGCTTGAAAGGGGATAAGGTGAGTGCTCCATCTGTTGGCACAAAACTAAAGGAGATGAACGATGAGAATTTGGGAAGGACGATGGGTTTGGGGGATAGAGAAGCTGACCAGTGCACGGACAGATTGCATTATGGTGGCCCTTGCACATGTGGCCGTTGCTGCTATAAATGTGCGGGTCAAGGTCTCCTGCCGATATCAGATTGTGGGCCCAGTATATTATGGATTTAATGATGATACAGCCAGAATACAGCATCAGAATGAATAAGAATACATTAAATGCACGCAGAGATACTAATAACGAACTGACGCCGATGCTCAACGGAGGGTGGGATTTAGGGTGGGTGCATCCGCAGGTTCACCACCGTGTTTTCGCATGCACATGTTACTACTTTATGTTACTATCTTCATAGTGGTTAGTAAAATCAAAGTAGTATCATATATGGCTTCATTAATTACCTTGTAGACTCATTGTACCTTGAGAAATATGATGTTATAGTAACTAGCTATGTTACTCTATCCTCCTCTCTCCTCATTAACTTACTGCCACATAAGCAAATTTTGGAGTTGGAAGTTACTACTCAAGTTACTTGCACTATGAGTAGTCTCATAGTGGGAGTAGCTAAGGTAGTAACATAGAGCTAAATGCATTGCCAACTAGGCAAATTGATGACATGGCATGATATTAAATGAAGAAAGAGATGGTTATGGTAACTAGTTGTGTTACCATAACATCACAATTTTTAAGATAGAATGATTCTACAAGCTAATTAATACACTCATGCATGATACTACATCTAAGTTACTATGCATTATGTAGGTATTAGCATATTATCGCATTAAGCAACGTGTGTAAAGTAAACAATAGAATTACCCTTGGATAAAACATTGTTTCTCCCTAGTAGCAACAACACATCTACAATCTTATAAATTATTATCACTCTTCCAGAAAACTAGAGGCATGAACCTACTATCGAGCATAAATACTCCCTCTTGGAGTCACTAGCAGAGATCACAAATAACATATGAAAAATATATAATCGATCTCAACATAGTATTCGATATTCATCAGATCTCAGCAAACACAACATGTAGCATTACATAAAGATGATATTGATCATGATAGGCAGCTCACAAGATCTAAACATGAGGCACAAATTGGAGATGACAATCATCTAGCTACTATTATGGATTCATAGTCCAGGGATGAACTACTCACGCATCACTTCGGAGGCGGGAATGGCGATGTAGAGGCCTCCGGTGATGATCTCCTCTCCGCCAGGGTGCCGGGAAGAGCTTCAGAACCCTCCCGAGCTAGGTGGATGGCGTCCGCGCAGAACTTTCGTGGATGGAGGCTCGGTGTTTAGATTTTTCCCGAGATCGTGAATAAATAGGCAGAAAGGCGAGGTCGGTGGAGGCCAGGGGGCCCCACACCACCCCTTGGCGCGGGCCCACCCTTGGCCGCGCCATGGGGTGGTTTGGCCGCCCTGTGGCGCCTCTTCGTCCCCCCTCTGGACTCGGTCTTCGCTACGGTAAAATATTGACTTCAGTTTTTGTTTCGTCCAATTCCAAGAATATTTCTTGTACAATTTTTCTGAAATAAAAAACAGCGGGAAACAGAGAACTGGCACTGTGGCATCTTTTTAATAGTTTAGTGCCAGAAAATGTATAAAAGTGCAACGAAGTGTAAACAAAACATATATACATTGGTGTAAAACAAGCATGGAGCATCAAAAATTATAGATAAGTTTGCAACGTATCATTTACCCCTCCAATCTTCTCTGTTGTAGTCTCCGTTTTCGTGTTTCTGTGTTTCTGTGGCGTTCTCTTCCAGAGAAGCCTCGGGGGTCATACATAGTGGTTTTTATGTCAAAATACGTCGGTTTGCGAAAGAATCAAGAATATTGGGCGATCGAACATATTATTATCATCGTATATGTTGCAAATATGTGGGAATTCATGTTAATAAAGTATAAAGTTCATGTATGCATTTTACATGTATCCATATCCCAAGCTTAACATATGATCGTCCTCGAGCATAAAGGTGATAAAACTAACATGAACTTTGGAGTTTATTATATTGCTTGTAAGTAATCATGCAAAGCCTTACAAGGTTCAGTTAATAAAGAATGACAATAAGCAATATAAACTCATAACTCTTACATTCTATGAAGCATACATAATAGCAAATATCATTGTAAGCAAATGACTGATAAATATTATGGATCATAAAGCATGCTTTGGAAAATCCTATAAAGATTGTTTGGAAGACTCTTTGTCCTCTCTTTTGATTCTTTTGATACTCTTGACTCTTAATTTGATAACCACTTTTATTTCATCCAAGATGACCACCAGTTACTAGATACAGGATGATCAACTTAAATGTAAGTGCAATCACTACAAACAATTTACAAGTCCATAATTTTTTTGTGTATGTTACGTATGAGTGGCCCGGGGACACGTGTCAATAGCTGGAGGCAGGGATCGGAAGCCCCGATCCCCCAGAGGACGCTTAGCACTATCCTTAAATTATTCGTTGTTCGGGAAAATTTAATAATCTTGCTGTATTCATTTAAGAGAAATCCTCAATTTGCCAAGTAAAAGAACTTTGTAAGATTTTCACACAATCCATCTAACTCAATAATTTTACTACAGTAGGAGTGATTAAATTATTTATTTTTTGGGAAATTCAATAATCTGCCTGTATTCAATTATTGAAACTCGTTAAAGGCTTTTCTAAGGCGGCCCTTGGGCCAGGAAGAAACCTGAGCCCAGAAGAACCTTTCGAGTCGTGCTGATCTAACCCGGCCGGATAATGCAGTACAATAATAAACGGCGGGCACAACCCGACAGCTACCCATGTCCAGCGCATCTTCCCAGAATTCCAGCGCATATACGTGTGCCTAGTAAGATTACGCAGTTAGATTAACAAGGAAGGACCACCCAAGCAATCGCAGCCGTCCATCGCAGCCGACAACGGCGCCCCGTCCGACCGCTCTGCGGGCCCGCGGCCACCTAAGCAACTCGCCTCTCGTCCCCTCGTCCTCTTCCTCCGTCCACCGATCTCACAAAACTTCTCTTCTCTCCTCGCACGCACGAAAACAACAGCCAGCCGGGGTCCATTAATCAATCAATCCACAGGTCGGTCTCTCTCTCCCCATCTTCTCCTCCGCTTCCGATCGCCGCGCACAATTCGGTCCAATTCGATCTGTTGAATTTTTGTTGTTGTTGTTGTGTAATCCTGAAATCTGAGGCGTTTCTTTGTGTCTGGGGGGTTTGATCAGATTGGTCCGAGATGGCGGCGTGCCGGGGGTTCTTCGAGTGCCTGCTCAGGCTGCTCAACTTCGTCCTCACCGTCGCGGGCCTCGCCATGGTCGGCTACGGGGTCTACCTGCTGGTGGAGTGGATGAAGATCTCCGGGGGCGGCGGCGCACCGCCCTCTCCGGCCCCGCCGGCGGAGTTGCTGCTGTTCGGACGCCCGATGCTCACGGCCGTTGCCCTCGGCGATGGCGGTAGTATCTTCGACAAGCTACCCAGAGCATGGTGAGCCGATTTATCCCCTCCCTTTGTTTATTTCTTTCTATTATTATCGTGCCACAGTTCATGTTTCTCTGGACTAGATGATGGTTGACATTGAGGGAAATTGGAAGATTCGTTTAACAGCAAATGAATATGTCTAGAATTAGATTTACAAGTACTCTTCATCTGAACCATAGGCAAAATCGATGATCGCCAAATTCGCGATCTCGAACCCTAGAGCGATGAATTAGTGGTGGGGTTAGGGGAAAAGTATTTTTAGTTTGACTCCGGTATAGGTTTTTTGCTAGGACGGTTCCAAGTTGCAGTACTAACAATTTTCCAGTTTAGTATGTCAACCAATAAAGAATTTGTGCTTTCCTGGCAGGTTCATCTATTTGTTCATTGGTGTTGGTGCTGTTGTCTTCCTCGTCTCTCTGTTTGGCTGCATTGGAACAGGGACAAGGAATACTTGTTGCTTGTGTTTCGTATCCTCATACTCTGTCTTGCAATTATCACTCTTCTCCTTTTTTTAAAAAAAAGACGGCCACTAAATGCACAAGAGAAAAAACATCTGCTAAATCAGTGGTGTCGATTTGGCATGATTATCACTGTTCTCCTTTTTTATAAAGCTGATCACTAAGAGATGGAAACATCTGCTATATCGGTGGTGTCAATTTGGCATGCATTGTTAAACACGTAACACACTCAAAAGGATATGATATTGAATCTGCTGTGATGACATTTAGAAGGCATGCAATATATACTATCTCCCTATTATACGAACATGAGTCATTCGAAAATGTAAGTGCATACTATATAATGTGCTCGTAATTGGTATTTACAGATTGATCCCAAAATGTAATTGCATAGTATATATTTTTTTTAGGGGACATAGCATATATTTTTGTTGATCTGTAAAATGTTCTGAAAGAATTGCAGTCAAAGTGCTACCTTGTAGACTGTCAATATGTAAATGACTTGCATTTCTATTGATCATAAGATGAAAAAGGTAGATAATAGGTAATATTTAGTTGTTTTGGGGATCCTAAGATAATTTTTCATCGAAGATACTTGTTTGCTAATCTTTAATGATCATGTTCCATAAATCTGATTCCCTTGACGTTTATAAGTATTCTTTCTTGGTCCTATTGCTGATCCTTGTTGAGGCTGGAGCTGCTGCATTCATATTCTTCGACCATAGCTGGAAAGATGTGAGTGAGCCTTCTGTTTAGTTCTGATTTGGAAACTAAGTTATAAGCCTCATCCTCTTATTAATTCATCATACATCTGTGTAACCTGCTTTTCAGGTAATTCCAGTGGATAAGACACAGAACTTTGATGAAATGTATGACTTTCTCAAAGATAACTGGGAGATTGCAAGATGGGTTGCTCTTGGTGTTGTTGTTTTTGAGGTAGGAGCAAATTCAAGCATATTCTTTATGTGCATTTTCTTTTCAAAAAAGTAGCATTACGTCTTCTTACACACCGAGTAGTTTATTAATCCTGTCCTGAATATGTATTTGTTACCAGCTTAAGCTACATCATTTTTTTATCTAATACATATTCATTCCACTGTGAATAAGTTCTAGCTGTTTTGACAAACCCTATAGTACTGGCCAAGGCGGTGAGGGAGTATAGAAATTGCTGATGATTTAGTTGTAGACAGTCAGTTGCAGTGTGTGTATCTCTTTTAGCTAGCACAGGTAGACTAATGTTGACCAATATGCAGGTATTGCTTTTCTTGTTAGCTCTGATTGTCAGGGCAATGAACAAACCTGCTGAGTATGACAGTGATGATGAAATCATTGGAAATGCCCGAAACAGTAGCATCCGTCAGCCTCTTGTCCATTCCCAGAATCCTCCGGCTAATGGCGTTCCTGTCCCAACGCTTGATCAACGCGCGAGCAGAAACGATGCATGGAGCCAAAGGATGCGAGAGAAGGTACATACATGATAGACCAGTTTTTTGAGTCATTGATCATTGTCATATTTTTCTTATTATTTATTTCATTACAAAACAAATTTTGAATATTCTGCCTGGTGCAGTATGGTCTGGACACGAACCAGTTTACATACAACCCATCAGATGGAACCAGATATCAGCAAAATGGGGCACCAGCAGCTGAAGAAAGGAGCCGTTGCACCATAATGTGAAAAATCTTCCGCAATGTTGTCCAAGTCGATGGTTCTTCTTGAACAATCTATCTCATCTTGCACAGTTTGGTTGTACCATGTTCAGAGTGGTGTATGGACTAGAGGTATTGTACCTTAGTGATTATCTTACCCGCCGTCTTCAGATCAAATCCTCCATGCACCTGTAATTTCCTTGTGAATGAGGACTGCCCAGCAACTTGTCATTATATTCCGAGCTTATCGGAGGTTCCTTTTGTTTGCATTATATTTTTCCTTTGATAGGCCTTTTAAATTGTATTATGAACGTGGAGCATTTATGTTAATTTTGACATTGTAATCATGTTTATAGTTCTTTTGGTGAGAAAATGTGTGGTGGCATGCGATGTTCTAACTGTTCCATATGAAGTAACGATTGCACTGAAACTGAGTTTCATCATACTTTGAAGAATAGTCTCTATTGTGGAGCGTTCCACGCCCTCCAGAGGACGAATTTTTTTAGCCTTAAGCGACGTCTGTTTCCAGGTTCACCGGAATTAGATGACATACACCTAGACAAATACCTGCAAAGTTTTGGATCCGAGCAAGCAACCCGCCCAATTTCAACACTTACATGGTCTTTTTTAGCGAATTCAACACTTCATAGGTGCAATTAAGGGCGGCCATTCGATTAATTCAGGATTACGGTTTGGTTACTCGGTGTATAAGAGCATCTACAATAGGAGAAGGCACTACCCCTCTTACTACGGGTCGTTTACCTAACCAACACTTAGATCCGGCTCTACCCAAACTTTTTTGGTTAATCAGTGTAATGTTTAGGCAAACTAAATTGGAAGGAAGAAATTTTTTATTTTATTTAAGAACTACTTGAATTTTCTTCTTATTTTAACCTTTCTATTTTTATATTAAGGATAGACTGACAAAGTTGGCCTAATTTATTAGTTTTCACTAACCCTAGATTCTTTTCCTTGATAAAAAATAAATCCTATCCTCTCGAGCTCGAGCTCCATCGTGTACTATAATTACTTAATTTCTCCATAATGACCATTAACAGTTGGCCAAATAAGGTTTAGTTGCTCTTATAACAAAGGAATCCATATTAATAATGAAAATTTGACCAGATTTTTTTATGTGTGATTTAAATAGGCATACATTTTCACAAATAAGTTGTCCAAGGTGAATTGTTGCCGATGTCTCCTCCCAAGAATCATGATGGACAAAGTGACAATTCAAAAGGAATGGATCCAACATTATGTTACTATCGAAATTAGAAATCCTTTTATTTTCATCTATTAAAAGAACGTTCTCCCGTGCTTCCAGACATGCTGAGCTCCCAAATTGTTTGTACATTCAAAAAAGGAATTGATTCTGTAAAAGATGGGATCAACCAGTAAATTCAAAATTACTGATATTTCATCCTTGTGAGATACTAGTCTATTATGGTTCGAGAGGAGGTAGCAGGATCCACTCAAACACTACGGTGAAAATGTGTTGAATCAAGAGTAGATAGTAAGCGTCTTTATTATGGTCGTTTCATTCTGTCCCCGCTTAGGAAAGGGCAAGCGGACACCGTAGGTATTGCCTTGCGAAGAGCTTTACTTGGAGAAATAGAAGGAACATGTATCGCACGCGCAAATTTGGGAGCGTACCACACGAATATTCTACAATAGCAGGTATTGAGGAATCCTTACAAGAAATTTTGTCTTCATTTTTATTTTTATTCTTATTCTATATGAATACTATAGATTCTATTAATATGAATAGTATACTATAGGGGAGGTCCTGCGGCAAAATAGCTCGATGCCAGAATGATAAAAAGCTTAACACCTCTTATTTTACTTTTTTTACTATTTTGAAATACGAAAAAGATCCAAATATAAAATGCAAAGGTGAGGAAGGCTGCTGGCGTCTCAGTTGACGTGGGAGATGGAAATCTTTGTGGTGTAACTTTTCTTCAGTTCCCCGGCAACGGCGCCAGAAAAAGAGCTTGATGGCGTGTAACTCACACGTTCGTTGGGAACCCCAAGAGGAAGGTATGATGCGCACAGTAGCAAGTTTTCCCTCGTAAAGAAACCAAGGTTTAATCGAACCGTAGGAGCCAAGAAGCACGTTGAAGGTTGATGGTGCGAAATGTGATGCGGCGCAACACCAGTTCCGCGCCAACGTGGAACCTGCACAACACAACCCAAGTACTTTGTCCCAACGAGTGAGGTTGTCAATCTCACCGGCTTGCTGTAACAAAGGATTAAGCGTATCGAGTGGAAGATGTTTGCAAAGAAAAATAAACGCAGTAAATTGTATGCTATGTAAAGAATAGGACCGGGGTCCACAGTTCACTAGAGGTGTCTCTCCCATAAGATAAAAGCATGTTGGGTGAACAAATTACATCGGGCAATTGACAAATAGAGAAAGGCATAACAATGCATATACATGAGATGATAAATATAGTGAGATTTAATTGGGCATTACGACAAAGTACATAGACCGCCATCCAACTGCATCTATGCCTAAAAAGTCCACCTTCAGGTTATCATCCGACCCCATTCAGTATTAAGTTGCTAAGCAACAGACAATTGCATTAAGTATGGTGCGTAATGTAATCGACAACTACATCCTTAGACATAGAATCAATGTTTTATCCCTAGTGGCAACAACACATCACAACCTTAGAACTTTCACTGTCCCAGTGTCAATGAAGGCATGAACCCACTATCGAGCATAAATACTCCCTCTTGGAGTTAAGAGTAAACATGGCCAGAGCCTCTACTAATAACGGAGAGCATGCAAGATCATAAACAACACATAAACAATAGATTGATAATCACCATAATCATAGTACTCTCTATCCATCGGATCCCGACAAACACAACATATAGTATTACAGATAGATGATCTTGATCATGTTAGGCAGCTCACAAGATCCAACAATGAAGCACAACAAGGAGAAGACGACCATCTAGCTACTGCTATGGACCCATGGTCCAGGGTGAACTACTCTCACTCATCACTCCGGAGGCGATCATGGCGATGAAGAGTCCTCGGGAGATGAATCCCCTCCCGGCAGTGCCGAGGCGATCTCCCGAATCCCCGAGATGGGATTCGTCTCTGGAAGGTTTTCCGTATCGTGGCTCTCTTTGGGGTTTTCGCGACGGAGGCTTTAAGTAGGCGGAAGGGCAACGGGGGCCACACGGGCCCCACACCCTAGGTCGGCGCGGCCGAGCTTGGGCGCCGGCCTATGGTGCTGGCGCCTCGTGGCCCCACTTCCTTCCTCTTCGGTCTTCGGAAGCTCCGTGCAAAAATAGGACCGGCGAAGATTTCGTCCAATTCCGAGAATATTTCCTTACTAGGATTTCTGAAACCAAAAACAGCAGAAAGCAACTGGCTCTTCGGCATCTTGTTAATAGGTTAGTTCCAAAATGCATAAATATGACATATAATGTGCATAAAACATGTAGGTATCATCAATAAAGTAGCATGGAACATAAGAAATTATCGATACGTTGGAGACGTATCGCATCCCCAGCTTAGTTCTGCTCGTCCCGAGCAGGTAAAACGATAACAAGGATAATTTCTGAAGTGACATGCCATCATAATCTTGATCATACTATTTGTAAACATATGTAATGAATGCAGCGATCAAAACAAAGGTAATGACATGAGTAAACAACTGAATCATAAAGCAAAGACTTTTCATGAATAGTACTTCAAGACAAGCATCAATAAGTCTTGCATAAGAGTTAACTCATAAAGCAATAAATCAAAGTAAAGGTGTTGAAGCAACACAAAGGAAGATTAAGTTTCATGGTTGCTTTCAACTTATAACATGTATATCTCATGGATATTGTCAACATAAAGTAGTATAACAAGTGCAATATGCAAGTATGTAGGAATCAATGCACAGTTCACACAAGTGTTTGCTTCTTAAGGGGAGATAGGTAAACTGACTCAACAATAAAAGTAAAAGAAAGGTCCTTCAAAGAGGAAAGCATCGATTGCTATATTTGTGCTAGAGCTTTTATTTTGAAAACATGAAACAATTTTGTCAACGGTAGTAATAAAGCATATGAGTTATGTAAATTATATCTTACAAGTTGCAAGCCTCATGCATAGTATACTAATAGTGCCCGCACCTTGTCCTACTTAGCTTGGACTACCGGGTCTTTGCATGCCATGTTTCAACCAAGTGTCACAAAGGGGTACCTCCATGCCGCTGTACGAAGGTCTAAGGAGAAAGCTCGCATTTTGGATTTCTCGCATTTGATTATTCTCAACTTAGACATCCATACGGGACAACATGGACAAGAGATAATGGACTCCTCTTAAATGCATAAGCATGTAGCAATGATTATTATTCTCATATGAGATTGAGGATATATGTCCAAAACTGAAACTTCAACCATGATTCATGGCTTTAGTTAGCGGCCCAATGTTCTTCTCTAACAATTTTGCATGCTCCAACCACTAAAATGATAGATCCTTCAGACAAGACGGACATGCATAGCAACTCACATGATATTCAACAATAGTTGATGGCGTTCCCGAAGCATGGTTATCGCACAACAAGCAACTTAATAAAAGATAAAGTGCATAAGTACATATTCAATACTACGATAGTTTTTAAGGCTATTTTGTCCCATGAGCTATATATTGCAAAGGTGAATGATGGAATTTTAAAGGTAGCACTCAAGCAATTTACTTTGGAATGGCGGAGAAATACCATGTAGTAGGTAGATATGGTGGACACAAATGGCATAGTAGTTGGCTCAAGGATTTTGGATGCATGAGAAGTATTCCCTCTCGATACAAGGTTTAGGCTAGCAAGGTTATTTGAAGCAAACTCAAGGATGAACAAGTGCAGCAAAACTCACATAAAAGACATATTGTAAACATTATAAGACTCTACACCGTCTTCCTTGTTGTTCAAAACTCAATACTAGATATTATCTAGACCTTAGAGAGACCAAATATGCAAATCAAATTTTAGCAAGCTCTATGTATTTCTTCATTAATGGGTGCAAAGCATATGATGCAAGAGCTTAAACATGAGCACAACAATTGCCAAGTATCATATTATCCAAGACATTTTAGAATTACTACATGTAGCATTTTCCAATTCCAACCATATAACAATTTAACGAAGAAGAAACTTCGCCTTGAACATTATGAGTAAAGCCTAAGGACATATGTGTCCATATGCAACAGCGAGCGTGTCTCTCTCACAAAGTGAATGCTAGGATCCATCTTATTCAAACAAAAACAAAAACAAAAACAAACCGACGCTCCAAGTAAAGAACACAAGATGTGGTGAATAAAAATATAGTTTCAGGGGAGGAACCCGATGATGTTGTCGATGAAGAAGGATGCCTTGGGCATCCCCAAGCTTAGACGCTTGAGTCTTCTTAAAATATGCAGGGGTGAACCACGGGGCATCCCCAAGCTTAGAGCTTTCATTCCTCTTGATCATAGTATATCATTCTCCTCTCTTGACCCTTGAAAACTTCCTTCACACCAAACTTCAAGCAAACTCATTAGAGGGTTAGTGCACAATTAATAATTCACACATTCAGAGGTGACACAAACATTATTTACACTTCTGGACATTGCATAAAGCTACTGGACATTAATGGATCAAAGAAATAAATCCAACATAGCAAAAGAGGCAATGCGAAATAAAAGGCAGAATCTGTCAAAAACAGAACATCAGTAAAGACAAATTTAAAGCTGGCACCAGACTTGCTCAAATGGAAAAACTCAAAACTAATGAAAGTTGCATATATCTGAGGATCACGCTCGTAAATTGGCAGATTTTTTCGAATTTTCTACAGAGGCCTGTGCCCAGATTCGTGAGACAGCAATGTTGTTTCTGCGCAGCGATCCCAAATATAACATCAACTTTGACATAGAAACTTTACTTGGCACAAAAACATGATAAGGAGAGGTTGCTACAATAGTAAACAACTTCCAAGACTCAACAAAACAAAAAATTGCTGTAGTAAAAACATGGGTTGTCTCCCATAAGCGCTTTTCTTTAACGCCTTTCAGCTAGGCGCAGAAAGTGCAAATCAAGTAACATCGAGAGTAGAAGCATCAATATTATTATTTTTCATGCAAACACAACTTGTTGCAGAGGGTACTTTAGGTGCTCCATTATCTAAATTCTCTATGGTGGTGCTAGGGGTTTTAGAAATTTTAGGCCTATAATAATTCTTTTGTTTAGGCACTTTAGAGGCGTACATGAATTTTTGCTCTTTACCCACATAAGCTTTCTCATTATACTTGAGAGAAGAAAAGGTTGAACCCAAGGTTCCCATAGCTTTTTCAAGTTCATCAATCCTATTGGTTTGATTATCATGGACAACACAAGTTCCTAGGACACTAATTCTTTCATCAATTCCTCCTAAGGATTTATCAAGTTCATAAGTTTTATCAAATAACATTTCCAATTTAGTTTCAACACTTGAAAATTTTTTCTCTATGGTTTCCAATTTTTTCATAACATCTTCAAGAGAGATTTCAATTTTAACTTCATTACAGGTGGTATTCCAACTAGACTCTCAATGATGCAACTAGCTTCTAAAGCGGGAGTACCTAGGAAATTGCCTCCCGAAAGAGTATCAAGAACATACCTATTCCAACTAGATAAACCAACATAAAAGTTCCTAAGAAGGATAGTAGTGGAGTGTTTCTTAATGCACCTATGATGAGCATTACTAATTCTATACCAAGCATCTTTAAAACTTTCTCCACCTTGTTGCTTAAAAGAACGAACTTCAACTTCAGGATTACTCATTTTAGTAGCAATAAAGTAAACTAGGCAAAGACAAGTAACTAATTTTTTGTGTGTTTTAGATATAGAGAGCAAGACAGTAAATAAAGTAAAACTAGCAACTAATTTTTTTGTGTTTTGTTTAGGTGCAGCAAACAAAGTAGTAAATAAAATAAAGCAAGACAAAAACAAAGTAAAGAGATTGAGAAGTGGAGACTCCCCTTGCAGCGTGTCTTGATCTCCCGCAACGGCGCCGAAAAAGAGCTCTGGCATCTTTGACGTGGGAGATGGAAATCTTTGTGGTGTAACTTTTCTTCAGTTCCCCGGCAATGGCGCCAGAAAAAGAGCTTGATGGCGTGTAACTCACACGTTCGTTGGGAACCCCAAGAGAAGGTATGATGCGCACAGTAGCAAGTTTTCCCTCGAGAAAGAAACCAAGGTTTAATCGAACCAGGAGGAGCCAAGAAGCACGTTGAAGGTTGATGGTCGCGAAATGTGATGCGGCGCAACACCGATTCCCGCCAACGTGGAACTGCACAACCCAAGTACTTTGTCCCAGAAGCAGTGAGGTTGTCAATCTCACGGCTTGCAACAAAGGATTAAGCGTATCGAGTGGAAGATGTTTGCAAAGAAAACAGTAAAACAATTGCAGTAGATTGTATGCTATGTAAAGAATAGGACCGGGGTCCACAGTTCACTAGAGGCGTCTCTCCCATAAGATAAAAGCATGTTGGGTGAACAAATTACAACAATTGACAAATAGAGAAAGGCATAACAATGCATATACATGATATGATAAATATAGTGAGATTTAATTGGGCATTACGACAAAGTACATAGACCGCCATCCATGCATCTATGCCTAAAAAGTCCACCTTCAGGTTATCATCCGAACCCCATTCGGTATTAAGTTGCTAAGCAACAGACATTAAGTATGGTGCGTAATTGATACGTCCAATTTGCATCACTATTTTGTATCATAATTTGCTGTTATTCATTGATATATTTCATATTGGGACACAATACTTATGTTATTTCATCTATTTTGCATGTTTCATCATTATTGGAGGATCAAGCACCGGAGCCAGGATTCTGGAAAAAGCACCGTCAACGCAATATTTCGGAAGATCAACTGTGGAAGGGAATTTCACGTAAATTCCTATTTTTCCAGATGACGGAGGAGCGAAGGGGAAGAAGAGAGGGGCCACTGGGCCAGACCATAGGCGGCGCGGCCCAAGGCTGGCCGCGCCACCTATGCTCAGGGGGCCCACGACCCTTTTCGCCTCCTTTTCTTCGCGTACTCCTTCATCCCGAAAACCTAAGCCACAGAGGAGGACCTCGAAGGGTTACACCCCCTCTGCGCGGAGAACACCAGAGAGAAAGAGCTCTCCGTGAGCAGGAATCCGGGGAAATTCCCTCCGGAGGAAATCAACGCCATCGCCATCGTCATCGAGCGGGACATCATCTCCATCATCATCATCTCCATCTCCACCATCTACACCGCCATCACCACCGCTGCACCTCGTCACCGCTGTAGCAATTCGGGTTAAATCTTGATTGTTTGATAGGGGAAACTCTCCCGGTGCTATTCTATACTTGTTGTAGATGCTATTGAGTGAAACCATTGAACCAAGGTTTATGTTCAGATTGTTATTCATCATCATATCACCTCTGATTGTATTCCATATGATGTCTCGTGAGTAGTTCGTTTAGTTCTTGAGGACATGGGTGAAGTCTAAATGCTAGTAGTGAATTATGGTTGAGTAATATTCAATGTTATGATATTTAAGTTGTGGTGTCATTCTTCTAGTGGTGTCGTGTGAACGTCGACTACACGACACTTCACCATTTATGGGCCTAGGGGAGTGCATCTTGTATTCGGTTGCTAATTGCGGGGTTGCCGGAGTGAGAAACCTAAGCCCGTTAATATCGATGCGGAGGGATCGCAGGATCTCGTAGTTTAAGGCTGTGGTTAGATTTATCTTAATTACTTTCTTGTAGTTGCGGATGCTTGCAAGGGGTATAATCACAAGTATGTATTAGTCCTAGGAAGGGCGGTGCATTAGCATAGGTTCACCCACACAACACTTATCAAAACAATGAAGATTAATCAGTGTATGTGCGAAAGCACTAGACTAAAATCCCCATGTGTCCTCGGAACGTTTGGTCATTATAAGTAAACAAACCGGCTTGTCCTTTGTGCTAAAAGGATTGGGCCACTCGCTGCAATTATTTCTCTCGCATTTTACTTACTCGTACTTTATTTATCGCAATATCAAAACCCCCGAATACTTGTTTGTGAGCATTTACATGAAACCTTCATCGAAACTGCTTCACCTTCTGCTCCTCGTTGGGTTCGACACTCTTATTTATCGAAAGTACTACGATACACCCCCTATACTTGTGGGTCATCAAGACTATTTTCGCCGTTGCCGGGGAGTGAAGCGCTATTGGTAAGCGGAATTGGTAAGGAAATTTCTTGTTTGTGCTGATTTTATTTCTGCCTGCTATAAATCATTATGGAGAGATCTTCTCTTCAATTTCTATTTGGGAAATCTACTACTACTGCAACGGTAGTGGATGAAGGTGAGGAAGTAGTACCATATAAGATACCTATGAAAATTATTGAACGTGTTATGGATAAGCTATGAAGGGGATGGAACTGTCCATCCTGGTGATCATTTATTGTTTTTGCATGAATTATGCGGGTTATTCAAATGTGCAGGTATTTCTATGAATGAAGTTAGAAAGAAACTATTCACTATATCGTTGTCCTGGTAAATTGGTATAAATTGCTGAAGAATGGTGATTCTATTGATTGGGAGGACATTGTGCCTTTATTTTATTCCAAATTTTATCCTCCAAGCGAAATTCACAAAGATCGGAACCGCATATATAATTTCTGGCCTCATGATGGAGAGAGTATTGCCCAAGCTTGGGGGAGATTGAAGTCTTTAATGCTCAAATGCCCCATTCATGAGCTTCTGGTAATGTTATTATTGATAATTTCTATGCAAGACTTTCTTTTCAAGACAAGACCTTCCTGGATACTTCTGTTCTGGATCATTTACACGGAAGAATGAAGAGTTTAAAAGGGACCTTCTTGATCGGATCCAAGAAAATGAAGGATGGGAGAATGACAAAGATAGAGAATCGGTATAATTTATGATTATAAATGCATTGAAGCTTTTATGGATACTGATAAATTTCGTAATATGAGTGCTACATATGGTCTTGATTCCCAAGTTGTTGCAAATCTTTATAAAGCTTTTGCCTCATTATGAACGCCTAAGAAGAATTTTGATAAGTATCATGAACCGTATAAGGATAAAGTTGATTCATCGTAAACAAATGTGTAGTGATTGAAACTATTGATAATGTTATTCCTGAAGCTTATATTGAAAAAACTCCTTTCCTGCTAAAATGAAGGAGTACTCTGTCATATCTAGTGCGGTTAATAAAAGTGAAAAGAAACCTAAAGAACCCGAAGAACAAATTAAAATTGAACCTGCTTTGTTGCAATAGTTAAAGATCTTGTGACTGAAAATGTGGAGGATGGTCATATTATTTTCTGTGAAGATGCTTCTAATATTGTTTCACATCCTAATAAATCCAAACAAGTTAGTGTTCCTATGCTATCTGTTAGAATTGGTGATCATTGTTATTATGGTTTATGTGATATTGGTGCAAGTGTTAGTGCTATTCCTTATGAGCTTTACACGGAGATTATGCACGAAATTGGTTCTTGTGAACTTGAAGATATTGATGTGGTTATTCATTTGGCTAATAGAGAAACTATTTCTCCAATTGGTATTGTTCGAGATGTGGAAGTTCTATGTGGTAAGATTAAATATCCTGCTGACTTTTTGGTACTTGGTTCTGCTGCTAGTGATCATTGTCCTATCATTTTTGGTAGACCTTTTCTAAATACTTGTGGAGCTATTATAGATTGTAAGAAAGAGAAAATTTTGACTAGATTTGCTGGTGAACCTTATGAATTTAACTTTTCTAAATTTACCAAAACTCCTTATAAAACTGACTTGCCTAGTAATGATTTTAAAATGGAGCAGTGTGCATCTATTGTTCTTGTTCCTAATAACCCTTTGCAACAACATTTGGAGAATAGTGAAAGTGAAGCTTTTAGGAAAGAGAGATGAGCTTGAGGAAATTTTTCGTGCCAACCTATTCTCAAGCATGATTTACCGGTGGAAGATTTGGGTACAACACCGACCAAAGGAAGATCCTGCTTTTGATTTAAAGCCTTTGATAATCTTAAATATGCTCATATTGATGATAAGAAAATATATCCTGTTATTATTAGTTCTAAGCTTTGAGAATTGAGGAGGAAAGATTATTGGAAATATTGAAGAAACACCGAGGAGCTATTGGCTATACTCTTGATGATTTGAAAGGGATTTCTCCTTCTATTTGCCAACATGCTATTAATATGGAAGAAGATGCAAAGCCGTTGTTGAACATCAACGTCGTCTAATTCCGAAGATGAAGGAAGTGGTAAGAAACGAGGTATTAAAACTCCTTGAAGCTGGTATTATATATCCTATTTGATAGTAGATGGGTTAGTCCTGTGTTCATTGTGTTCCTAAGAAAGGAGGAATGACTTGTTGTGCCTAATGATAATGATGAGCTTATTCCTCAAAGAATAGTTGTAGGTTATAGAATGTGCATTGATTTTCGAAAAGTTAATAAAGTTACTAAGAAAGATCATTACCCTTTACCCTTTATTGATCAAATGCTAGAAAGGTTATCTAAAAATACTCATTTTGCTTTCTTGATGGTTATTCTGGGTTTTCACAAATTGCTGTTAAAGCTAAAGATCAAGAGAAAACCACTTTTACTTGTCCTTATGGAACTTATGCTTATAGGCGTATGCCTTTTGGTTTATGTAATGCTCCTGCTACTTTTCAAAGATGCATGTCTGCTATTTTTCATGGTTTTTGCGAAAGTATTGTAGAGGTGTTCATGGATGATTTTTCTGTCTATGGGAATTCTTTTGATAATTGCTTGCGAAACCTCGATAAAGTTTTGCAGAGATGTGAAGAAACTAACCTTGTTCTTAATTGGGAGAAATGCCACTTTATGGTTAATGAAGGAATTGTATTGGGACATAAAATTTCCGAGAGAGGTATTGAAGTTGATAGAGCTAAAGTTGAAGCGATTGAGAAGATGCCCTATCCGAGGGATGTTAAAGGTATTCGTAGTGTTCTTGGTCATGCTGGGTTTTATAGGAGATTTATTAAAGATTTCTCTAAAATTTCAAAGCCTCTTACTAATCTTCTTCAAAAAGATGTACCTTTTGTTTTTGATGATGATTGTAAGGAAGCTTTTGAAACTCTAAAGAAAGCCTTAACAACTGCTCTGTAGTCGAACCTCCTGATTGGAATTTGCCTTTTGAAATTATGTGTGATGCTAGTGATTTTGCTGTAGGCGCTGTTCTTGGACAGCGGGTAGATAAAAAATTAAATGTTATTCATTACGCTAGTAAGACTCTTGATGCTGCTCAAAGAAATTATGCTACAACCGAAAAGAATTGTTAGCTGTAGTCTTTGCTTGTGATAAGTTTAGACCTTATATTGTTGATTCAAAAGTTACAATTCATACGATCATGCTGCAATTAGATACCTTATGACAAAGAAAGATGCTAAGCCAAGGCTTATTAGATGGGTACTTCTGCAAGAATTTGATTTACATATTATAGATAGGAAAGGTCTGATAATCCTGTTGCTGATAATTTGTCTAGATTGGAAAATATTGCTTATGATCCTGTTCCTGTTAATGATAGTTTTCCAAATGAACAATTGGCTGTAATAAAGGTGAGCTCGCGAGAGAGCCCTTGGTATGCAGATTATGCTAACTTTATTGTTTCGAAGTATTTGCCTCCAACCTTTTCAGCTCAGCAAAGGAGGAAATTCTTTTATGACTTGAGGCATTATTTTTGGGATGACCCACACTTATATAAAGAAGGAGTGGATGGTATTATGCGAAGATGTGTTCCGAATATGAACAACAGGAGATATTGAATAAATGTCATGGTAGTGTTTATGGAGGACATCACGCTGGAGATAGAACCGCGCAAAAGGTTCTACAATCAGGTTTTTATTGGCCAACACTCTTCAAAGATGCAAGGAAATTTATTTTATCTTGTGATGAATGTCAAAGAGTTGGTAATATCTCTAGACGCAATGAAATGCCTATGAATTATACTCTTGTTATTGAACCATTCGATTGTTGGGGATTACTTCATGGGACCTTTCCCTTCTTCAGACGGTAACACTCATATACTTGTCGCTGTTGATTATGTTACTAAATGGGTAGAAGCTATACCTACAAAAAGTGCTGATGGTGAGACCTCTATAAAAATGCTTGTAGATATTATATTTCCTAGATTTGGAGTACCTAGATATATTATGACTGATGGAGGTTCTCATTTCATTCATGGAGGTTTTAGAAAAACTCTTGCTAAGTATGGTATTAATCATAGAATTGCTTCTGCTTATCACCCTCAAACTAGTGGTCAAGTAGAATTATCAAATAGAGAGATTAAAGCTATCTTAGGTAAGACCGTTAATAAATCTAGAAAGAATTGGCCTAGCAAATTGAAAGAAGCACTATGGGCTTATAGAACTGCTTATAAAAATCCTATGGGAATGTCACCTTATAAAATGGTTTATGGAAAAGCTTGTCATTTACCTTTAGAACTAGAGCACAAAGCTTATTGGGCTGTTAGAGAATTAAATAAAGATCCTAAATTAGCCGGTAATAAGAGGTTGTTGCAATTAAGTTCTCTAGATGAATGGAGAAATGAAGCTTATGAAAATGCTAAACTCTTTAAAGAAAAAGTTAAGAAATGGCATGATAGAAGGATCATCAAAAGAGAATTTAATGTTGGAGATCAAGTTCTATTGTATCGGTCTCGTCTCAGATTCTTTGCAGGGAAATTACTCTCGAAGTGGGAAGGACCATATGTTGTTGAGGAGGTGTATCGTTCAGGGAGCAATTAAAATTAGCTCTCTCCAAGGCAATGCCACACAAGTGGTGAATGGACAAAGACTAAAGCATTATATCTCGGGCGATTCTTATAATGTTGATGTTGATATTATTCAAGTGGAAACACCGGAGGCTTTCATCAAAGGACAAATTGACAGTCCGCGAACGGAGTTTGAATAGGTAATAGTATAGGTAATAAAAGTTCGCGTTTACCTTTCCGAACATTATTTCTGCTGTTTTTAGAAAATATGAAAAATTACGGAATCGAAACGGAGTGGAAAAGACGCGCGAGGGCGTGCCACCATAGGCCGGCGCGGCCCCACCCTGGCCGCGTCGACCTATGCGCCGCCTCGTTGCTTTCCTCGTTTTCGACCTGGAACCTTCCTTTTGTCGTAAAAATATTTGCTATATAATCCCGGACCCCTGGAGGTCCGTAATATCGTTTTCTCGACGTGTTTTGTTTCGAGCTGTTTTCTGCCAGATTTGTTTTGATCTAGAAGCACCATGGTCTCCAACAACAAAGACAAGGGGCCTTGGAGGGAAGAGATGGATGAGAGGATCAATAAGGAGAAGGAGAAGATAGCATCAGCAAAAGGAGAGTGGGAAACTACGAGGAGTAAGCCAATTTTGGTGGGATCGGTTAACTGGGCGTTCTTTTCATAACTTGCAGGGAGCTCTTCCGCCTGCTCTGGACCTCGACTCTTTCCCTTGTGTGGAGGAAGCAATACGGGTGATGATGAGTTTTGTGATCAATATCGTGCTCTAAGGAGGGAAGTGGAGATACTTCGGAGGAGAACCAGCGACTTCGCAGAATGTTGGAATATTACTCAAACCTCAGCACAAGGCCGTCACCGCCACACTCGGGTAACAATGAGTCTCTTCAGTTTTGGTGCGAATTACAAAATTGAGAAGCTGAAGCTGAAGGAGATCCTTATGAAGCGCGAGAGGAATCCATCACCATCATCACCGAAGGAGTAATTCATCATCGGTATTGGCATCCCCTTGGTTTGTTCCAAGCTTGGGGGAGTGCCGCGGTATCACATCACCACCACCTTTATCTTTTACTATCAAGTAGTGTCATATCATGAGTAGGGAAGTTATCATATGAAATAGTATGCAATGTGGAAGTATCTCTCTTAGTTAGTTATCTATGTATCCGTTGGTGTGAGTTATCGTTATGGAATATTAATGAGAAGTCTTATCATTTACTTTTTGCACACCTTATTTTAGTTTGCAATCTCCGTTATATGATTACTCTTGACATGAGTATTGATATCACTTTGGGAGCATTAAGTAAATCTATTTGGTGTTGGCAAACTTAGCATTGGTCAATAGCAACAACATCTTGATGTTTAATGAAAGAGAGAAATACACTTAGATACATTACTCCATTATCTCTATGCTTAGTATTCTTAAGTTAAAATTGATTGTGCTTATGAGAAAGATGCATGATTGTTTCTATCATATGTATATTTGTTTGTTTCCCTCAACCTTTATGCTTGCTATCAAACCTTGCTAGCCAAAGACCTGTATTGAGAGGAGATGCTTCTCATACATCCATAACCTTAGACCAAACCTATGCCATTCGTGTCCACCATACCTACCTACTACATGGTATTTTCTGCCATTCCAAGTAAATACTTCATGTGCTACCTTTAAATTATTCAAACTACTACTCCTTATTTGTGTCAATGTTTTATAGCTCATGAGGAAGTATGTGGTGTTTTATCTTTCAATCTTGTTGGGCGGACTTTCACCAATGGACTAGCGGCACATCCGCTTATCCAATAATTTTGCAATAAGAGCTGGCAACGGGGTTCCCAGCCCCAATTAATAACTTCCATTAATAATTCTCTTCACATGCTTTGCTCTGATTTATCAGTAACTTAATTTTGCAATAGACACTCCTCCATGGTATGTGAATGTTGGAAGGCACCCGAAGGATTCGGTTAGCCATGGATTGAGAAAGCCAAGGTTGGGGGGAGTGTCACCCATAATAAAACTAAAATACATGTATAAACAAAAGAGAAGGGGATGATCTACCTTGCTGGTAGAGATGCCGTCCCTCATGGGAGCCGCTCTTTGAAGGTTCGTTTGGCAAGGGGTTAGAGTGCCCGCTACCATTCGTTGACAATAACAAACACCTCTCAAAATATTACTTTTATGCTCTTTATATGATTTCAAAACTTGAAAAGCTCTAGCACATGATTTAATCCCTTCCTCTGCGAAGGGCCTATCTTTTACTTTTATGTTGAGTCAGTAACCTATTTCTCTCTATCTCAAGCAAGCAATTGAGTTGTTGTGAACCAATCATTTATGCTATGATTCATTGATCATGTCTTTTATACTTTCTTGTTTAGTACCAATTTTATCTGAATAAATATGACTTCGAAGTTATCAATGATTATGAAGAGATTGTTATGCTTGAATATGAAAGCTCAGCTATAAAATCTAATATGAAAGCTTTGCTTAGAAGTACGATCCGTTAGTAGTTCTCTGACCAAGAACAAAGTTTGCCATCACCAATTATGATTTCTTATGCACCTTTACTTGTGATTTCTCTTTACTTATTTCGAGATGAGTTATATGAGGAAGTTGTTTACTAGAATGTCTAGTGTGAATGAATATGATGCTTCTTGTCCGTATTTTATTTATCGACTCTTCACTCCATAAACATGTGGTCTTGTTTATCGAGCTCAGTTTCGCTTGGGGACAAGCGAGGTCTAAGCTTGGGGGAGTTGATACGTCCAATTTGCATCACTATTTTGTATCATAATTTGCTGTTATTCATTGATATATTTCATATTGGGACACAATACTTATGTTATTTCATCTATTTTGCATGTTTCATCATTATTGGAGGATCAAGCACCGAGAGTTCTGCTGGAAAAAGCACCGTCGAACGCAATATTTCGGAAGATCAAGCGTGGAAGGGAATTTCACGTAAATTCTATTTTCCAGATGACGGAGGAGAGAAGGGAAGAAGAGAGGGGCGTGGGCCCAGACCATAGGCGGCGCGGCCCAAGGCCGGCCGCGCCACCCTATGCTCAGGGGCCCACGACCCTTTTCGCCTCCTTTTCTTCGCGTACTCCTTCGTCCCGAAAACCTAAGCCACAGAGAGGACCTCACGAAGGGTTACAGCCGCCTCTGCGAGGCGGAGAACACCAGAGAGAAAGAGCTCTCGGCGGGCAGGAATCCGCCGGGGAAATTCCCTCCCGGAGGGGGAAATCGACGCCATCGCCATCGTCATCGAGCGGGACATCATCTCCATCATCATCATCTCCATCTCCACCATCTACACCGCCATCACCACCGCTGCACCTCGTCACCGCTGTAGCAATTCGGGTTAAATCTTGATTGTTTGATAGGGAAAACTCTCCCGGTGTTATTCTATACTTGTTGTAGATGCTATTGAGTGAAACCATTGAACCAAGGTTTATGTTCAGATTGTTATTCATCATCATATCACCTCTGATTGTATTCCATATGATGTCTCGTGAGTAGTTCGTTTAGTTCTTGAGGACATGGGTGAAGTCTAAATGCTAGTAGTGAATTATGGTTGAGTAATATTCAATGTTATGATATTTAAGTTGTGGTGTCATTCTTCTAGTGGTGTCGTGTGAACGTCGACTACACGACACTTCACCATTTATGGGCCTAGGGGAGTGCATCTTGTATTCGGTTGCTAATTGCGGGGTTGCAGGAGTGACAGAAACCTAAGCCCCCGTTAGTATATCGATGCAGGAGGGATCGCAGGATCTCGAGTTTAAGGCTGTGGTTAGATTTATCTTAATTACTTTCTTGTAGTTGCGGATGCTTGCAAGGGGTATAATCACAAGTATGTATTAGTCCTAGGAAGGGCGCATTAGCATAGGTTCACCCACACAACACTTATCAAAACAATGAAGATTAATCAAGTATGTAGCGAAAGCACTAGACTAAAATCCCCATGTGTCCTCAGAACGTTTGGTCATTATAAGTAAACAAACCGGCTTGTCCTTTGTGCTAAAAAGGATTGGGCCACTCGCTGCAATTATTTCTCATTTTACTTACTCGTACTTTATTTATCTGCAATATCAAAACCCCCGAATACTTGTTTGTGAGCATTTACAGTGAAACCTTCATCGAAACTGCTTGTCACCACCTCCTCGTTGGGTTCGCTTATTTATCGAAAGTACTACGATACACCCCCTATACTTGTGGGTCATCAATGTAATCGACAACTACATCCTTAGACATAGAATCAATGTTTTATCCCTAGTGGCAACAGACATCACAACCTTAGAACTTTCTCACTGTCCCAGTGTCAATGAAGGCATGAACCCACTATCGAGCATAAATACTCCCTCTTGGAGTTAAGAGTAAAAAAGAGCCTCTACTAATAACGGAGAGCATGCAAGATCATAAACAACACATAAACAATAGATTGATAATCACCATAATCATAGTACTCTCTATCCATCGGATCCCGACAAACACAACATATAGTATTACGATAGATGATCTTGATCATGTTAGGCAGCTCACAAGATCCAACAATGAAGCACAACAAGGAGAAGACGACCATCTAGCTACTGCTATGGACCCATGGTCCAGGGTGAACTACTCACTCATCACTCCTCGATCATGGCGATGAAGAGTCCTCCGGGAGATGAATCCCCTCTCCGTGCAGGCGATCTCCGAATCCCCGAGATGGGATTCGCGGCGGCGCGTCTCAAGGTTTTCCGTATCGTGGCTCTTCTGGGGTTTTCGCGACGGAGGCTTTAAGTAGGCGGAAGGGCAGCGGGGGGCCACACGAGGGCCCCACACCCTAGGGGCGGGCTTGGGCCGCCGGCCTATGTGCTGGCGCCTCGTGGCCCTTCCTTCCCCTCTTCGGTCTTCGGAAGCTCCGTGCAAAAATAGGACCCTGGCGAAGATTTCGTCCAATTCCGAGAATATTTCCTTACTAGGATTTCGAAACCAAAAACAGCAGAAAACAACTGGCTCTTCGGCATCTTGTTAATAGGTTAGTTCCAAAATGCATAAATATGACATATAATGTGCATAAAACATGTAGGTATCATCAATAAAGTAGCATGGAACATAAGAAATTATCGATACGTTGGAGACGTATCAAAGGCCTCCTAGGGATAAGAGACATAGGGCTAAAGAGAGAGCCAAAAAAGGATATTTCGTGTATAATCCTGCATAATCTCGTACATAGACCAAATAATACATGCAAGCAAAAGTTCCTAAATTCATGGAGAAAAAAGAGGGAAAGCAGAACCAAGTCAAGATGCTATGGGTCGCCCCTTCTTCTTGCGCCAAAGATCTTACCATTTCCGAAGGAACTGGGGCTACATTTCTTTTCCATTTCTATTCTTATTTTGAGTGCAAATACCTAACTAAATACTAAGAAAATTCTCTGTTGACAACAATTTATGCTTAGACTTTTTCCATAAGAAAGAAAAAAGAACTTACTATCTTTGGGATCTGATACTATACGCCATCCTTTAGAACTACACATCATCAAAAAAGCCGACAAACATGAGTTTAATCATCCTTCTCAATTAATAAGAATTAACTAATTTTATAAGTAGAAAATTAAGGGAAGAAATATGGTACAATAGAAAAATAATATTCTCTTATATTTTATAAAAGATTATCACATATCTCTTCTCTTTCTCCCTTCTCTCTCCTATAACTAAGCTAAATCTGACGTGCCAACTCTACGCGAAGGGTGGCAGCACCCCACCCTGGCGAACTTAGGAAGAATTAAGGGGGCACACCTAAAAGAATTTCTCAACTTATTTTTTACTAGACTCATTGCGGAAAATATTCCTTTAACATTCACCGTTGCCACCGGTAGGAGAAATATCAATTTGAGAAGTATGCAAACTAAATCATAAATAACATGTTTTTTTTTGTTTCGACAAGCTTAATAGAGAGCTCACCAAGATGATTCAACCTATCATCTTTTCTCATGTCATCAATAAAGATCTCAAATTGGGGTTTAAGTCTTAACAAATCCATGCTTGACATGTCATTAGGGTAGAACTAGGCAAGCCTCATTACCTTTTGTGCATCATAACTCACAAGAAGAAAATGAATTCACGGGATTTAAAGCCACCATACAAAAAAGCAGAAATGTACAGAGACACATGTACAAAGAGCAGTTCATTTGAAAATAGCTGAAATGTTGAATAGCAGAAATGCAGATTAGGGGCTCACTTCTGGTCGTGGCCTCTGTGAAAAGATTAGGGGCAGCGCTCGGCGTTCAGTGCGGTGGCCGTCGACCGATGGTCAGTGCGGCACTGCGTCGGCAATGGCGGCAGGGCTAGGTGGCGCCATGGAAGCTGCGGAGAGCGGGCGAGCGTCGGGTGGAGAGCCGGACTGGGCAGAGACGCAGAGTCGAGGCGCGCGGGCCAGGGCGGCGGTCGGGGCGTGGGGAATCGCGGGGTGCGATGCGTGACTGGAGCCGCGTCCCGCGTGACCTCGACGCTATCTCCACGACTCCTCTAGGCGCTAGGATGGGCTCCAGTCCCCCCCCCCCCTCCCCCCGTCCACCCATGCCACTGTATATGCACTAATTATTTTGGTTTCTCAAAAGTGGAAGCGGAATTTACGCCATGAGAACTGCACTAATTATGTTTGGTTTCTTGGTTAACTAATATCCCCTCCTTCCGCGAATAAGTGTGCTACCTCCGTACATCGATGTTGCGATGTAAATCAACACATTTAGAAAAGTAAGAGCGACTAAGAATCTAAAATTCCTTCTAGGACTTCGTCCCTCCTGCCGGCGACACTGCTGGTTCGCTCGGCCTCCGGTGGCCTTGGGGCCTTGGAGGCTTGGTGGACCGCGACCTCTTTGCCGGCGGGCATGTTTGAGTTCTTTGTTTAGTTTGTTTTTAGTGTCTTCTTCGAAATGTTCATGTAGCGGTTATATAGTAACACTGGTAGGAAAAAGTCTACTCCTAGCGTGTCAAATTTGGCTACCAGTCGCGGATGGAGCCCCGCGACTAGTACCTGGCCAGTGGTATGTGTGTACCAGTTGACAAAGGATTAACTTGTCAATGCCTACAGATTGTAGACTAGGGTTTTGCTAGAAGTAGAGGGCAAGTAGATCTCGAAGGTTCAGCGAAAAGTACTCGACTATTATGAAAACTAGGGTTATGTTGACAATAGATTCGATCCTTTCTTTGTCCCTCGACTCCCCCTTATATAGGAGGCGGAGCGAGGTTTCGTAGTACACAAGTTACAGAGTTCGGGAGGGTTTCGTACCCAACCCGTAAGATTACAAATCTCTATCTTTCCTAATACAAACTATCTTTCCTTAACACTAAATGGGCTTCCAAGTCTTCTTAATCTTCGAGTCTTGGGCTTTGATTAAACCCCGGGTACCATCTTTGGCAGGCCCATTGGGGATGCCTATGTCACCAGTCGCGTGCTTCCCTGGCACGATGCCACTAAGTTTACTGGTAGCGCACCCAGCGGCACGCGACTAGTACCCCGCCTGCTACCAATACATATTCTTCTTGCCTTTCCCACTCATTTATACATGTATAATATGTAGACATATATAACATCAATGCACAGGCAGATACACATAATTAGCTAAATGACTAAATCATTACACTACAAAGCCAAGCAAGTGACCAAGTCATTACATTGAATTGAGCACAATAGCCAAATGACCAAATCATTGCATTGCATATACTACAATTGGTAATGGTCAAGACCTACATGATATGTAATGGACAAGATCTACACTACACACATGGGGGCGGATCCTCCGCCTCGGACTCCGCGGGTGGGTAATGAACAACCACCCCGTCAGAATCTCTTGGGTCGTGGTACTCACCATCAGATGACGAGGAGGCGGCCCGCTGTCTTTAGTAGAAGAAGGTCTCCCTGTATAAATTATCCAAGTAGAAATAAAACTTAGTCTTGGCTCCATCCCGTAGCGCTCTATCATCTCTATCCAACGAACTCGTGAAGATAGGTTGGGTTTGCCTCATCGATGACTTCAACAATGAAGGTCCTCTCCCCTATGATCAGTGTGTCATGTTGGAGCACGACTTCAAACATTCTCAGTTGGTTAATGTTTCTATGTACATGCTCCATGAAGTCACGTCTTGCGCTACATGGGATAGCCTAAACACAATTACTAAATAAACAACAATTAGATCAAATATACAAGTCAATGCAACTATATATATGAACAACTAATTAATTGGACTAAAAGATACCGACATGGTTTTATTTTCCTCTTTGAACAGTATGACAATTTTTTTTAATCCATATGCCTATATTCTCCACAGTTTGGGCAAGGATTCATAAAATTCATTCGATGCATAATGGTTGGTTTATGTTAACAATTAGAGATTTAAAATGAACTTCAAATAAGGCCTCATATTTATATCGGGATGTGGTGAGCGAGCCAAGTACGATGCACAAGATTTGTATTTGTGCATATGACAAGGCTCACTCACACCACCCTAGAATCGATGCCAAAAAATTCTAAACGTCAGCCATTACAAATATAGTATACAAATATATAGCATTATTAGCAGCAAATCATCGGTCATATGACAATGACTATGAGTTATCTATATAATTATTAGCAACAAATCTATAGCATACAAACATAGCATACAAATATATATAACATACAAATCGGGTAGACGCGCGGTGGGGGGGAAGGTGGCGGTGGTGGTAGCGACGACGAATGGTTGAGGAAGGTGGCGGCGCGGGCGATCATGGAAGGTGGCGGCGCGGGCGTTCGGCGGCGACGCGTCGGGGAAGGTGGCGGCGGCTCCGGCGGTCAGCTAGCTAGGGTTCGCTCAGGAGTATTTGGGGATTTAGAATGAGGAAAGAGTGGAGGGAGGTTATTAGTAAGACCACTTTACGGGACATAATAGAAGCGTGCGGTAGTGGGAGCATGTTGTGAATAAGTTAGTAGTCGCGTGCGACGGAGGAAGCACGATGCAACTAAAACCTAGCAGCTGCGTGCGACTAGGGGGTGCGCTGTGGGTATTATTATCCGCGTGTTTCGGACATGGAATGCTGCCAATAAGCTTGCCCCTATAGTCTCATTGCTGGGGATCTGACCCTAAGACGAGCTCCTCGATGATGTCTTATAAGTGGTAGCTATAGAGCTATAAGCATATGACATCTTCGAGAATCTCAGGAGCTTCCCACGATCGATCATTGATAATCTTTGCTAAATTCTGTGTTTTGAGAGAGTGTGACATGAGCATGCATATATATATAGCCCCTAAGTTGGTGCGCATGCACTATGCTTATCGTCTCATACAGTAAAACCATTGACGCATCGTACGCACTCGCAAAGCTTTATATCGTCCTGGAGGAAAAGGAGAAGATAATGTGTTGGTAAGGTATGGGCACCGCATACCAGGCTCGTGCCAAATCCCGGCGCACTACCACTATCTTCATACCCGTCGCGTGCCAAATCCCGGCGCACTACCACTATCTTCATACCTGTCGTGTGCCACTATTTGTGCCCGTTGTAGAAAATTTATATTCATCCATACAGGTGATCCCCACTTACTAGTCGCGTGCCTTACCAGACGGTACACTACCACTACGGTCTTACTAGTCGTGTGCCATCATGCGGCCCGCTGCTAAAAATAGCAGTCGCGTGCCTCGGGTGGGGCTCCTTTCCATTATTCGTGCTCCTATAGCCTTTTCGCAATTAGTGTAAAGTTAAAATAAGGTTCTCTCCGCTCTATCCTTGCTCTGATGCGATTGTCCTTTGGAACCTTAGCACGACGACTTTCTGTCTCTCTACTACAACAAGCTCTACTATGACATGTTTTGCCTTGACTCCGGTGAAGGAGGAGTGAGGACGGCGTAGTTATCGATAGGTGGTCCAGTTACTTATTTGTAATTCTCATTACTTTTGAGCCTCTTTGTACTACTATTTGTTGATGATTATAAATAGATTGGTGGAATTTCGAAAAAATGTTGTTTTTCTGTTTTTTTTTACTTTTCTTGTTGGCGTCGAAATGTCGAATCATGGACTTTTTTTAGGGAGAGAAACAAAATCATCGTCGTGTCCAGTTCGTCAGCACCCCGACGCCAACCGGGCCGCCATGGTGACGTACTGACATGCCCCAGACATCCGCGGCTGGGCGGCCCATCCGACCCCGTCGTCCACCCACGCGGCCACGCCACCGCGACCAAGTCCACCTCCGCCCGCCCGCTTCCCCCAAAACCATGGCCACGGCGCCTGCCGCTGCTTAGCAAACCAAACAGCCTCGCGCGCGCACAAACATGGCGCCGCCGTGCTCGCCGCGGCGCCCCATCTCGGCGCCGTGCTTCCTCATCTGCTTCCTCCTCGGCTTCGTCGCCGGCCTCTTCTTCTTCGCGCACCGCCACCTCCACCTCGACCACCAGCTCCCGCTGCCCTCCGCTCCAGAGGCCGTCACGGACCCTCACCCGCTGCCGCCGCCCGCGCCGAAGCCTGCACAGCCGAAGCTGCTCCTGGTCGTCACGCCGACCCGCGCCCGCCCGCTCCAGGCCTACTACCTGCGCCGGCTCGCGCACACGCTCCGCCTCGCGCCGTCCCCGCTGCTCTGGCTCGTCGTCGAGGATGGCGCCGCCACGCCCGAGACGGCCGCTCTGCTCCGCGGCTGCGGGGTCATGTATCGCCACCTGTCCTCCCCCGCCCCCGAACCGCCCCAGGAGCCCCGCCGCCGGAGGCAGGACCTCCCCGTGGACAGCCGCGCGCGCCGCCGGAACGCGGCGCTCGACCATATCGAGCACCACCGCCTGCACGGCATCGTATACTTCGCCGACGAGACCAACGTCTACTCCCTTGACCTCTTCCACCACCTTCGCCAGATAAGGTAAATACCAATTACATCTCCACGGTTCCCACAGTTTAGCATCCATCCTGGTCCCTGATTGAAATTCTACTCAATTCCCCTTAAATTGTTCTACGTACTAGTCAATTTAGATGCCTACGATAATCATTGCAAATCCGGGACTCAGTGATGCCAATTGATTGACGAGCAATCTTGATTGTGCGTGCTGTTCAGGAGTTTCGGCACCTGGCCTGTCGCAATGCTTGCCCCGGGGAAGAGTAAGACGATACTGGCAGGGCCGGTTTGCAACGGGAGCCGAGTGGTGGGGTGGCATACGGCCGAGAAGACCAGGAGCCTGCATAGGTTCCATGTGGACATGTCAGGCTTTGCTTTCAGCAGCACTATGCTGTGGGACACCAACAACAGGGCTCATCAGGCCTGGAATTACATCCGGCTGCTGGACACGGTCAAGCAGGGGTTTCAAGTAAGCTGCTTCTGCCCCCCGTTCATTGCCTTGATTCAACTCCTCATCACGTTGCATTCATCTCATGCCAAGCTGTTGCATAGTTTTTTGTAGTTATACAATATACTGCGTACAAGGGAACATGCGGGGTTTTTCAACTGTAAAAGTGCATCTCTGCCATTTATGTAAATCTTAGAGTACTTTTGAGTTTTGACCCTGTCCATAACCTTCCTGTTGCTGTAAAAACTCGTCGAGTAGCACCTAAGCACATCTCCAAGGGTGTTCCCTAAATCTTGTCCATTATGGGGAAAGAAGTGGACAGATGGTTTAGGGAACACCCTTGGAGATGCCCTTATATTTGCAGTTATTTTTACCATGACCCTATATTTGCAGTTGGCTAAGTTTGAAGCATTACTGGACTACATCTGTGCATGTGGAAGTGCATTCCAGACATAATTAAGTGCAAACTATCTCCTATTACACGATGAGGAGATTGAACACACCTCATCTTTGATTTGTCTAGTTTATCCGGAAGCTGACTATCTGTCGGACAGTCTGTTGTGCATGCCACACTTTTGCACATTTTTTTCCTAGCTAAATGCAGTCATATACATTTGCCTTCATTTCTTCCATTAAGACTGGTCCTGCTCATAAAATGTTGCCCATGTAGAAGATTTTATCCAATACTGCACAGTTGAAACTTATACAAGGTGACAATTCGTTGTCTTCCCTTTGTACATATGTTTAAACAGTGTCTTCCCTTTGTATTTTTATTCTGGAACATGCTTATATGCTGTTTACTGATCTCTGGTTTGGTTTATGAATGCAATCTCTTGGTGACGGAAAGGCTGGGTCACATGAGTAACTTTTAGTCATTTTACATTTTTTTGTTGGATTTATATGACCCTTTCGTGTTTATTTAGCTATACTTGTACAAACTAAACTCATCAATTAAAATGGTTGTGTGCATCAACCGATGCAGAGGCCTAGGATTACGTCTTTTCGAAGAAGAAGAAAAATACTGTTTACTGATCTGATAGCTTTGAAAATGAAAATTCTTACAGGTGACGACATTTATAGAACAGCTTGTGGAAGATGAAACTCATATGGAGGGCATACCAGCTGGCTGTTCAAAAATCATGAACTTTCATCTTCATATGGAAGACAGAGATCTTTTATATCCAAAGGGTTGGCAAATCACGGAAAACCTGGATGTTGTTATTCCTCTGAACCAAGAAGGAAGTACACGAGTGTAGCTCCTTGTTTACACTGCAGGTATGAAACATGATCATTTAAATAGCTTGTCCGCGGGTTTTAATCTAGAACCTAAAACAGCTTTCAGCTTATGGAAATGTCATTTTGTATGTTAATACTGCGTAGTTTAGCTATCATTCTGATGCCCATTCCTGATTTATGTAAGAAAGAGAGAATGCCTATGAACAAATAGTTTACAGACAAGTGCAGAGAGTTCTAGCAAGATTTGATGCTAAAATGGTAATTATTTCAATCAACGTGTTCCATTTGCGTGTAGTTGTTCATCTCAGTCGTTTTATAGCGCCCTTCATGTTTCTAAATTGCTTCATCAGTTTATTAGTCGTATCCCCATTTTTGATGATTGGGGTGATGTAACTGTATTAATAACTAATCTTTCATTTTCCTAAAGCAGATAAGCTTCAGCCATCAGCAAAAAGGATGAATGTATATCGCCAAGCCACCGTAACACAACCTGATTCGCACTTGCGATTTAGCGAACTATAGGCCAGCGAGCATATAGAAAGTACGAGCGGTTCTTTAGGCAAAGTTGGCTGGGGGACCCTTGTGGATTGGGTGTACATACAACATACAAATGGAAACTTGCACCTATTTTTTACATCTTGTATGCAAGATTCCACTAACTCCTGATGTCAATTTTGGTAACTTTCATCTTCTGCCTTTGTACATTGTAATCTCTATGCCATCTTTCTGCAAGATACATGTGAGGATCCTTGTAATGTATGGGGAAAAAGATTAAGGGGTTTTATGTAAAATGAGAGCCATGAAGCGGGTGTCTGTTTGCAAAATATGTGGATCAGTTGCAGAGTTGATCTTGTTAGCACAGTTTTTGCAAAATATGAGGCACATATTTGAGTTTCCATTTTTCCACTGAATCCTACTTTCCCCTAGATACTTTTGCGAAAAATATGACACTGCTACCTGCTAGATAGTATGCATACATATATGAAACAAATTATATGTATATCAAATAAGTCAAAACAAATAAACATGAATAGTACTCAAATATTATATCAGAAAAGAATACGAACAGTTCATCAAGTATCAGCACACAAATCAATACATATACACACAAATTTCATCACATGAGACATGATAAAACCGGTGGTTTTCTTGGCCATTCCATCTCTACCACTTCTTGATCCTTTGAAGATTTCCGTGCACACCTGAATCTCGAATGTTGTGGTACATAAAGAAAGCACGTGATCCGGTCTCCACATATACGCGGCCGCACCAGTTGTCCCATCAAATTGTAGATGCCATAGACCTCATTTTTGTGCACTCGTTCTCAAAACCTAGACAACTCTCTCGCAATAGGAATTTTTCTTGCAAAATCCTAAATGTCCTCTCCACATCTTCCGATAGCCTCCGCTTGCGCATTATTAAATTGAAGTCTTTCTTACCGCTTAGGTTTGTAATTGTCTTCACAAAAGCATAGTCGTTTGCTTGAAACTCAACCGGTGTTTGACTCACCATTGGCTAACTTTGCAAAGAGAGGTGATCATTGAAGAAAGTTGATGTTATTGCAAGAACTAGTCATCCCAAAACAAGAATGATATATCCATGTCTCTTTATCGGCCAAGGCTTCACGAATGATGGTGTAATCCATGACATGGTGTGGGCAATTCTTTCACCTCCAAGGCAGTCAATTGAGCCGAGCATACCTTGAAACCCACGTGCTTTGTTCATCTCCAAAAGCCACGCCGTGTCTTGAACATTGGGTCCTCTAAAGTACTCATGCCTAAACCCTTCAACCACCGCTACCGCAAAGCGCTTTACACACTTGATGCTTTGACTCACACTCATTGCAAGTGATCATGAACAAAGATCTGCCAAAATACCCTATGTCATCATGCGCAATACTGTAGTCACCTTTTGGAAGGTTCTATGTCCAAGTTCTCCGACGAACCTCCTCTGCCTAAAGAAAAACCGATTGTGCATCTTGATACGCTCTGCAATGTGCTTGAACAAATTGGTTGACATCCTAAACCAGCATCAAAAGTATTGCTCGAGATGCACCTGATTAGAAAAAAAAAAAGCAGTTGAGCACGAATTTGTTGCCTGCGCCAATTCGTCACCTCTGAATCCTCTCACGGTTGAAGACTGAAGCTCCATGCTTTGGCCTCTTAATCTTATGCAACAACAAAATCATAGAATTGTCCTTATCTTCCTCCAGGCCGTACTCCTCATCAAAGGAGGAATATCAAAAGTGCCAAATTAAATTCAAAATATTACTGCCTCATGCTGGCAGAATTTAAACCATTCTTAAGAAAAATGCAAATCGTTACATTTCTTTATCGCAAAATCATAGTGAAACTCAAACGCAACCCTCAAATTCGTTCACCGTATTGAATACAGCAAGTGCAGTAGTGTTTTTTGACTACATACTAAATTCCTTACTCACCAAGGGAAATATATACATGCATAATTACAAGAGCAGAGAACAAAAAACAAACCTATACACCTAAACTAAAATACATAATTACAGTATGTGCAGTATTTTCTCCATATAACTGTGAATCAAACTCAGATATACAGTATGTGCAGTGTTTGATGAGTGTTACTAGTAATACAGAGGAAATCAGGAACAACACACATCTGATAAGATACCATGAGAGAGCTATGCATCTCACATTAAGCGATAGATGAACTCTACCTTGGTTTAACTATCACCTTGTCGGCAACAAGCATAAACCCGTTTAGTCTTCGTAGCCTATAGCACATAATAATGATAAATTTAATGAACTGATACCGCCTTAGGTCAATTCTACCCTTTTAAACATGAAAAATCAAGCCAGTATAAAAGCTAACGAACTCGATCAGTTCTACAGGCTTCTGGCAAAGATATTCAATATCACCATGCCCTAAAAACACAATGGCAGCAACCCTACAAACATACATCCAAACGTAACTAGTCAAAACACCTCAAAGCATGCAAAATTGACTACTCGAGTACATAACCAAATAAACCAAACTATTTTCTCATATTCTTATTTCAAATCATTTCATATTTTCTGGGATGGTATTGGCAAGGCAAAAAAAAAAGAACTTTAAAACAATACTTGTACACCCGGTCATGCTGATGTTCATTGATGAGACTGAAAACAGGCTTTTGTTATACCCAACATAAGCATCTGGTCCCATCCTAAATAAACAGCATCTACCTACGCTCACACATTGCTATCCGGCAGTCAGCAGGAGACTGAGGCTACTGATTTGTTCAAAAGTTGTTGCGAAATCAGAGTGTTGGATGCAAATATAGTAGGTATATGTGTACCAAACCAGTCAACAAATCAACTACAGTTCTGATCAGCAATCAGTGCATCAGAAATATATGGAACCGCAAGTAGCATTTGTACCTTCTGCATTTGTACCTCTATGACATCTTTCCGCAAGATACATGTGAGGATGCTGTACTGCCACTTTTTAAGGACCTTGTAACTATGGGGAGAAATATCGAGGGGTTTTGTGTAAAATGAGAACCATGAAACGGGCATATGCATGCAAAATATGTGGATCAGTTGCAGAGTTGATTTTGTACAATTATGATCCAACGGTTTCCACTGAATGTCGGCCATGGCTTATGTTACGAGACAATTCTTCCACCTCTAATGCATCTAGTCAATTGAGCCGAGCATATCTGGAACCCACGTCATTTGTTCATCTCCAGAAGCCACGCCGTGTCTTAGCATTGGGTGCTCTCAACTACTCAGGCCTAAACCCTTCAACCACCACCCACCGGTACCAGAATACCACATGACATTATGCGCAACGCGGCAGTCACCTTTCGGAAGGTTCAATGTCCAAGTTCTCCGACGAAACTCCTCTCTGCAATGAGTTTGAACAAATCGGTTGACATCTAAATCAACGTAAAAAATATCGCTCGAGATACACTTGATTAGAAACAAAGTAGTTGAGCATTAGTTTGTTGTCTGCATCAACTTGCCACCTTCAAATCCTCTCACGGCTAAAGACTGAACCACCATGCTTTGGCCTCTTGCTCTTGTGCAACAACAAAATCATAAAATTGTCCCCATCTTCCTCTATGTCATACTCGTACTCCTCATCAAAGGAGGAATCGTCAAAAGTGGCAAATTAAATTCAAAATATTACTACCTCATGCTGGCACAATTCAAACTATTCTTAAGAAAGATGCAAATTGTTACATTTTTTCATCGCAGAACCATAGTGAAACTAAAGCACAATCCTCAGTTTGGTTCACCTTATCAATACAGTAAGTGCAATAGTGCTTTTACTAGTTACTGCAACGCAGAAGCCCCACAGCCCAATTCCTTACTCACCAATATACATGCATAATTACAAGAGCAGAGAAAAAAATACAAACCTATGCACCTAAACTAAAAAATACATAATTAAAATAATATGCACAGTATTTTCTCGATATAACTGTGAATCAAACTTGATATACAGTATGAGAAAAATCAGGAATAACACACATCTGATAAGTTGCCACGGGAGAACTATGCATCTCACATTAAACGATAGATGAACTCTACCTTGGTTCAACTATCACCTTGTTGGCAACCAGTATAAACCCGTTTAGTCTTCGTAGCCTATAGCACATAGTAATGATAAGTTTAATGAACTGATACCACCTTAAGTCAATTCTACCCTTCTAAACATGAAAAATCAAGCCAGTATAAAAGCTAACACAAACACAATGGCAGCAACGCTACAAGCAGACATCCAAACTTAACTAGTCGAAACAAAATACACCGCAAAGCATGCAAAATTGACAACTCGAGTAGGTAAACAAATAAAACAAACTATTTGCTCAGATTCTTATTTCAAGTAATTTCATGTTTTCTGGGATGGTATTGGTAAGGCAAAAGACTTTCGAAACAATACTTGGGGACCCAGTCATGCTGATGTCCTTTGTTGAGACTGAAAACAGTGTTTTGTTATACCCAACAGGCCAACATAAGCATCTGGTTCCATCCTAAATAAACAGGATCTACCTAAGCTCACACATTGCTATCCAGCAACTAGCAGGAGACTTGAGGCAATTGATTTGCTCAAAAGTTGTTGTGCAATCAGAGTGTTGGATGCAAATATACTAGTTCTATGTGTACCAAACCAGTCAACAAAATCAACTACAGTTCTGATCAGCAATCAGTGCATCAGCAAAATAAGGAACCGCAAGTAGCAGATGATAACTAGAGTATAGGAATTGCTCTTATTAGTCCACAACCGAGTGTAGTTTCAATCCTCCAATCCCCCTGACAACAACCATACTGTAACTGCATTATTTTAGAATTAAGAAGCAGCAGCAGAGCCAGACGCAGCCGCGGCGTCTGCCGGAGCCGCCTCGTCGTCCTTGTGCTTCACCATGCCCGAATCAACCAGGATGGGCACCTCCGCCGCGAGCCACGGCGCGAGCCCGAGGCAGAGAGCGTGCGCGAGCCCAAACCTCGGGCAGTTCTTCGCCCACAGCGGCTTGAAGTGCACGGTGAGGCAGATCTTCCCCCCGCGGTACATCTGTATTTCCATCCACAACAACAATTCAGGCAACCCCGTAATAAAAGAAAAAAAAACACGCAATCTACGAAGAGGCCAGGCAAGGATGATGATAACGAACCTTGTGTGTCTTGCCATCGAGGGTGGGGAGCTCGATCTCGGGGGCGACCTGAGGGTAGGTTACGGGGATGTCGAACTGGAGGGGGAACTCGTAGCGGCGGAGGTTGTGGACGTACCAGCAGGTGCCCTCCCAGCGGGTGCCCTCCGGGTTGGCGGCGGCGATGCGGAACCAGTCGTTGTCCTTGGACTTGTTCACCGTCGTGTAGGCGATGAGGGCGCGGTACTCCTCCTTGAGCCGCTGCCGCCACGCATCGCCGTCGCGAGGACCCGCCCGCGTCGACAGCAGCGGGATCTCGCCCACCACGCTCTTCGTGCCCTTGTCCCAACCCTCCATGGGATCTGCTCCTCCGAGCTCTGTCGATTTCGATTTCCTCTGCTCCGCCGCCTCTATCCTACCGCGTGGATCTGACGCGAGGCGAATGTGATTCTCGGGACTGCTTGGATTTTACGCCGACGGCTGGTCGCCGCCAAGCAGAAGGGTTCCATCTCGAGCGTTGGGGGCGTTTGATCGAAACCAACGGCTCGGATAAGACATGAAGCTAGCAACGTTTTCTCTTGGTTCCTCTCAATGGGGAATTTTATCTTTTTTGAATGTAAAATATATATAACCCAGCCAGCAAGCCGCCTCATTAAAAACCTCCCAGTCCCCTTAGGTACCCTGGTGAGGAAAAGAGTGCGTCAAAAACTTGCTGGCTCAAATCAGAGTATCGTTACATCGTTCAGAATCGGTAAGAGGAAGCTAGGGGGTTCATCGACCCAATTACAAGAAGATTTACTAGAAAAACCATAACTAGCTAACTCATGGGCAACTCTATTAGCTTCTCGAGGACAGTGCTTGAAGTGAACCTGGCCGATAAGGGTAGCTAAATCCACACAGTCTGCAAATACTGCAGAAAATTCATCAAACCAAGTCATCTCCCCAGTACACGCTTCAACAATCTCCGTCGAATCTGATTCCGCCACAATGTTAGAGCATCCCATCCTATTAGCCAGATCAAGTCCCTCCTTCATAGCCATGGGGAATTTTATCTTTTTTGCCACTACTGATCTACTACAATTTGCCCTTGTTTACATTGGACTAGATTTTGTACCCCAACTTTCGTTGCACCTTTATCATTTGCCCCTCATAGTAGCGACGTGAAAGACCAAATACCCCCTCCCCAATCTTTCACCAATTTGACACGGACTGCTCTTTCGCTTGTTGGTGCCCAGTCACACCGTTGCACCGCCAGGCAAGCAAGAGAGAGGGAGGGCGGCCTCGGTGCACAAGCAAGCAAGAGAGAGGGAGGTTGACCATCAATGCCGGGGTGACGATTCATGTGCCACCGCTGCAGCAAGACAAGCACGACGACGTATACAACACAACTATGTCATCTCGGTACTTCCTTGGAACCAGACCAAGCAGGAAATTCTTGTCTTTTGGGTGTGGGTCATGTTTGAGTGAGGGGAAATGGTAAAGGTGCAAAGAAAGTTGGGGAAAAAAAATCAAATATGATGTAAATAAGGGAAAATCGTAGAAGACCAAAGAAAGTGGTGGCAAAAATTAAAATTTCCCCCTCTCAATGGATGCATATTTCTCTAATTTACTGGAGCCTAAATGTTTGATAATTTTCACCCGCAGAGTACCAACAAAAATCAGGATCAACAACAAATTCCAAGCACAAGCTTATATTGTCCAAACTCAATAAATCATCCAATTTCATGGTTTCTGCATCTAAAAATAAAATTGAATTGGGTACCACCCTTTGATTCCAACAACAAATTTCAAGCACACCCAAACAGCAATATTCGAATTGGAAGCCATTTTCCTTGCCATGTTCCTTTCCATCTTGGATTTGGAATTCTCAATCCAATTCAATTTCAGACCCAATTTGTGCATCCAAACACATCGATACATTTTTGGGTACTTTTTTTTTCCAAACAAGGGGTGGAGAACATGAGGGTTTTATACAGGGGGGGGGGGGCACATTCAGCTGGATTCGGGGGTGAAATGTTTTTCATGACAAAAACACAAATTGATCCAAAAAAAAAAACACAAACTATGGCCCATTTACGGTTTGTGAATGCCCCTGGAGCCCTGCATTGTTCGGCCCATTTCTAAAACCCTAGCCCATCCGACGTCCACCGCGCGCCCATCTCATCCTCAATACAAACTCGCCATCTCCCCGTCGACCCAAACCCTAACACCAAATACTCTTCCCCTGCCGGCCGCCGCACGAACGCACAGCCATGGGTGAGCTCTCGCCCCATCCTCTCCGCTACTACTCGTATTTCGAATTTCTCGTAGGATTCTTACCCTCCGCGTTTTGATGGATTGCTTGCAGGGGCGTACAAGTTCGTCTCGGAGCTATGGAGGAGGAAGCAGTCCGACGTGATGAGGTTCGTGCAGCGCGTGCGATGCTGGGAGTACAGGCAGCAGCCGGCGATCGTGCGCATCACCAGGCCCACCCGTCCCGACAGGGCGCGACGCCTCGGCTTCAAGGCCAAGCAGGTAACCCTTCTCTTTGGATCTCTCCGCACCTCTGTCATTTATCTGAGTGTTCTTGCTAGAGATTTTACAGATGGATCTGCATATAATTCCTACCTCATGTGTGTGAGGATCTTATTTATGCGTGTGTAGTTTAAGGGAATTCCTTACCACTTACTCTCTCCAAGTGTACATCTAGGAAATAGGAGACAACTTAGTTCTCTCATATTTTATGAGTTTTTACTCAATTAATTGAAGAAGAGAAATGATGATTGGTGGTTGAGGTGGAGGGGAGGAATGATGATTGGAGGATGGAGTTGGGGAATTGCATTAATTAACTTCATTGGTAGTGTAGATGTACACTTGTTTTAGGACAAATTTTGAAGTAGCTAGCATCAGATGTATGGAATGGTATGTTCTCGTTTCTCAGTTCCTTTAGTTACTTCAAGTCCCCATGGATGAGTTGTTTCGTTTTTAATGGTAAACCAGGGATTTCTTAAAAGATTGCCAAACTTATGTTGGAAAGAAATGGAGGTTGTTACTTTGCATTAGGAACCTGCCGTTTGCACGCAGCAGGGTACAAAGCAATTGTGTTATTGTAGCTTTAAGAATTTATACTGCCTGCCAGTGCTTGAATTCAGATGGTTACTTTCTAGATTTGTGCATGTGTGTTTGTGGTGTTTGCTGATTCAGTGACTATGCACTTCTCTCAGTTGGTCTATTTCAATTAGTTGCTGAGTAGCAATAAGTTTGTTGCTGGTTTGACCCTCAATGCTAATCAGTTTATGAGGTTTGACACTTGATGTAGAGTATTACTCCCTCCGGTCTCTTTTAATTGACTCAAATTTAGTTCAGTGACTATGCACTTCTCTCAGTTGGTCTATTTCAATTAGTTGCTGAGTAGCAATAAGTTTGTTGCTGGTTTGACCCTCAATGCTAATCAGTTTATGAGGTTTGACACTTGATGTAGAGTATTACTCCCTCCGGTCTCTTTTAATTGACTCAGATTTAGTACAACTTTGTACTAAATTTGAGTCAATTAAAAAGGAACGGAGGGAGTACTTTATTAGATGTTACCATGGGCTGAAATCTTGCAGATTCACTCATAGTTTTTTTTTTTTAGTCATTGGATTCATTGAACTTGCTGGGGGGAGCTTGCTTGTTAGGTACAGTAATAGTTTGGATGTAGTATTTCAGTAGCATTCTTCAAAGATTTCATTATTGATGTGACTGGCTACAGTTTAAAACAATTTTACTGGGTTATGTGTGTTATCTTGCACTTGGTATTGGCTCTGCTGGTTTGATAACCAGTGCAGTTACAAATTACAAGTGAGTTTCTGTTCCATTTAGTTAGTGTTAGTTCTTTGTTTCTATTGTTGCCTGCTCCTTAGGCCTTCTTCAGTGGGTTTGTCTGTCAGTAATCAATTGTATTTTCTTATATTATTGGTTCTGGTTATGCAGTTGGCTGATTTGTCCATGTGATGCGCCATCCTTTTTTTTTTTCTGGGTTTTGCTTGAAACACAAGGCCAATTTGCTTAACATCTAGGAATAATAATATTCTCTTTGTGTCTTCTAGGGGTATGTAGTTTACCGGATCCGTGTCAGGCGTGGTGGCAGGAAGAGACCTGTGCCCAAGGGTATTGTTTATGGCAAGCCCAAGCACCAGGGTATTACCCAGCTCAAGTTCCAGAGAAACAAGAGGTCTGTTGCTGAGGAGAGAGCTGGGCGCAGGTTGGGTGGTCTGAGGGTGCTCAACTCCTACTGGGTGAATGAGGTACATAATTCTTATAGATATATGTATAAAGATCGTACCGCGGTCCACCTTTTCACTACGCTACCGTGGTCATACTTAACTTTTCTCTCTTAACACAGGACTCGACCTACAAGTACTTTGAGGTGATACTCGTGGATGTCGCTCACAATGCTGTCCGCAACGACCCAAGGATCAACTGGCTCTGCAACCCTGTGCACAAGCACCGTGAGCTTCGTGGTCTCACATCTGCCGGCAAGAAGTTCCGTGGCCTGCGTGGCAAGGGTACCCGGCACCACAAGAACAGGCCATCAAGGAGAGCGACCTGGAAGCGCAACCAAACCGTTTCCCTTCGCCGCTACCGTTAAACTTATGTTACTATCGGATTATCTTTGCCTCCTGCGGAGTTCTTAAATAGCGTTTGCTTGTGCTGTGAAATTATGCCACATTTTGTTTCCAGCATCTTAAACAATTGGCAATGACTCTTTTCCCATTTGGCGGGCATATCAGACAATGTATGTCTAGTAATGAAATGATGTATGGACTTCTTACTATCAGAAAGGATGTACTTGGTGTTTATGTTTGGTACACGTAGGCACGTAGTATCTTTACTCTATATCATGGGCTGTCGATTTGTTCTAGACTGTAAATCATGTGCCTATAGTGAAGACGTGCTATAATCGGAAGGTCAAAGGTGTTGCCAGCTGCTGGTGTCTATGGAATGTGTAATAGTTCAAATATCTGCTTGGTTGTTGTACAAGTGCTTTGTTGCTAGTGACTACTTGATCAGCTTAGCACTAACTGGCCATCTGAAGTCTGTCCGGCTGATACAGGCATAAACCGAACCTGCGTCAGGGTGATCATGTGCCAGTTTCTGTGGATGTATTACATCAGTGGTGGCGCTGATGACATTATAAATAGATGAACAGGTTTGGTGACCCAAGATCTTGCTGCCATTTGAGCCTGACACTGAGCACCAGCAACTTCTGAACTCAGAAATACTAGGTGACTTCTGGAAGGGTCCTCTATCGATGTATCCAGAGGCAAAAGTGTTCTGTTTTCCCAAAATATCATGCACAGCAGCTTGATATCAACAATTCTATCGATTACATAAGTAAATACCTCTTAATGATCTAATATCATGTTTGCTGAGAGTACTTCCAATATCACGTTGACCCCATATAATATAAACACACAGTAGAGAAGCAGCCTGAATCTACAGGAACACCATGTTGCGACGCATTACTGCACATTTAAGGCTATCTCAAGAAAGGAGTTCATTTGCTCTTTGGATAAGCACTTCCTTTGTACCTCCAACTTTTGCTTTTTTTATACTGAGGAAGCACTTCAGCTCAGCAACTGTAAGAAGACGCATCTCACCTCGCTTATGATGATCTATGACCTGAAAGTATTTGATGCCAAGCTATTAACTGAATGAACATGTAAAAGAACAGCATGTATACTTGTCCTCTGCCAAAATAATATGAAATTACAGTCACCTTTTCAGCTGACTCATTCTTGTTAACATCAGGTTTTGTCTTTGTCTTCGCTGTTAAAGTTAGCCCATCCTTAGCAAGCACTGTCTTTGCCTTTGCCACCTTTTGAGTAACATCCTTCTGATGATCTATCGCCTTTTCAGCTGACTCGTTCTTGTTAACATCGGGTGTTGTTTTTGTCTTCGCTGTTAAAGTTAGCTCATCCTTAGCAAGCACTGTCTTTGCCTTTGCCACCTTTTGAGTAACATCCTTCTGATGATCTATCGCCTGTAGGAATTTAATCCGAGAACACAACTTCATTGTTTAAATCACCTCATGTAAAATTGAATGATATCCAGAGATTATCATACATAAAAAGAAAAGAAGGTAAGTTAACCTTTTTAGTTAACTCCTGTTTGACAACTGCTGGCTTTCTTTTTGATTTTGTCGTGGCGTTTATCTCATCCTTGCCAAGCATAGACTTTGATTTTGTCTCTATTGTTTTTGCGCTAAGCACATCCTTGATATCCAGCATTAATTTTGTGTCATATGGGACATCTGTTGTATAGTCTTTACTGTGAACATAACAATATAGAGTTAGCTACTGAACCAGCAACTGGCGACTGAGACCAAAATGTGTGCACATTCAGCTAATCCGTACAAATATTCCGTAGGTTTGCTGTTCACAAGCTATGGGATGTGCAGTGCCAGGCACAAAGTATCACAAATTCCTTAAATGCCTATGATAATAGCTTCTATTCGGATGGTACGCTGTAAAACTGATGCAAATAATTATTCTCCTTCCTCGATCCATGTTCGGATATTCCATCTTTCTTTTTGCAGCATCTACATTCACTTACTCACAAAAACCTTAATTGTGTAACTGCGTTACATGTATGCTACGTAGCTTTTACCGCATAGTAATAAATAAGCTAGTCACAGCGTCCAAATTTCTCACGGCACGCAGACACTTAATAAAACAAGAACAGTAGTATAGCACGAAATCAGTGGCTGTGCCCCTTCCCCCATTGACCATTTTCAAATGCCCATATAGTTTACACAGGATCCAAATTTAATTATGCAAACAGTATTTTGCTTTAGAAAAACAATGTTACTCTTATAAACTTATAATCAGAATCTTTAGCATTCTCTCACATAGCAAATAAGTATAGAAAATGTAAAGGACATATCTTTATTGTGTCCAAGTTCCTCCTTTCGCAACAATCTTTTTGGTGCACTGCGCAGGAAACATGGATGATTAGATCCCAACCATGTTGCTACAATTGAGATGCATGGAACAGTCTCCTGATTGATAGTTTGATACCTTTTGCAGTTTCTCCTTTTTCACTGTTCTCCAGAAACTCTGCGTGCTTTCTTTTAGGATGCACAGAAACCTGTAAGGACAATGGGGCTATGCTGAAATTCGTGTTTCCGAAAACACTCATACGCACCAGTACCAATCCAAGTTCGAATCAGGCTTACTTTGAAATAAGGAAAAAAATACTATGATATAATTATTTTTCAGAAGGAATGGCATTTAACCGGAAAATATATCATGATAGGACATAGAGAATTATTAGGACTGAACCTTGGTACAACAAAAATAACTGGCTAGAAAATAATTTTAAGCCGCACCTCCTGGCCACGAATTTGGAATCCAGAAATGTTGACATTGTATCAATGGGCGTTGGGTGAGGCTTAGCTGGGTCATTTTACGGAATATATCTTTTCATGGAAGTATATTATCTTGCTATTAAGTTTAGAACTTCTATCAGCGATGTGCTCACATTGTTGCTGTAATCAACGACCCATTGTCCCAAATGCCCCTCGAAAAATCAGAAGTGATCTGAACTTGCAATTGGACGTACATGTAAAATGTTCAGGTTCTGCGGAAAGGAATGTCATCGCTAGTTATTCTGACGCATGGTTGATATGAAAAAAAGGAAATGCGTGTTTCTTTGATCCCGAACAGCTGCAAGTAAGCAGGCACACTTGTGTTAATTGCCGTGGATTACCTTGCTAAGCCTTGCACTTTTTTTTTTCTATCAATACAATGAGACAAAAAGCCTTTTGAGTTTTGTCGGAATAAGAGCTAATTTTCCACTGCCAACAATAGTAACACACTAGCACTACGGCCCGTGTGTGAAAATACTGCTTCAATTGGCATATAATAGCTAGCCAAGCACACAAGATTAGAGGTGCGGGCATTCTTTATGGTAAGTTCATACCTGAATGACTTGATTGACAAGAATTGCACTTGATGAATTGATAGGATTAGCATGGCCTGCCTTAGGAGAACTTCTGTGTGATGGTTTTGGTAGGCCAGTTTCACTCGATTTGTTTGAACTGTCAGCATAAGATTGTTCTGATGCAAAAAAGACATCAAGAGGACATTTTAGTTTGTTTTTCTAGTGAAAACAATGTGTTACTTAAGAAAATGAATTCGCAATGGTACCACCAACATATAAAAACTTACTAATGTATTTACCTGAAGAGCACCTTGTTTTGTTTTCATTTGCTCGTTTACTTCTGCTGAATGAAGGCTTCAATAATGTAACTTGCACTGCAGAAGAGATTTTAATACAGAAGTAACTGAGGTCACTCTCAGTTGAACCATGAAGGGAAATAGGAATGACATAATTAAAGAACATCCATAGATAAAAATTGTATATTGACCTATCAGGATCATGATAAATGTTTTTCCAACCTGACGAATTACTTTTTTTTGCATTTGGTATTGGCTCTGCTGTTTTTGCGGTAAGCATATCCTTGATATCCAGCATTAATTTTGTGTCATGTGGGACATCTGTTGTACAGTCTTTACTGTGAACATAACAATATCGAGTTAGCTACTGAACCAGCAAGTGGCTATTGAGACCAAAATGTGTGCAAATTCAGCTACTCCGTACAAATATTCCGTAGGTTTGCTGTTCACAAGCTATGGGATGTGCAGTGCCAGGAACAAAGTATCACAAATTCCTTAAATTCTTATGATAATAGCTTCTATTCAGATGGTACACTGTAAAACTGATGCAAATAATTATTCTCCTTCCTCGATCCATGTTTGGATATTCTATCTTTCTTTTTGCAGCATCTACATTCACTTACTCACAAAAACCTTAATTGTGTAACTGCGTTACATGTATGCTACGTAGCTTTTACCGCATAGTAATAAATAAGCTACTCACAGCGTCTAAATTTCTCACGGCACGCAGACACTTAATAAAACAAGAACAGTAGTAGATCACGAAATCAGTGGCTGTGCCCCTTCCCCCATTGACCATTTTCAAATGCCCATATAGTTTTCACAGGATCCAAATTTACTTATGCAAACAGTATTTTTGCTTTAGAAAAACAATGATACTTTTATAAACTTATAATCAGAATCTTTAGCATTCTCTCGCATAGCAAATAAGTATAGAAAACGTAAAGGACATATCTTTATTGTGTCCAAGCTCCTCCTTTCGCAACACTCTTTTTGGTGCACTGCACAGGAAACATGGATGATTAGATCCCAACCGTGTTGCTACAATTGAGATGCGTGGAACAGTCTCCTGATTGATAGTTTGATACAGTAGTACCTTTTGCAGTTTCTGCTTTTTCACTGTTCTCCAGAAACTCTGTGTGCTTTCTTTTAGGATGCACAGAAACCTGCAAGGACAATGGGGCTATGCTGAAATTCGTGTTTCCGAAAACACTCATGCGCACCAGTACCAATCCATGTTTGAATCAGGCTTACTTTGAAATAAGAAAAAAAATACTATGATATAATTATTTTTCAGAAGGAATGGCATTTAACTGGAAAATATATCATGAGAGGACATAGAGAATTATTAGGATTGAACCTTGGTACAACAAAAATAACTGGCTAGAAAATAATTTTAAGCTGCATCTCCCGGCCACGAATTTGGAATCCAGAAATGTTGGGATTGTATCAATGGGCGTTGGGTTGCTCCCATGAGTGAGGCTTCCCGCTGGGTCATTTTATGGAATACATCTTTTAATGGAAGTATAGTATCCTGCTATTAAGTTTAGAACTTCTATGAACTCTTCCCGAATCAAACATGAATCTTTCGATTCATTTGGCTCACACGCTCCGGTGTATTCAAGTCAGAGGAGCTGCTGGTTATCAGTGATGTGCTCACATTGTTGCTGTAATCAACGACCCATTGTCCCAATGCCCTCGAAAAATCAGAAGTGATCTGAACTGCAATTGGACGTACATGTAAAATGTTCAGGTTCTGCGGAAAGGAATGTCATCGCTAGTTATTCTGACGCATGGTTGATATGAAAAAAAGGAAATGTGTGTTTCTTTGATCCCGAACAGCTGCAAGTAAGCAGGCACACTTGTGTTAATTGCCATGGATTACCTTGCTAAGCCTAGCACATTTTTTTTTTCTATCAATACAATGAGACGAAAAGCCTTTTGAGTTTTGTCGGAATAAGAGCTAATTTTCCACTGCCAACAATAGTACCACACTAGCACTACGGCCCGTGTGTGAAAATATTGCTTCAATTGGCATATAATAGCTAGCCAAGCACACAAGATTAGAGGTGCGGGCATTCTTTATGGTAAGTTCATACCTGAATGACTTGATTGACAAGAATTGCACTTGATGAATTGATAGGATTAGCATGGCCTGCCTTAGGAGAACTTCTGTGTGATGGTTTTGGTAGGCCAGTTTCACTCGATTTGTTTGAACTGTCAGCATAAGATTGTTCTGATGCAAAAGAGACATCAAGGGGACATTTTAGTTTGTTTTTCTAGTGAAAACAATGTGTTACTTAAGAAAATGAATAGGCAATGGTACCATCAACATATAAAAACTTACTAATGTATTTACCTGAAGAGCACCTTGTTTTGTTTTCATTTGCTCGTTTACTTCTGCTGAATAAAGGCTTCAATAATTTAACTTGCGCTGCAGAAGAGATTTTAATACAGAAGTAACTGAGGTCACTCTCAGTTGAACCATGAAGGGAAATAGGACTGACATAATTAAAGAAAATCCATAGATAAAAATTGTATATTGACCTATCAGGATCACGATAAATGTTTTTCTAACCTGACGAATTACTTTTTTTTGCATTTTTTGATGGTACCAATAATTAAAGGAAGAATTCCCCCCCAAAAAAAAATTTTTAAGGAAGAAAGAAAGTTCTAATCTTACACTTGGATGAACTGGTTAGGACAATAGGTTGTGATGGACAAAAATGGTTGGTGGAACGGGTGCCAGTGCCAGTGCAATCATCATCCAAACACCGAGCAAACTCGTGAACTTTGGCACTCGAAGAGCGGAAGACAGCTGGTTTTGGGGTGCGGAAATCTTGTCATGTAGAAAAATATGTATGTATTTAGCAGCTGATACATAAATTTTGAGCCATACGAGCAACAAAGTTCTTTTGCATAATAAATAGTACCTAGATTCAGTGATTGGTCTTTGGCCATAAAACTTGTATGAACTAAACCAAGATCCTCTGAATTGTCGGTTCTTGCAGTCTGCACTGACAATTTACTTATGGCTTTGTCCCAGGTAGGCAGAATTGTCGTGCGGCTAACTAGCAATTGTTCCTGCGACATTAAGGCTCACCTTGAAAGTTACAGAGATTTACTATGTCCAGTTCACATAATTAAATATTGAAAAAGTGTAGGTTCACATAGTTCAAATGAGAAATTAAAATCAAAATTGGTAACAGCAATTTTATCAATACAAGTGAAGTGCTAGCATAAACAACAGTACCTCCCTCCCCGTTACAGGAAAAGAAAAAAAAATTAACATGAATTTCTGTACCATGTAATAGTAACTTTTTTTTTGCAAGAGCTGTTTAATAGTTCTATGATGTGAAGAAAAGAAAAAAAAATGACACATGGAATAAGAGCGAACATTATTTACTTGAAAGGTCAAGGAAAAGGAGTACCTTAACTACAAATTGATTCTGACCAAAGAAATTCCAAGCTGAAACAAAAATCGAAAGTTAATTATGAATCAACACAGTTATTATTTCCCGCATTAAAAAACTACTACACAGATTCATTTACAAGATAAAATATAATATGATCCATCCAAAGTCCAAACATAGGAACTAGACACCCATTCTAAAGGGTCCCAGACTTCTGATTCCCCTATAGATATCATGTCCTTCATCCTTAAAAGCCAAGTCGTTACATAACAGAAAAAAAACCACCTGTCAACAATTCTATAAAGAACTGCAAGGAAGACATTGCCTTTGATGCTCTAACAGATTTTAGGGCAGGTTGAAGCCCTGAACCTTGGAGGACTAATGGAGAGGGCAACCTACATAAGTTGGATAAAAGTAGATAAATCAGAATACCAGAAGCATGTTGACATGAAAGTGACATGTCACAATGGTCAGCATATCAATAGCAACTGTGCACAGCAAAGAATGTACAACTTGTATTTATAAAAAAATACCATTGCTTCTCCCAGGAAACTCCACATGTCAGTTTGACTGCTGCATGATAACTATAGTTCGTCTCTAAACCATGCTGCAGAACAAAATCGTGTGAAGTGAGCAAAATGTTACATGCAGGAACTACTCTTGAGGAAAAGCATACCAAATGAAAACTAAATATTAATATGGTATGAAATGTTAGTGTTACGAGATGCCAAATATGCCACCTTAACTGAGCAAAGCTCCGTAAAGTTGTCCAAGCTCTGCCCTGAAGGAAGTAATTTGCTAAAACCTAAGAAAGTAAAGAGCATTTTATCTTGAGAAGAATGATCTATGTTTTAACAAGTAACATCTAAACTCTAGCTTACCTATCACATGACCTTCCTGTAATGTTGGAAGAATTGCACAAGCTGTCTGGGGGCTACAGCCATCCAAACTTACTTCTTTAGTGCATTGGAATGTTTCCATCACACTGGAGCTAGCAACATCAGAGATCTAGCAGCAACGCATAATAGTTCACAGAGTTATCTTCTGCTCTAAGGTGCCCAATGAATAACAATTAATACCTTAAGTGCAGTAAACCGAAATGCATCAGGTGAGACAACAAACTCATAATCATCATTTAGTCCAGATCTGACTTCCTGTAGCAATTTGACAACCAAAGATGGTAAAACCACAATATTTGAGAAAGAAAAGGACAAATCATGAGAAACAGTGTAGCCAAATCATGTAATTGCTCATTTGCACCAAACAAAAGAAAACAACTTCGAGGTAGAACTATTTATATTACTCTACAAAAAGTACTCTATCTAAATGCATTCTGTGTTTTTTTTTACATTCATATACTTGTCTTGTTGACTGAGATTGACTATTTCACCATCTTTGGAAGACGAAAGGCAAACATTGCTTATGTTTTGTATGAACCATGGCAGGCTTATGCTCGACTAATAGAAGCATATCAGTGCAATCGCATACTGATGCTCAATCAGTAATGGTTGAAACAAGTACGTCACGGTAACAGAATGGACACATGATATATTATACAGGGGTGAACTGTTGAGTTGCAAATACGGCACCTAGATTGTGTAGTTGACTGATAATTCCTGTTTGGATAAATCTACATGTTGGTCTTGCTACAGAAAAAAACGATTTAATTTGGACCGCATCAAACCAAGCTAAGGCAAAGAGTTGGCTTCTGTACGAAGAAAATAGTGATTACTGCTGCATGGGCTTTAGATTTGAGCCCTGCATAACCGTTTTCCACCCATTGCCGGGTCAGGCCCGAACTGATCATTCTAACACTGTGTGCACTCATGTTGGCATTTTGGAGACAAGGCCTGTCATTTGTTTATACACCAGCATGCAGCAACTTGGCACTACGTGAACAGGGTGTAAAATAGCATACCACATTCAACGCGCGCAGATCAGTCCTCTCCTGGCTCGCAGCAAATGTGGAGTCGACGAATATGCTCCCCCCAACAAACCTCCATCCACGCTCGAGCATCAAGCATCGCAGTCCACACTCGATTGCTTTCGCAACCAGTGCGCCCGAACACACCACCTCCTCCTCCTCACCAACCTTGCAACAGAGGACGCGAAATTAGCCTGCAAATATACCCGTAGCAGCAAAGCGTCGAGCAGGTGAAGGGCACAGGGGGGAGGCGAGGCGCTCACTGAGGCGTCCAGGAAGGCTGCCGCGATTTCGGAGGCCGCCTCCGCGGCCGCAGCAGACTGGCATCTCTGCAGCGATCGGCAACCGCACAGGTTACATTTCTTCGTCAGGAACAAGAACGAGCGCTAAGCGGCGGAGCGAGACCTGGTAGACTAGGAGGGCGTCGGCTGGGGGCTGGGGGAGGCACGCGAGACGGTGGCGGCGGGACAGCCTGCAGCAGAGGATTTCGATGTCGACGGATGGAACGTCGGTGGAGAAGGACACCTGGCGGAGGAGGAACGGCGGCGGTGGTGTGGCGGAGGAGGAGGGGCCGGCGCGCACGAGGACCTTGTTGCGGAACATGGCGAGCATGAGTGCGCGACAACACCCCGAACCTTCTGAATCTTTTTTTTTAACAGGTAAGGCCCCGAAGGGCGAGAAGCTCCATTAAACAGTGGGTACAATTACATAAAGGATCTTGGCTTGAGAAGCAGTAGCGCAAGAGTCATGTAACATTACAAGAAGGACCCCAGAAAGATAAAGTGAAAAGCAATCAAGTTCTTCTTCTCCACCGCGCCCTTGACTGAATCTCGGGCCACGGTCGCTGGCGGCGATGCCGGGGACTACGCCACTTGGTTCGTCGTCAGGATGGACCACCGTGCCGAGATTGTAGATCTTCCACCACAGCACTAAGGCCTGGAGGAAGTTGATTCTCCCCGGAGCATATTCTCCCGAGGTGCGGAGAGGCCCCCTTGGCCAAGGATAGCGGCGGCTGAAGACGCCGACGCTTGGGATCTGCCGCCGATTGAGCTTCTTGTCATCCCACTGCCGTCGGAGCTCCGCATCCTGCATCACCTCCCCACTAGTTCTCCCATCACCACCTTGGCCGTCCAGAGGAAGAAGAAAGGAGGGATGCAGCGGAGCGGAAGCCAGAACGGCCCACTCCCTTGTTGGTTTGGGTGGGCCAGAACCGCAGCACCACCTCCCCTCGCCACCATGGCCGGCCGGAGAGAGTGCTGCAACCCGGAAATCCCCCCGCCACCTCGGCCGGCTAAAGAGGGCAATACAACAAGTTAAGTCCCTATTTTCAAGGGATTTGATCTTATCCACTTGATCCAGCCGCATGGGCCTTGGGGGGCTGGTGTGCCTGGCCCATGTGGGCCTATGTGACCCCCTTCGGTCCATGTTGGTCGTCCGAGATAGGTGGGCCCCACTATGGTACCCTCCGAACCTTCTAGAACCTCTACAATACCGAAAAATCCTGAACATTTTCGGTAACCCTGAAAATGACTTCCCATATATGAATCTTATTCTCCGGACTATTCCGGACCTCCTCGTGATGTCTTGGATCCCATCCGAGACTCCAAACAACATTCGGTCTCCATCTCATATTCCGAATCTACTATACGACATCGAACCTTAAGCGCGTCACCCTACGGTTCATGAACTATGCAAACATGATCGAAACTCCTCTCCGATCAATAACGAATAGCGGGACCTAGAGATCCATAATGGCTCCCACACATTCAACGATAACTTAGTGATCGATTGAACCATTAACATACGATACTGATTCCCTTTGTCACGCGATACTTTACTTGTCCGAGGTTCGATCATCGGTATCTCCATACCTAGTTCAACCTTGTTACCGACAAGTACTCTTTACTCCCGTGGTATGTCATCTCTTGTGACCTAGTCACATGCTTGTGATACGTCTCCAACGTATCTATAATTTCTGATGTTCCATGCTTGTTTTATGACAATACCTACATGTTTTGTTCACACTTTATATCGTTTTGATGCGTTTTCCAGAACTAACCTATTGACGAGATGCCGAAGTGCCGTTCTGTTTTATGCTGTTTTGGTTTCAGAAATCCTAGTAAGGAAATATTCTCGAATCGGACAAAATCAACGCCCAATACCCTATTTTCACCGGAAGCTTAACACCCGAGAGGGACCAGAGGGGGCCAGGGGCCCCACATTAAGGCGGCGCGGCCGAGGGGCGCGGCCGGTGTCTGGCCCCACCAGGGCCCCTCCGAGGCTCCCCTTTCTCCTATATAAGCTCCCTAACCTAAAACCCCGATACGAATAAGCCACGGTACGAGAAAAGTTCCAGAGCCGCCGCCTGATACGTCCAAAACGTATCTACTTTCCCGAACACTTTTGCTATTGTTTTGCCTCTAATTTGTGTGTTTTGGATACAACTAACACGACTAACGCGCAATTGCTCGGTGTCTCGTTTTTGTGCAAATCCAACTTTCGGAAAACCTCGGAATTTATGCAGGCCCTATTTTCCCAGAATATTGGCGGAGCCAAGGGCAAGCTGGGGAACAGGGCCCCACACACTAGGCGGCGCGGCCCGGAGGGGCCGGCGGCCCTAGTGTGTGGCCCTCGGCCCCGACCCTCCTTCGGACTACTTATCGCCCTCGACCTAAAAACGCATGGAGAGAAGTCGAAGTCGCCAAACCCTCCAGAGCCGCCACATCGCGAAACTCCGTCTCGGGAGCCAAAAGTCTCCGTTCGGCACTCCGCGGACGGGAATTGGAGGAGATCTTCGCCGCCATCACCACCAACGCCTCTCCATCAACCACATGTTTTCCCCATCCATGTGTGAGTAATTCCCCGCTGTAGGCTGAAGGGGATGGTAGGGATTGGATGAGATTGGTCATGTAATAGTCATAAGATTGTTAGGGCATAGTGCCTAGTATCCGTAGATGTCACTTTTATGATATTGTTGCAACTTGTTATGCTTAATGCTTGTCACTAGGGCCCGAGCCATGATCTCAGATCTGAACATGTTATTGATTCATGAAGATATTCGTTGTTTATGATCTTACCTGCAAGTTGTATACACACGTCGTTGTCCGGAACCAAATGGAAGATGACGGGACAACAGGGAATGGTAGTGATGTGAGGATCACATGTGTTCACTGAGTGTTAATGCTTTGCTCCGGTACTCTATTAAAAGGAGTACCTTAATTTCCAGTAGTTTCCCTAGAGGCCCGGCTGCCACCGGCTGGTAGGACAAAAGATGTTGTGCAAGTTTCTCATTGCGAGCACGTACGACTAAATATGGAACACATGCCTATTGATTGATTAGTACTTGGATACCGTTTATTATTATCTGCAAATGCCCCTGCTTTGATGGTTATATGAGTTTCTCTCATCCATGCAACGCCCGTTAATCCGTCCCTGTGCCTACATATTTTAATCCTGCTGTTTACTATAATCACTAGCTGTCTTTATTTCACCGCCGTTATTTCACTATTCCTACTACTATAAAACTGTATCGATAAACTCTTGCGAGCAAGTCTTTTTCAGGTGCAGCTGAATTGACAACTCCAAGGCTTACAAGTATTCTTTGTCTCCCCTTGTGAATCAATAAATTGGGTAATACTTCCCTCGAAGACTGTTCCCCTATACTTGTGGGTCATCAAGACTATTTTGGCGCCGTTGCCGGGGAGCATAGCTTTATTTGGAAGTTCACTTGGATTGATATTGTTCGCTGCAAAGTCTCCATCATGGGTAAACCTCGCGATACTAAGATCGCCATATTACCATCCACTACAAGAAAAGGTACAACTCTTAGTACCTCTGCTCTTGATTCACCATCTGTGATAAGTAAACTTGTTTCACCACCACAAGCTTCAAATGCTGGTACTTCTGCTGAGAATTTCTCTCATAATTGTGATGATGCTTCTGCTGTGCTTGATAATGATGGTTCGTTAGGATCTTTTCTAGATGCTACAATTGCTAGGTCTAGGCAAATTGAAAATACTGAAACTCCTAATGAAAATGCTTACACCTGTTAATTCACCTGAGTCTATTGAATATTCTAGTGATGATCTTGATGAAGATTATGTGGAACTTGATGATGATTTTATTGAAAAATGCAATGCTACTACTGATGCAAGAAAAATTAAAAAGTTGCTTGCAGAACATGCTGTTAGATATAAACTGTCTCTGATCCTAAATTTGCCACATCTCCTATAAACATTAAGGATAAAGATTATGATTTTTCTCTTGATCTATCTCATATAGCTATTGTTGAGAAAACACCCTTTTGTGGTACTGAAAAAGAAAGTGTTGTTGAACACATGATTGAGTTATCTACTCGAGTAGCTTGTTTTCTGATGATGTCAAGATGCGTACTTATTTTGTCGCTAAAATTTTTCCTTTCTCATTAAAGGATGATGCTAAAACTTGGTATAATAATTTGCCTCCTGGTTCTATTAGAAGTCCAATTGACTTGCGTGATGTTTTCTTTCGAAAATACTTTCCTGCTAGCGCTCAACATATTGCTTTGCAGAGAATTTATAATTTTGACCAGGAAGATGGAGAGAAATTTCCTGAGGCTTGGGCGAGATTTTGCTCTCTTATTAGAGCTCAGCCTGATCATGATTTGGAAAAGCATGATTTACTTGATATATTTTATAGTGGACTAACCATTGAGTCTAGGGCATACCTGGATAGTTGTGATGGTTGTGTTTTCAGGAAAAGAACTCCAGACGACGGAAGAATTATTGGCTAAAATAGGCCGGAATCATGATGATTGGTCTACACCCGAACCAACCCCGACACCGATATTGAAGAAGAGGGGTATGATTAAATTAAATGATGAAGATATGAGGGAAGCCAAGAAGTCTCTTAAAGAGAAGGGTATTAAACTGAAGATGTGAAGAATTTACCTCCTATAGAAGATTTATGTAAGATAACTCCCCCTTCATCCATGATTGAGGTACACTCTCTTCAACGCTTTAGTAGGGAAGATATTCCGTATTCAAAACCTCCTGCTCAATGCTTAGATGAGTTTGATAATTATATTGTTAAGCAAGAAAACTTTAATATGAGAGTAGAGAATCATTTAATGGAAAATTCTCGAGCTATTAGTGAATTGCATGATATTGTGGAGAGAACCTCCAATGATGTTAAGATACTTGTTAAACATTTTCATATGGTTCAAACTCAAATTGATCAACTCACTAAAGTGCAAAATGACTTGTTAGGAAATAATTCTAAACAAAAACATGCTTATGAAGTAACAACTAGAGGTGGTGTTTCTACCCAGGATCCTCTATATCCTGAAGGGCATCCCAAAAGAGTTGAACAAGATTCTCAACTAACTAAAACTAGTGCTCCATCTAAGAAAAAGAAACATAAGAATGTTGTAGAATCCTCTGAACCTGTTAATGATCCTAATAGTATTTCTATTTCTGATGCTGAAACTGAAAGTGGTAATGAACATGATAAAGATAATGATAAGGATGATACTCCTGATAAAGAAGAGGTTGAAGAAGAACCTAAAAAACATGCTAAAAATAAAAAGTACACTAAAGAAGATTTTATTGCTGAGAAACATGGTAATGAAAGAGAACCTTGGGTTCAAAAGCAAATGCCTTTTCCTGCTAAGAAACTAAAATCAAAGGAGGAGGAACATTATAATAAATTTTGTGATTGGATGAAACCTTTATTTTTGCAAATCCCTTTGACTGATGCTATTAAATTGTAATATCCCAGGTATTGGGGTTACAAAAATAGAGGAAACAGATGTGTGCATTGCATTCATGCATAGAAAATCCGGGGAATTTTCGCGCTTTAAAGTAAAACAGTCACAGTAACTGAAGTTTCACTTGACCTTGGTGGAATTGAAGTAGCTCATCAAGTCAAGCGCTATAAACCTCAATGTGACTTTGTTAAAACCTTGTTTTGGGTAGAGATGATTTGATCTAAGGGGTTAGATCAAATGGAACTAAAATCAACACAACAACACTTAACTCAATGATCAATTACTTGATCTTATTAAAGATCATAATATGGTAATCCTTGCCATAACTTATGAACATCCATTTAATTGGAAATCAAGTAACACTAATTGGAGAAACTATTCTTCACTCATCTTTTCCATGTCTTAAACTAATCCTTGATCTTACCATGAACCTCATGGTATTCATTTTACTTCATTCTTGGAATCATGACAAGGAGATCAACTCTAGAAGTATATATTCCTCTCTATTCCAAATAATTATATATCAAATCTAGAGAAGTGAAAGTTCTATATTATGTATTAGAGAAGCCATGACAAACCTTGAGGCAAATCTTGAATATAAATATCCATATGATCACAACATTATCTTCAAGAGGAACCCTAGAGTATTATTCAAGCCTTCCCAAATGAGAGAGAACATTTATTCTAAACCTAGCTTTACCTATTAATGAACAAAGGACAATCTTTGAACTAAAGTATTAGGTTGTAAACCATCTCCCTTGGAGTGGTGAGATAACCTAATAGCACATGGAATAATACCTTATCCATGAATTGATAAAGTAAGGAAGAGATTAACTCAATTAAGATAGCCAAGTGGAGTTTTAGAATTAATACCTATTGAGATATTGTGAGTACACCATAAACTCTAGAATAACCATTCCTTTATAAGAGAGCCCAAGCTATGGTGTTACACTCAAGTAGTTGAGGCAACACTTGATTGTGAGGGAGATAACTATCCACATAACAGATGATTATATCATCATTGTTTAAGCAGGACCCTAACAGAATATCTCAGGCATTCTCCTGGGATGTAAATTATTGAGGCAACCATAGTAGTTCCATCAAAGAAAGTATAATAGAAGTACTATACCTTAGTTGATCAAGACAATACTTGATCTTGGGAGATGAGAAACCTATTTCATGAGAGATAACTTAGGGAGCCAAACCTTGATCATTATGAATTGAGTAATGATCATAAACCTAAGAACCTGAGGTAGAGTAAATAAGAACAAGTTGATCATGTCTAATACATGATCATGCTCTTGAGGTATGTGAGGATAAGTTAAATCCTAATAGATATTGTGGATGATATTCACCACATGAAATCATAGGGAGGTAACTAGTAAGCAACCATAGGCTTATATCCTAACCTTCACTTGTGAATCACTTGGTAATCATAAGTAGAACCCTATCACATCTATATTCCATATATTCCTCAATTAAAGGACCTAAGTAAATCTTAGAGTCAAACTCCATCCTTTATATGGTGAGAAACCAAGCATCCATATAACCAAAGTTAACTATAAAAAGAACCATAACTACTTTAATTACTTTAATGATAAATTAAGGATATAAAGAAAGTCCATTGGTATTAGAGAGAAACAACTCTCAGAACCTTAATATCTAAATGAGAATAATAACAATAAAGCAAGTAACCATCTTATTTTAGTTAGGGGGAATTAAACCCTAGGAAGTACAACATGGTGTCATCTCATATCTACAACCTAGAATTATATCTTAACCCTAAGGGTGTATCACTTGGGTGATCACAACTAAGACCTAAACCACAATTAAGCTCCAAATCATGTGTCATTAGGTAAATAGTATTGGAACCCTAGAATTGTCCATCAATTAAACCTTATGTTCCAATTTGTTAACACATAATTATGCACATCAAATAATAAGCAAGGGATCACTCCCCAAATGGAAACTAAGTCCTAATACTAATCTCTGAAATACTTTGAGTTCAAAGTATCAACTACAAACATTCCAAAGGATTTGATTCACAAGAAAAACCTAAGATTAAAATGAATACATACACTCATGCCTAATTGCAATTTGGAATAAAGCTCCCAAACATACAAATAGAACCATATATTTGTGTTAAACAATCCAGTGACATAGTGATTATTCTCAATAGATTTAATGGGATTTAAATAACCAGATACCTGCAAATTTATGTTGAATATAAATCAACAAAACAAGAAATGAGTTTTGAGAATAGAAAATAAAAACAGAAAAAGAAAGAAAGGACTTACCTGGCAGACCCGAGTAGCCCAGCAGCAGCCTGCCCAACAGCCTAACACTGGCCCAAGCCGGAGCCCAAGACCAGCCCAACAGCCAGGACCCAGAGCAACCCACCGTATCGATTCACAGGGGGGCGTCGTCTTCCTCCTGCGCATGGTCGACACGGCGAAGACGTGATCGAGTTCGCCGGCCACGTCCTCGTCGTCGATAAAGGCAAGCCCCGGACTCCAAGCCCAAACCAAAACCCTAGCAACGAGCATTCAAATCCGTCCTTATCCCAAATTCGAAGTGATTCGTGCCCAGTAGCCCTGCCGACATCGTCGGAATATCCCGACCATCGGCAACGAATGGCCGTCGACCTGGAGCCTCTCTCAGGCTATAAAACCACCGGGAAGATCCCCAGAACCCTAGCTACCCGAGACGCCATCCCATTCCCTCTCTCGCTCTCTTTGTCCCTCACCATAACCATCACCATCGCCGGTCAGTTCTCCGGCGACCCATTGATTCCGACCACCCTAGAATCCGTGGAGTAGCTCAATAGACGCGCCCTACCGCATAGATCGTCCTGGTAGAAGGAATCAAGAAACGACGCGCTCAGACGGACGAATTCGAGCGTTCCCTTTCGCCGGTGTTCGCCGGGAATCATGTCCGTGAGCTCATCTCCGGCCACCACTGCCTTCGCCGAGCCTTCTACAAGCCCCACGGTGAGCTTGCGCATCGATTGAACCCCCCTATTCTTCCCGGCATGCTTTGTATCACGAGTTAGGAATCTCGCCGGAGAGCACCACCGCGGAACGTGTTCGCCGACGTGATTCCGGCAACCAATAGGCAATTGCACTACCACCATTAGGTTCCCTATCCACTCCTGGTTCGAATGGAACAAACACCGCGTCCTCCCATGCCCTAAATCGGCGGCGCCGTCTCAGACTGCTGCCGGCGACAAGCCGCCGGTGTTGGTGACGTGGCCGTGGGCCTGTTACCCCTTTGACTTGGTCTCCGTCCGCGTGGCAGCCGACGTGGACCGAGGCCCACCTGTCTGTCCCTGGGGGTAACAACCCAACCGGTACGTTTAGTATTTTTGATTATTGCATAATTGCAGAAAATATCTGCAACTTTATAAATACATAGAAAATTCATTTTAACTCTGAAAAATATAAATAAGATATCAAAATTCTTAGAAAAGTAAACTCTATCCAATAAAAATATAATATGAAATTTTTATTTTTTATAAAAAATTAATTGTTTAACCATTAATAATTAAGCCTTTATTTTTAATTCTAAATTCAATTATAATTCAATAAATAGTAAAACTTTTCAAATTAAATAAAAACCATTAAGTAAATAAAGAAAACATAAAAACTAATTTTCTTTATTTATTAATTTGTTAAATCCTTATTAGAAGGATTTAAACCATAAATAATAATTATCTTGATTATTAATTCTTTTAAAATAATACAATACCAAATCCAATGTTATTTTTAATTCAAAGTCATTAATAACTGCAACTTGATAATGAAGTTATTAACTGAAATATTATATGGTAATCAGGAAACACTAATTCCTTAGTAAATGATATTACAACCTTATCATTCCATGTGAAACCTAAAACCCTAATCCAATTAGGAACCCTAGTTCCATTAATCATTATAAACCCTAAATGGTTTCCAAACCTAAACCCAAATTAACCTGTGATCATGTTACTTCAATAATAGTCATATAACCATAGTAGCAACTAAATATTTGCCATGACCACATAAAATGTAGAAACTTATCATTACTAAATTAGCATTCCATGTATTCATCTTAATCAAACCTAGCTAACCAAACAGAATCAACCCTAGATCCTATCCTTAGAGATATCAACCTTATTTATCCATGCATAGCATCACACCATTGTGATGAACCCTATTAGCAACCATGCCAATATTGTGCACACTAAACCCTACTAGAGTTAAATACTTATGAACCCTCCTATTTTGGAATCCATTATTCCTTACTTAGTGAATCCAATAGTAAAACCTAGACAACCTCAACCTCAATTATTATACTTCTTATGTTCTTCAAAAGTTATTCTTTTGAAGAAAATAAGGAATCATCATCAATCCTGCCTAATAGGACATATAGCCAATAGTCACCTATCACCAGCAAGGTATACCAACCTTGATAGCAACTATTTATAATCAATTGCTCAAGATGTTTAGGCTTAATTCAACCATACAAGCCCTAGTAGCTGATGAATCCAACATTGTTGGGATCCATCTCATTCTTACTCCAGAAACCAATTGGAACCATAGAACCCACCAACCCAATTATCATACTTGTTCTTTATTAAAGAACATGTTCTTCAAAAAGTTATTCTTTTGAATTATATAATAAGTAATCATCAACCATGCACTATAGGACTTAAACTTGACAACTTCTCTTTACTTATTATACAACTATTATCCCTTGGTGTGTATGATTGTTACTATGTATTTTACCACTTGCTTATGATTCTAAAACAACACAACCCTGAATAAGAACCTTGTTTGTGAATCATTCTAAAAGTGCAACACACCCGAAACTAATCATTACAACTCACTAATCCTAAATCATCGGGGTTAGGTCACGCTTAGAATGATTGCATCTCATACTTATGCATTATTGCATCCTTGCCAATCTTTTAAACATCGTCCCCGGACGATGATGCTATTTCTTTGGAGTTATTGCGCATCGAAGACCTTGCCTGCATAATCTTGCACAAGAAAGGCAAGTTCATCGCTTGCTCATGTCATTTGAGTATTTTTATCAAATTACTTGCAAAGTACTATGGTTATCACGATTGCATAAAAACCAAAACCACTATTTTCATAACTATGAATATGACTATGTGGTGGGCAATGGAACCATGGATTGTGTTGATATGGTGGAGGTTCCATTGCAAGGGTTAATATCCATCTAGGATTAAACAACAAATGTCGCTTGATTCTTGTGCCGTAATACCCGTGTTAACCATAAGATCCGGAGTGGGACGGAGTAGTCAAAAGTGTTTCCACCTCTCGTTCATCAACGGATGCGCTTACCGTAGACGGTTGTATCTTGCGGAGCAATTGGTGGGTGGGGAGCCCCTTCTAATTCCCCACGGTATAGTGTTGCTTACCGTAGACGGTTGCTGCTTGCGGAACAATTGGTGGGTGGGGATCCCCTTCTAATTCCCCACGGTAATGTGGTCTATGATGGGTTGCAGCTACCGGCGAAGGAGTTTGGTTAACGAGTCCCAAACCGTTGTCGTGGTCGGGGTCCACCCTGAAATCACGGGAATAATGGGACCGGCGAGACCCGGGTCGGGGCATGCAACAAAGGGTGGGTGTTCGAGGTAGCGGAGGAACATGATTGACTAGGACCTTATACCGGGCCACACCAAAGGAAGTGTGGACGAGAACTAGACTCGGTTGGCACCAAGGTTAAGATCTCTTATGGGTAAAGCAACACACCTGCAGAGTGTAACGAATCGTGACCATCACTCCTGTTCCGGGATATGGAATCGCGACGCTTGGAAAGGAACTCCATGAAGTTCTAGTCAACCGGTGAAGGCTGACGGACATAGCTCTTCAGAATAAAAGCAATCTTTTGAAGAAATGTTTACAAAAACTTGCATGCCTATGACTTTCTGGTCTATGGTGTAGCTAGTGCATTAAACACCTCTTTCCTATAATGAACTTGTTGAGTACGCTCGTACTCATCCCACTCTTAAATCCCCTGCGGTATGGAGGCATCAAAGGAGGATCTACAGTGCAACTCGAAGGCCGAGGAGTCAACAACCACTTCAGAAGACAGGACCATGTCAGGAGAGTCAGATACCATATTCAATAAGGAGAAAACCTAGATTAGCAATAGAAAGGAACTATCTTCCTAAACCTAGCTCCTATTTAGCTAGAATCTATTCTTAGCCCCTATAGCTAGTTAAATACTCTACAAGTAGAGTTCGTGATAGGATTAGACTACGAGTCGTTCTTCTGGAGTTTATTTGCAGTTTTACCTCATTGTAAAGTAGGAGGCTGTGATGATCTTATGTAACAGAGTTCGTGTGTAATTCTATAGACATGCCTTGGACCCGCATATGTTTCTGTTGTACCACTGAGCGATATAATACTAGTGGAACGGTGTTTCATTGGTGTTATATCAGACTTGCATACTACACCATGCAGTGGTATGCTGGGTCACCACAGTTGGTATCAGAGCAAATGCTTTGACCTTAGGATTAAAACCCTTTAAAGGAGACCTATAGGATTGGTAGTGTCTATAGGAAGTTGTCTTAGATAAAACCAAATCTTCTTTTGACTTGAGATGGATATTCACTTGAGAATAATCCTGACACACTTGAGTCAACTTTATTACCTATCTTTTCTAAGTGAAGTTAGGTAGCTAATCCCAAGTATGTAGCACATAATTAAGACCTTAAAACAATAGATGAGTAGATCATAGTTGGTATACAATACATGGTAGTCTAAAGAGTGGATACAACCATAAGGAAGATATCCTATTGGAAGATGTGTACCAACACATGTTATGGTTAAGTAATAATTATTCAGACCTGTAATAGGAGTAATATCAAGTGAAGAACATAAGTTAATATCCTATTAGAAGGTGTATACCAAGACAAGTAATGGGTAAGTAAAATCTATCCAAACTTGTGAAACAACTGATAGTAAGTGATAAATATAAGCTATATGAGATAGTATAGACCATGATGAGTTAATCATGGGAGGTAAGGAAGAGTGATAGGAATAAAAATTTGTCTACTTACATGATAGTGATTGAAATCATATATGATTCACCTGAGAATCATTATGTGATGAAGTAGAACATCATAAATATTTAGGAGAAGTACAATAAGAAGCCAGGTGTTCAACAATAGTGCAAGAATTGTGTTCCAAAATCATGGGAAGTGTGCCAAGCACATCATGACCATAGTCTTATGATTGAAACACTTAGAAGTATAGGAGTTATATCCTAATAAATAGGTATTCAGAGTAGCCATGTTAGAACTAAATGTATCATAGGAAGTAGTCCTCCATAGCACGTATATATGATATACTATTTAGTTAGTACTTCCAAAGGAAGATAGGTTAACCTTAAACTATCCTAGACTACTTTGTTTCAAGTTTATCTCCTTGCAAATGTGCAATTAGGATAAATGTTGAGACAAATAGTAGAAATCCACATATTCGTGCTAAGTATCACGCTATAAACCTATCTTATGTGGTGTTATATACTACACATCTCAGCCTGATGTTTAGAGATGTCTTACTCAACTATTATATTCAGGCTTATGATGGTGTGTATTATATGCACAAAGCTGAATCTTCTTGGATTTTATTGGATTTTCATTGATTGACTAGATCCATACATGAAGTTTGACTTTGATATGCAAATGCATGTTGCAATATCAAGTTCTTACTTGATGTTATAGATCTAGAGGGTAATGGTATTCGTGTGAGGAAGTGACGAATTCTGAAGATTCCGAAGACAAGATGAAGGTTCATCAAGAAGGAAGCAAAAATTGTGGGAAGTAACCACAATACTCTGAAGGAAGTACTAATCCAAACTCATGCTTTACCTCAATAGAGGAGTACTTTAGTACATGAGAAGCATGAAAGTGAGAAATATGGTGATTATGGAGAAGTAGAAGTAGAACCATAGTCATTATGGAAGAGGGAATGCATGGGAAATCACCTAGGATACTATCTTCATAGTGTCAACTAGTGGCTTTCTTGCAAAATAAACCTTGAAGGAAGGAAGATTACATATGAAACCATAGCAGATATAAGAAGACCACAGTTGGTATAGGATCAATACTGGAAGATAGCGTAGAAGATGTCTCATCCAATTGATCAAAACCTATAATAGAGTACACTATTAGATAACAAATAGCCACAATTGGTATCAAGTAGTCCATAAGTGGACTATTCGTACCAAGAAGTTGTTAATAAATAAAATGTTGTCAGCCAAATAACAATGACCTATAATCATTTAGTCGAAGGATTCACATTGGATGTCCACAATTGAATGGATACACCACAGATATTCTTCGCAAGACTTTAGAAGAATATAAACCATAAGCTACACCTAGACCAATATTCTAACCATCAATCCAATGGTTGGAAGAAAAGGAGTTGAAGACCATAAGAAAACTCCAAGGGGTAGAGTAAAGATTGAGTTGGATTTACAATGACTCAATACTTTTGAGCAAGATAGAAGAAGAAGGTCTGAACTGAGAGGAAGTTCGATCTTATTTTCATAAGATTGTTGAACAATACTTTCAGAAGGATGTCAGACCAAAAGCCAAGGTTTATACCTCGAGGAAGTAAGAATCGGACTATAACTTGAGAAAGTGAGTAATATTTACTCAGAAGTACGAAAGCTCAAGTAAGTCAAGCATAAAGAAGTTGGATGAAGGAAGTATAGGAGGCCAAACAAAGCTCAAGAAGGCCAAAGACCGAAGGAAATTGACCATACCAGAACCACAGACTAATAGAATGATTCCTTTCATGGAACCTAAATAACCCAAAATAGTTATAGGTATCAACTATAAACCATGATTGGATAGGCTAAATGAGTCTAACCTTCTTAGTAAAAGAAACCGTAAAAATCATTTCCATGGTAAGTACCTTACTAAGTTCCATTATTGCACTTTTGGTAGTAAGGGAAAACAAAGACCTATTTAGCAATTAGGAGTTTATTATCAAATTAGCCTTCAAATTAGACCAGCAGCACCAGAAGAAGTCTCAATCATTGAATCTTCAATAAGAAGGAAACAAGCTTATAGAATTGGAAGAAATCAAGGAATTAAAGTAAGAAGTCCATGTTCTGAGGAAAACACTAATGGATTCCAGGAAGAATCTGGACAAGGGATATACTCAATTATATCCAGTGAGACCACCATGGAATCCAAGAAAATATGTAGTCTGCACAAGTCAGATCCACACTCCGGAAACGTGAGAGAGATCAAACTTCGAGGACGAAGTTTAGTTTAAGGGGTAGAGACTGTAATATCCCAGGTATTGGGGTTACAAAAATAGAGGAAACAGATGTGTGCATTGCATTCATGCATAGAAAATCCGGGAATTTTCGCGCTTTAAAGTAAAACAGTCACAGTAACTGAAGTTTCACTTGACCTTGGTGGAATTGAAGTAGCTCATCAAGTCAAGCGCTATAAACCTCAATGTGACTTTGTTAAAACCTTGTTTTGGGTAGAGATGATTTGATCTAAGGGGTTAGATCAAATGGAACTAAAATCAACACAACAACACTTAACTCAATGATCAATTACTTGATCTTATTAAAGATCATAATATGGTAATCCTTGCCATAACTTATGAACATCCATTTAATTGGAAATCAAGTAACACTAATTGGAGAAACTATTCTTCACTCATCTTTTCCATGTCTTAAACTAATCCTTGATCTTACCATGAACCTCATGGTATTCATTTTACTTCATTCTTGGAATCATGACAAGGAGATCAACTCTAGAAGTATATATTCCTCTCTATTCCAAATAATTATATATCAAATCTAGAGAAGTGAAAGTTCTATATTATGTATTAGAGAAGCCATGACAAACCTTGAGGCAGATCTTGAATATAAATATCCATATGATCACAACATTATCTTCAAGAGGGACCCTAGAGTATTATTCAAGCCTTCCCAAATGAGAGAGAACATTTATTCTAAACCTAGCTTTACCTATTAATGAACAAAGGACAATCTTTGAACTAAAGTATTAGGTTGTAAACCATCTCCCTTGGAGTGGTGAGATAACCTAATAGCACATGGAATAATACCTTATCCATGAATTGATAAAGTAAGGAAGAGATTAACTCAATTAAGATAGCCAAGTGGAGTTTTAGAATTAATACCTATTGAGATATTGTGAGTACACCATAAACTCTAGAATAACCATTCCTTTATAAGAGAGCCCAAGCTATGGTGTTACACTCAAGTAGTTGAGGCAACACTTGATTGTGAGGGAGATAACTATCCACATAACAGATGATTATATCATCATTGTTTAAGCAGGACCCTAACAGAATATCTCAGGCATTCTCCTGGGATGTAAATTATTGAGGCAACCATAGTAGTTCCATCAAAGAAAGTATAATAGAAGTACTATACCTTAGTTGATCAAGACAATACTTGATCTTGGGAGATGAGAAACCTATTTCATGAGAGATAACTTAGGGAGCCAAACCTTGATCATTATGAATTGAGTAATGATCATAAACCTAAGAACCTGAGGTAGAGTAAATAAGAACAAGTTGATCATGTCTAATACATGATCATGCTCTTGAGGTATGTGAGGATAAGTTAAATCCTAATAGATATTGTGGATGATATTCACCACATGAAATCATAGGGAGGTAACTAGTAAGCAACCATAGGCTTATATCCTAACCTTCACTTGTGAATCACTTGGTAATCATAAGTAGAACCCTATCACATCTATATTCCATATATTCCTCAATTAAAGGACCTAAGTAAATCTTAGAGTCAAACTCCATCCTTTATATGGTGAGAAACCAAGCATCCATATAACCAAAGTTAACTATAAAAAGAACCATAACTACTTTAATTACTTTAATGATAAATTAAGGATATAAAGAAAGTCCATTGGTATTAGAGAGAAACAACTCTCAGAACCTTAATATCTAAATGAGAATAATAACAATAAAGCAAGTAACCATCTTATTTTAGTTAGGGGGAATTAAACCCTAGGAAGTACAACATGGTGTCATCTCATATCTACAACCTAGAATTATATCTTAACCCTAAGGGTGTATCACTTGGGTGATCACAACTAAGACCTAAACCACAATTAAGCTCCAAATCATGTGTCATTAGGTAAATAGTATTGGAACCCTAGAATTGTCCATCAATTAAACCTTATGTTCCAATTTGTTAACACATAATTATGCACATCAAATAATAAGCAAGGGATCACTCCCCAAATGGAAACTAAGTCCTAATACTAATCTCTGAAATACTTTGAGTTCAAAGTATCAACTACAAACATTCCAAAGGATTTGATTCACAAGAAAAACCTAAGATTAAAATGAATACATACACTCATGCCTAATTGCAATTTGGAATAAAGCTCCCAAACATACAAATAGAACCATATATTTGTGTTAAACAATCCAGTGACATAGTGATTATTCTCAATAGATTTAATGGGATTTAAATAACCAGATACCTGCAAATTTATGTTGAATATAAATCAACAAAACAAGAAATGAGTTTTGAGAATAGAAAATAAAAACAGAAAAAGAAAGAAAGGACTTACCTGGCAGACCCGAGTAGCCCAGCAGCAGCCTGCCCAACAGCCTAACACTGGCCCAAGCCGGAGCCCAAGACCAGCCCAACAGCCAGGACCCAGAGCAACCCACCGTATCGATTCACAGGGGGGCGTCGTCTTCCTCCTGCGCATGGTCGACACGGCGAAGACGTGATCGAGTTCGCCGGCCACGTCCTCGTCGTCGATAAAGGCAAGCCCCGGACTCCAAGCCCAAACCAAAACCCTAGCAACGAGCATTCAAATCCGTCCTTATCCCAAATTCGAAGTGATTCGTGCCCAGTAGCCCTGCCGACATCGTCGGAATATCCCGACCATCGGCAACGAATGGCCGTCGACCTGGAGCCTCTCTCAGGCTATAAAACCACCGGGAAGATCCCCAGAACCCTAGCTACCCGAGACGCCATCCCATTCCCTCTCTCGCTCTCTTTGTCCCTCACCATAACCATCACCATCGCCGGTCAGTTCTCCGGCGACCCATTGATTCCGACCACCCTAGAATCCGTGGAGTAGCTCAATAGACGCGCCCTACCGCATAGATCGTCCTGGTAGAAGGAATCAAGAAACGACGCGCTCAGACGGACGAATTCGAGCGTTCCCTTTCGCCGGTGTTCGCCGGGAATCATGTCCGTGAGCTCATCTCCGGCCACCACCGCCTTCGCCGAGCCTTCTACAAGCCCCACGGTGAGCTTGCGCATCGATTGAACCCCCCTATTCTTCCCGGCATGCTTTGTATCACGAGTTAGGAATCTCGCCGGAGAGCACCGCCGCGGAACGTGTTCGCCGACGTGATTCCGGCAACCAATAGGCAATTGCACTACCACCATTAGGTTCCCTATCCACTCCTGGTTCGAATGGAACAAACACCGCGTCCTCCCATGCCCTAAATCGGCGGCGCCGTCTCAGACTGCCGCCGGCGACAAGCCGCCGGTGTTGGTGACGTGGCCGTGGGCCTGTTACCCCTTTGACTTGGTCTCCGTCCGCGTGGCAGCCGACGTGGACCGAGGCCCACCTGTCTGTCCCTGGGGGTAACAACCCAACCGGTACGTTTAGTATTTTTGATTATTGCATAATTGCATAAAATATCTGCAACTTTATAAATACATAGAAAATTCATTTTAACTCTGAAAAATATAAATAAGATATCAAAATTCTTAGAAAAGTAAACTCTATCCAATAAAAATATAATATGAAATTTTTATTTTTTATAAAAAATTAATTGTTTAACCATTAATAATTAAGCCTTTATTTTTAATTCTAAATTCAATTATAATTCAATAAATAGTAAAACTTTTCAAATTAAATAAAAACCATTAAGTAAATAAAGAAAACATAAAAACTAATTTTCTTTATTTATTAATTTGTTAAATCCTTATTAGAAGGATTTAAACCATAAATAATAATTATCTTGATTATTAATTCTTTTAAAATAATACAATACCAAATCCAATGTTATTTTTAATTCAAAGTCATTAATAACTGCAACTTGATAATGAAGTTATTAACTGAAATATTATATGGTAATCAGGAAACACTAATTCCTTAGTAAATGATATTACAACCTTATCATTCCATGTGAAACCTAAAACCCTAATCCAATTAGGAACCCTAGTTCCATTAATCATTATAAACCCTAAATGGTTTCCAAACCTAAACCCAAATTAACCTGTGATCATGTTACTTCAATAATAGTCATATAACCATAGTAGCAACTAAATATTTGCCATGACCACATAAAATGTAGAAACTTATCATTACTAAATTAGCATTCCATGTATTCATCTTAATCAAACCTAGCTAACCAAACAGAATCAACCCTAGATCCTATCCTTAGAGATATCAACCTTATTTATCCATGCATAGCATCACACCATTGTGATGAACCCTATTAGCAACCATGCCAATATTGTGCACACTAAACCCTACTAGAGTTAAATACTTATGAACCCTCCTATTTTGGAATCCATTATTCCTTACTTAGTGAATCCAATAGTAAAACCTAGACAACCTCAACCTCAATTATTATACTTCTTATGTTCTTCAAAAGTTATTCTTTTGAAGAAAATAAGGAATCATCATCAATCCTGCCTAATAGGACATATAGCCAATAGTCACCTATCACCAGCAAGGTATACCAACCTTGATAGCAACTATTTATAATCAATTGCTCAAGATGTTTAGGCTTAATTCAACCATACAAGCCCTAGTAGCTGATGAATCCAACATTGTTGGGATCCATCTCATTCTTACTCCAGAAACCAATTGGAACCATAGAACCCACCAACCCAATTATCATACTTGTTCTTTATTAAAGAACATGTTCTTCAAAAAGTTATTCTTTTGAATTATATAATAAGTAATCATCAACCATGCACTATAGGACTTAAACTTGACAACTTCTCTTTACTTATTATACAACTATTATCCCTTGGTGTGTATGATTGTTACTATGTATTTTACCACTTGCTTATGATTCTAAAACAACACAACCCTGAATAAGAACCTTGTTTGTGAATCATTCTAAAAGTGCAACACACCCGAAACTAATCATTACAACTCACTAATCCTAAATCATCGGGGTTAGGTCACGCTTAGAATGATTGCATCTCATACTTATGCATTATTGCATCCTTGCCAATCTTTTAAACATCGTCCTTCCGGACGATGATGCTATTTCAGAATTTGGAGTTATTGCGTAGAAGACCTTGCATAATCTTGCAGTCAAGAAAGGCAAGTTCATCGCTTGCTCATGTCATTTGAGTATTTTTATCAAATTACTTGCAAAGTACTATGGTTATCACGATTGCATAAAAACCAAAACCACTATTTTCATAACTATGAATATGACTATGTGGTGGGCAATGGAACCATGGATTGTGTTGATATGGTGGAGGTTCCATTGCAAGGGTTAATATCCATCTAGGATTAAACAACAAATGTCGCCAGTGATTCTTGTGCCGTAATACCCGTGTTAACCATAAGATCCGGAGTGGGACGGAGTAGTCAAAAGTGTTTCCACCTCTCGTTCATCAACGGATGCGCTTACCGTAGACGGTTGTATCTTGCGGAGCAATTGGTGGGTGGGGAGCCCCTTCTAATTCCCCACGGTATGTGTTGCTTACCGTAGACGGTTGCTGCTTGCGGAACAATTGGTGGGTGGGGATCCCCTTCTAATTCCCCACGGTAATGTGGTCTATGATGGGTTGCAGCTACCGGCGAAGGAGTTTGGTTAACGAGTCCCAAACGTTGTCGTGGTCGGGGTCCACCCGAAATTACGGGAATAATGGGACCGGCGAGGACCCGGGGTCGGGCATGCAACAAAGGGTGGGTGTTCGAGGTAGCGGAGGAACATGATTGACTAGGACCTTATACCGGGCCTCACACCAAAGGAAGTGTGGACGAGAACTAGACTCGGTTGGCACCAAGGTTAAGATCTCTTATGGGTAAAGCAACACACCTCTGCAGTGTAACGTGACCAGTCACTCCCTTCGGGATATGGAGCTGACACGCTTAAAAGGAACTCCATGAAGTTCTAGTCAACCGGTGAAGGCTGACGGACATAGCTCTTCAGAATAAAAGCAATCTTTTGAAGAAATGTTTACAAAACTTGCATGCCTATGACTTTCTGGTCTATGGCTGTAGCTAGTGCATTAAACACCTCTTTCCTATAATGAACTTGTTGAGTACGCTCGTACTCATCCCACTCTTAAATCCCCTGCTTAGGTATGGAGGCATCAAAGGAGGATCTACAGCAACTCGAAGGCCGAGGAGTCAACAACCACTTCAAGACAGGACCATGTCAGGAGAGTCAGATACCATATTCAATAAGGAGAAAACCTAGATTAGCAATAGAAAGGAACTATCTTCCTAAACCTAGCTCCTATTTAGCTAGAATCTATTCTTAGCCCCTATAGCTAGTTAAATACTCTACAAGTAGAGTTCGTGATAGGATTAGACTACGAGTCGTTCTTCGGAGTTTATTTGCAGTTTACCTCATTGTAAAGTAGGAGGCTGTGATGATCTTATGTAACAGAGTTCGTGTGTAATTCTATAGACATGCCTTGGACCCGCATATGTTTCTGTTGTACCACTCTGAGCGATATAATACTAGTGGAACGGTGTTTCATTGGTGTTATATCAGACTTGCATACTACACCATGCAGTGGTATGCTGGGTCACCACATAAATTGCCTCCTTATTCAAAGTATATGAAAGATATTGTCTCTAACAAAAGGAAAATTCCCAATGAGGAGATTTCCACTATGCTTGCTAATTACTCCTTCAGTGCTAAGGCTCCAAAGAAGCTTGGAGACCCAGGTATACCGACTATTCCTTGTTCTATCAAGAATAATTATGTTAGAACTGCTCTATGTGATTTGGGAGCAGGTGTTAGTGTAATGCCCTTTTCTCTTTATAAGAGACTTGATTTAGATAAGTTGATACCAACTGATATATCTTTGCAAATGGCTGATAAATCTACTGCTATTCCTGTTGGTGTATGTGAAAATGTTCCTGTTCAAGTTACTCAACATTGCTTGATATTAACTGATTTTGTTGTGTTGGAAATGCCGAAGATGATAATATGTCCATTATTCTTGGAAGACCCTTTCTTAATACTGCAGGGGCTGTTATTGATTGCAATAAAGGCAAGGTTACTTTCAATGTTGATGATAAGGAACATACCGTCTATTTTCCAAAGAGGATTGATAAAGTATATGGAGTTAATACAATTTTTAATGTGAAAACTATCAAAGTGGGATCCATTGATTGTCCTATATATGAGTGATACGTCCAATTTGCATCACTATTTTATATCATAATTTGCTGTTATTCATTGATATATTTCATATTGGGACACAATACTTATGTTATTTCATCTATTTTGCATGTTTCATCATTATTGGAGGATCAAGCACCGGAGCCAGGATTCTGCAAAAGCAGCGTAATATTTCGGAAGATCAACTGTGGAAGGAAATTACACGTAAATTCCTATTTTTCCAGATGACGAAGGAAGCCGGAAGGGGGAGCCCTGGACCCAAGGTGGGCCAGACAGGCGCGGCCCATGGCCTAGCCGCCACCTTGTTGTGTGGGGGCCCACAGCCCCTTTGCCTCCTTTTCTTCGCGTACTCCTTCGTCCCGAAAACCTAAGCCACGGGGGTACCTCACGAGTTACACCCGCCTCTGCCGGAGAACACCAGAGAGAAAAGAGCTCTCCGGCGGGAAATCCGGGGGAAATTCCCTCAGGAGGAAATCGACGCCATCGCCATCGTCATCGAGCTGGACATCATCTCCATCATCATCATCATCATCATCTCCACCATCTACACCGCCATCACCACCGCTGCACCTCATCACCGCTGTAAAGATTTGGGTTGGATCTTGATTGTTTGATAGGGGAAACTTTCCCGGTGTTGATTTCTACTTGTTATTGATGCTATTGAGTGAAACCGTTGAACCAAGGTTTATGTTCAGATTGTTATTCATCATCATATCACCTCTGATTGTATTCCATATGATGTCTCGTGAGTAGTTCGTTTAGTTCTTGAGGACATGGGTGAAGTCTAAATGTTAGTAGTGAACTATGGTTGAGTGATATTCAATGTTATGATATTTAAGTTGTGGTGTCATTCTTCTAGTGGTGTCGTGTGAACGTCGACTACACGATACTTCACCATTTATGGGCCTAGGGAGTGCATCTTGTATTCGGTTGATTGCGGGGTTGCGGAGTGAAACCGAGCCCCGTTGGTATATCGATGCAAGAGGGATCGCAGGATCTCGAGTTTAAGGCTGTGGTTAGATTTATCTTAATTACTCTCTTGTAGTTGCGGATGCTTGCAAGGGGTATAATCACAAGTATGTATTAGTCCTAGGAAGGGCGGTGCATTAGCATAGGTTCACCCACACAACACTTATCAAAACAATGAAGATTAATTAGCCGTATGAAGCGAAAGCACTAGACTAAAATCCCGTGTGTCCTCGAACGTTTGGTCATTATAAGTAAACAAACCGGCTTGTCCTTTGTGCTAAAAAGGATTGGGCCACTCGCTGCAATTATTTCTCTCGCACTTTACTTACTCGTACTTTATTCATCTTACATCAAAACCCCTTGAATACTTGTCTGTGAGCATTTACAGTGAATCCTTCATCGAAACTGCTTGTCAACACCTTCTGCTCCTCGTTGGGATCGACATTCTTACTTATCGAAGATACTACGATACACCCCTATACTTGTGGGTCATCAAGACTATTTTCCGGCTCGTGCTGGGGCTATTGGTAAGTGGAATTGGTAAGGAAAACCTTTTGTTTGTGCTGATTTTATTTCTGCCTGTTGCTATAAGTCATTATGGAGAGATCTTCTCTTCAATTTCTATTTGGGAAATCTACTACTACGGGTAGTGGATGAAGCGCCAGTGAGGAAGTGATACCATATAAAATACCTATGAAAATTATTGAACGTGTTATGGATAACCGCTATGAAGGGGATGGAACTGTTCATCCTGGTGATCATTTACTGTTTTTACATGAATTATGCGGGTTATTCAAATGTGCAGGTATTGCTATGAATGAAGTTAGAAAGAAACTATTCTCTATATCGCTGTCTGGTAAAGCGGCGCATTGGTATAAATTGCTGAAGAATGGTGATTCTCTTGATTGGGAGGACATTGTGCCTTTATTTTATTCCAAATTTTATCCTCCAAGTGAAATTCACAAAGATCGAACCGCATATATAATTTCTGGCCTCATGATGGAGAAAGTATTGCCCAAGCTTGGGGAGATTGAAGTCTTTAATGCTCAAATTCCCCATTCATGAGCTTCCTGGTAATGTTATTATTTATAATTTCTATGCAAGACTTTCTTTTCAAGACAAGACCTTGCTGGATACTTCTTGTTCTGGATCATTTACACGCAACAAAGAAGAGTTTAAAAGGGACCTTCTTGATCGGATCCAGGAGAATACCGAAGGATGGGAGAACGACAAGGATAGAGAATCGGGTATAATTTATGATTATAAATGCATTGAAGCTTTTATGGATACGGAATATGAGTGCTACATATGGTCTTGATTCCCAAGTTGTTGCAAATCTTTATAAAGCTTTTGCCTCTCATTATGAATTGCCTAAGAAGAATTTTGATAAGTATCATGAACCGTATAAAGATAAAATTGATTCATCTGTAAACAAATGTGTAGTGATTGAAACTATTGATCATGTTATTCCTGAAGCTTATATTGAAAAAACTCCCTGCTAAAATGAAGGAGTACTCTGTCATATCTAGTGCGGTTAATAAAAGTGAAAAGAAACCTATAGAACCCGAAGAACAAATTAAAGTTGAACCTGCTGTTGCAATAGTTAAAGATCTTGTGACTGAAAATGTGGAGGATGGTCATATTATTTTGTGAAGATGCTTCTAATATTGTTTCACATCCTAATAAACCCAAACAAGTTAGTGTTCCTATGCTATCTGTTAGAATTGGTGATCATTGCTATTATGGTTTATGTGATATTGGTGCAAGTGTTAGTGCTATTCCTTATGAGCTTTACACGGAGATTATGCACGAAATTGATTCTGTGAACTTGAAGATATTGATGTGGTTATTCAGCTGGCTAATAGAGAAACTATTTCTCCAATTGGTATTGTTCGAGATGTGGAAGTTCTATGTGGTAAGATTAAATATCCTGCTGACTTTTTGGTACTTGGTTCTGCTGCTAGTGATTATTGTCCTATCATTTTTGGTAGACCTTTTCTAAATACTTGTGGAGCTATTATAGATTGCAAGAAAGAGAAAATTTTGACTAAATTTGCTGGTGAATCTTATGAGTTTAACTTCTCTAAATTTACCAAAACTCCTTATAAAGCTGATTTGCCTAGTAATGATTTTAAAATGGAGCGGTGTGCATCTATTGTTCTTGTTCCTAATAATCCTTTGCAGCAACATTTGGAGAATAGCGAGTGAAGTTTTAGGAAAGAAAGAGATGAGCTTGAGGAAATTTTTCTTCGACAACCTATTCTCAAGCATTTTTAGGTGGAAGATTTGGGTACAACACCACCACCAAAGGAAGATCCTGTTTTTGATTTAAAGCCTTTACCCGATAATCTTAAATATGCTCATATTGATGATAAGAAAATATATCCTGTTATTATTAGTTCTAAGCTTTCAGAGATTGAGGAAGAAAGGTTATTGGAAATATTGAAGAAACACCGAGGAGCTATTGGCTACACTCTTGATGATTTGAAGGGGATTTCTCCTTCTATTTGCCAACATGCTATCAATATGGAAGATGATGCAAAGCCTGTTGTTGAACATCAACGTCGTCTAAAGATGAAGGAGGTGGTAAGGAATGAGGTATTAAAACTTCTTGAAGCTGGTATTATATATCCTATTGCTGATAGTAGATGGGTTAGTCCTGTGCATTGTGTTTCTAAGAAAGGAGGATTGACTGTTGTGCCTAATGATAATGATGAGCTCATACCTCAAAGAGTAGTTGTAGGGTATAGAATGTGCATTGATTTTCGAAAAGTTAATAAAGTTACTAAGAAAGATCATTACCCTTTACCATTTATTGATCAAATGCTAGAAAGGTTGTCTAAAAATACTCACTTTTGTTTTCTTGATGGTTATTCTGGTTTTCACAAATTGCTGTAAAGCTAAAGATCAAGAGAAAACCACGTTCACTTGTCCTTATGGAACTTATGCTTATAGGCGTATGCCTTTTGGTTTATGTAATGCTCCTGCTACTTTTCAAAGATGCATGTCTGCTATTTTTCATGGCTTTTGCGAGAGTATTGTAGAGGTGTTCATGGATGATTTTTTCTATGGGAATTCTTTTGATAATTGCTTGCGAAACCTTGATAAAGTTTTGCAGAGATGTGAAGAAACTAACCTTGTTCTTAATTGGGAGAAATGCCACTTTATGGTTAATGAAGGAATTGTATTGGGACATAAAATTTCGAGAGAGGTATTGAAGTTGATAGAGCTAAAGTTGAAGCAATTGAGAAGATGCCCTATCCGAGGGATGTTAAAGGTATTCGTAGTGTTCTTGGTCATGTTGGTTTTATAGGAGATTTATTAAAGATTTCTCCAAGATTTCAAAGCCTCTTACTAATCTTCTTCAAAAAGATGTACCTTTTGTTTTTGATGATGATTGTAAGGAAGCTTTTGAAACTCTAAAGAAAGCCTTAACAACTGCTCCTATAGTTGAACCTCCTGATTGGAATTTACCTTTTGAAATTATGTGTGATGCTAGCGATTTTGTTTAGTGCTGTTCTTGGACAGCGAGTAGATAAAAATTAAATGTTATTCATTATGCTAGTAAGACTCTTGATGCTGCTCAAAAGAAATTATGCTACAACCGAAAAGGAATTGTTAGTTGTAGTCTTTGCTTGTGACAAGTTTAGACCCTATATTGTTGATTCAAAAGTCACGATTCATACTGATCATGCTGCAATTAGATACCTTATGACAAAGAAAGATGCTAAGCCAAGGCTTATTAGATGGGTACTTCTTTTGCAAGAATTTGATTTACATATTATAGATAGGAAAGGTGCTGATAATCCTGTTGCTGATAATTTGTCTAGATTGGAAAATATTGCTTATGATCCTGTTCCTGTTAATGATAGTTTTCCAAATGAACAATTGGCTGTAATAAAGGTAAACTCGCGAGATAGCCCTTGGTATGCTGATTATGCTAACTTTATTGTTTCGAGTATTTGCCTCCAACCTTTTTTTCAGCAAAGGAGGAAATTCTTTTATGACTTGAGGCATTATTTTTGGGATGACCCACACTTATATAAAGAAGGAGTAGATTGTATTATGCGAAGATGTGTTCTGAATATGAACAACGGAGATATTGAGTAAATGTCATGGTAGTGTTTATGGAGGACATCACGCTGGACAGAACCGCAAAAGGTTCTACAATCAGGTTTTATTGGCCAACACTTTTCAAAGATGCAAGGAAGTTTATCTTATCTTGTGATGAATGTCAAAGAGTTGGTAATATCTCTAGACGCAATGAAATGCCTATGAATTATACTCTTGTTATTGAACCATTCGATTGTTGGGGATTAGACTTCATGGGTCGTTTCCCTTCTTCGAAGGTAACACTCATATACTTGTCGTGTTGATTATGTTACCAAATGGGTAGAAGCTATACCCACAAAAGTGCTGATGGTGAGACCTCTTTAAAAATGCTTTTAGATATTATTTTTCCTAGATTTGGAGTACCTAGATATATTATGACTGATGGAGGTTCTCATTTTATTCATGGAGGTTTTAGAAAAACTCTTGCTAAGTATGGTATTAATCATAGAATTGCTTCTGCTTATCACCCTCAAACTAGTGGTCAAGTAGAATTATCAAATAGAGAGATTAAATCTATTTTGGGAAAGACCGTTAATAAATCTAGAAAGAATTGGGCTAGCAAATTGAAGGAAGCACTATGGGCTTATAGAACTGCTTATAAAAATCCCATGGGTATGTCACCGTATAAAATGGTTTATGGAAAAGCTTGTCATTTACCTTTAGAACTAGAACACAAAGCTTATTGGGCTGTTAGAGAACTAAATAAAGATCCTAAACTAGCCGTAATAAGAGGTTGTTGCAATTAAGTTCTCTAGATGAATGGAGAAGTGAAGCTTATGAAAATGCTAAACTCTTTAAAGAAAAAGTTAAGAAATGGCACGATAGAAGGATCATCAAAAGAGAGTTTAATATTGGGGATAAAGTCCTATTGTATCGGTCTCGTCTCAGACTCTCACTACAAGAAAAGTTGCCATGGCCGACGAAGTTGAAGTCGCGCCGTGGTTGCTGGTGTACCATGGCCGACGATTTTTGGTCCCTCAGTGGTGCATGTCAAAACTTTTTTTCTCGTTTTTGAGGCCACCTAGCCCGACGAAAGCGGCCAAAACGTCGTATGGTGGCCGGGACGTGGTGCATCTCGAAATCTCGGGTTCGCCGAGAGTCAACGCAAATCCGCCGAGGGGATGTACCCAGATGGCAGCCTCTCGGCATTTTTTTCTAGATCGCGCCATCTCGTTCAACGTTCTCCGATCGAGCCGTTTACGATGCGGGATCATGGGTCCCGCATGTCATCCTCTATGAACCAAAATTCTTTCTATTCTTGGATTTTTTGACCCCCGATTTCTGCTCTTTCTTTTTCTTTTGATCCCTTGCCTTGGAAACATTGAGACACGCTGCTAAATGGGACCATGTCATCCTCTATGTGCAATCAACTTTCTTTTCTTGGAGTTTTTTGGCACCTCAAATTTGGTCCTTGCCTTTTTTTTCGATCCCTGCCGCCTCTAACTTTGACCAACCGCCCCGGGACCATGTCATCCTCTATGTACTATAAAACTTTCTTTTCTTGAATTATTTTGGCACCTCATATTTGGTCACTTACCTTTTTCTTTCGATCCCCTAGCCTCTCAACCGGTGATACCGCTTGCTAAATGGGACATGTCATCCTCTATGTACTATAAAACTTTCTTTTCTTGGATTTTTTTGGCACCTCATATTTGGTCACTTGACTTTTCTTTCGATCCCCTGCTGCCTCTCAAACGGTGATATCACACCAAATCATGGACCCGCATGTCATCCTCTATGTACTATAAAACTTTCTTTTCTTGGATTTTTTTGGCACCTCATATTTGGTAACTTGATTTTCTTTCGATCCTCTTTTATCAAATAATACCGCTGCTTTAAATGGGACCCATGTCATCCTCTATGTACTATAAAACTTTCTTTTTTTGGATTATTTTTGGCACCTCATATTTGGTCACTTGACTTTTTCTTTCGATCCCGCCGCCTCTCAAACGGTGAGACAGCTGCTACTAAATGGGACCCGCATGTCATCCTCTATGAGCAATCAACTTTCTTTTCTTGGAGTTTTTTTGGCACCTCATATTTGGTCACTTGCCTTTTTCTTTCGATCTCATGCCACGTTTGAAACGTTGAGGTTGCTTGCTCATGGGACCCGCATGTCATCCTGTGTGCTATAAAAGTTTCCTTTGTTGGATTTTTTTCACCCTCTGATTTTTGGCTTGCCTTTTTCTTTTGATCCCCTGCCCCTTTGAAACGTTGAGTAAGCTGTTGGTTCAAGGGACCCGCATGTCATCCTCTATGTCCATCAACTTTCTTTTCTTGGATTTTTTCACCCTAATTACTAGCTACTTTCTTTTTCTTTTGATCTCAAGCCGCATTACAAACATTGAGACCGCTTGCAAAATGGGACCCACATGTCATCCTCTATGTACATAAATCTTGGATTATTTTTGGCTCGATATTTGGTCACTTGCCTTTTCTTTCGATCTCATGCCGCCTTTGAAACGTTGAGTAAGCTGGCTCATGGGTCCCGCATGTCATCCTCTACGAACAATAAAAGTTTCCTTTCTTGGTTATTTTTACCCTTTGGCTATTGCCTTTTTCTTTTGATCCACGCCCCGTGAAACGATGAGGACGCTGTTGGCAGGTCGGTCCCACATGTCATCCTCTATGAACAATAAAAGTTTCCTTTGGTGGATTTATTTTTGACCCCTAATTAATTTCTGGCTATTTCCTTTATTTTTCTTTTGATCCTGTCGCCTTGGAATTGTTGAGAATCTTGCTGCCTCATTTTTCTTTTGGTCTGTGCCGCCTTGGAAACGTTGAGAAGCTGCTACAAAATGGGACCCGCATGTCATCCTCTATGTACAATAAAGTTTCTTTTCTTGGATTATTTTTGGCTCTGATATTATGTCACTTGCCTTTTCTTTTTCGATCTCTGGCTTTGAAACGATTGAGATCTGCTTGCCTCATGGGTCCCGCATGTCATCCTCTCGAACGATAAATGTTTTCTTTTCTTGTATTTTTTTACCAACTGATTTTTGGCTTTTTTATTTTTGATCCCTGCAGCCTTTGAAACGTTGACTCATTGCTTTGCTCATTGGGTCCCGATGTCGACCTCCGTACAAGAAACATGTGATATTTTATTTTGCAGACAATAAACGTTGTATTTCGCTGAGCTATTGCAAACGGATAAATTAAATCTTTATATCTACATAAACAAACTTATATGAATCTCCTTGTTTTTGTTTTTGCGAAGCATAGGACTTTCCTGTTTTTTTTGAGAAAAATCCGACCTTTCTGTTTTGGAGTGGGCTGAAATTGTACGAGTCAAAGGCCCAGCGGATAGTTCGAAGGCCGGATGTCCAGATACACCAATTGAAATCTTTCTTTTCTTGGATTTTTCACCCCTGATTTCTGCTGCTTCATTTTTCTTTCGGTCCTGTGCCGTCTTGGACGTTGAGACCGCTGCTACAAAATGGGACCCGCATGTCATCCTCTATGTACAATAAAGTTTCTTTTCTTGGATTATTTTTGGCTCTGATATTATGTCACTTGACTTTTTCTTTCAATCTCATGAGCTTTGAAACGTTGAGAGGCTGCTGCTCATGGGTCCCATGTCATCCTCTATGAACAATAAAGTTTTCTTTGTTGGATTTATTTTTTAATTTCCGGCTATTTGTCTTTTTCTTTTGATCCCCCCGCCTTGAAACGTTGAGGACGGTGGCAAGGTCCCACATGTCATCCTCTATGAACAATAAAAGTTTCCTTGATGGATTTATTTTTGACCCTAATTAATTTCTATTTCCTTTTTATTTTGATCCCCGTGAAATAGTTGAGGATGTTGCCTCATGGGTCATGTCATCCTCTCGAAAGGTAAATGTTTCTTTTCTTGAATTTGTTTACCAACCGATTTTTGGCTTATTTTTCTTTCGATCTCACCCACCTTTAAAACGTTGGCATATGCGGCTCATGGGTCCCCAATATGACCTCCCACAACTGCAAATCCTCTTTTTGCAAAGGTTGTATTTCTAGATAGATAAGGTGGATTCGAATCTGCCATGGTTCAGGCAGCTCAGGTAAGCCTTCTTGCACTAATTAATGGAAGTAGTGTATCGCAAGGTCAAGACATGTGGCTCGGTGTAATGAATCTATATGAATCATGTTGTGGGTTCAATCTGATAGTTCTCTAACAGGTCAGCCAAAATAGAAATTAAGTTTTTTCTAAAACGAAATGCAAATTAAGATGAACACAAACATTATTATCATAATAGTGATCATACATACATACTTGCTAAGAGCAAAAGCTTGCTAGATTTTACCACCCATACAATTAATTAGCGGTTCAGATATAGATAAAGTATAACTACAAATGCATTTGCTAAGGCTCATGGGACAACAGAACTAGACAACCACGAACTTTATGACCAAAGATGTCACAGCGGCATCGAAAAATCTTGACCTTCAACTTTGATCCAATGCAGTTGGCATCCGTCATGAACTTTTTCCACAGAAGTAACAGCCAAGCGGCCATGTGGAGAGACAGTGAGTACCGTCCCTCCACGGTGAGACCTTCACTTCTCCATGACGAGGATATCTTGCCCCTTCGGCCAGCATTGAGATCCTTGGAGATACTTTTAGGCAATTCTGATTCAAAGCAAGAGATACCACCAAAAATTAGTCAATGGCACCAATGCAATGAACCATGTGAGACTTTGAGCGCAGAAGACATCAAGATAAGAGCGGTTATGCTGTCATATACTCACGAACATAGCCTTGAGATGCGTCCTGGTCACCACACGGGTGGCCACGGCAATGGTGAGACCTCGGTGATCTGGTGAGGTGTGCATGAGCTGGGCTGGTACGAGTAGTGCGATGCGAGGAGACTGGCAGGTGCGATGTGATGCCTCCTAGAGGAACCGGTGCGGCGGGGAAATTGTTAGGCGAGTGCGGCTGGTGCGTAGAGGAACCAAGGTTTCGTCGAGAACTGTTGGCATGTGTGTAGTATATGGGGCCCTCTACGAACCAATCTTGATGTAGGGGACTGGTAGATGTATGAAATGGGCCTCGTACGAGGCGGTGCGATGCGGGGAGAGTGGGAAAGCCAGGTGCGTCTTCGGTGGTTGCCCTTGTGACATCCGCTCTGTTCCATCGGGGATCTGCACTTTGATCATGTTAAACCAGCAAGCAATGGAAAGGAGAATGGTTTAGAACAAGCTGCATGCAGTTATCAAAAGATATAGTGAAAAAAGTTATATTATATATTTGGAAGTGTCTCCAACTGTGCAGTTCGTATATCTGCCCGTTTGAGTTCTGATCCTCACTCGCGCCCTTCTTGATTGTAGTCAAAAGCAAACTTTCTCCAATCATGTCCATACAAATATGTGATGGCCTGCGTCTTTTAGACATACACCTCATAGACCGTGTAGGTGTTCATCAATTTGCCATTGCCATGCATAGTGAAAGATCCTTCATGCGGACACATCCGGTTAATCATTGGACGAAGTTCACAAGGTACAATCTGCATGTGAAAATTGATACAAATGTAAGAAGTGGAAGACTAAAAACAAGACTTTACTATATGCCAATTCATGCTAAACCACGAGAATACATGTAACTCTGTGAAGGAGCTACTAGAAAGGTAGATAGAGCCATAGAGGTGTTATATGCGGGGTATGTACATGGGCCCGCCATATTCCCGCAAGCTCGGCATCGGGATGGTGAAGGAACATGGGGAGGTACTACTGGTGCGTAGCGAACGTAAGTGGAAGAATTAGGTTGTGTAGAGTGCATAGTTCAGAGCAATGCAAATGTTGACAAGCAAGTGCATAACACTATGTTACAAAACAGTGAAAAATTAGTGTATGATGAATATAAGCATGCTAATTTGGTGTAAAAAAAAAAAAAAAAGCATTAGACAGAGCCGGTGATAATATCAGACATAAATCATGGCATGTATATGTGGCTTAAGAAAATATACCCGAACCCTTGGATGGTTACGGCCGGCTGGTCCTGGACTTGAGTTATATAAGCATCCGTAAAAGTCTGACAATAATTTGGTGGCAGCCTCTCAGGATGCCTCATCGTGATTGCTATCACTTTTGACCAATGAAAGGCTTAGCATTTTCGCATATAAAAATTGAAGAGCAACATACATCACAATGATATATAAAATGAATCTATGAGACAATGATGTATATAGTGCTGGATGTAAGTGGAAGAATAGGTGTGTGTGTTTCGAACTATTGGTTCATTAGACAAACCGGCAATAAAAGACAAAAATCAAATCATGTATGAGGATTAAGAAAATATACCTTCTTCTGAAAAGGGTACACCCAGTTGGCCCGTGGCCTTGTGCTTGAGGAGGTTTCGAGGAAGATGGTGGCAACACCATCGTCTTCACAGCCTCATCGGGATCATTTTTTATCCATTTGAGTAGAGGCACGTTTCATCCTGCATATGAATAGCAACAGAACTCATCATTGATATTTAATAAATCTATGAGATAGACTGATGCAAATAGTGCGGGGTGTAAGTGGAAGAATAGGGTTGTGCATAGAACAATTGACAACAATGCAAATGATTACAAAAGAAGCTAATGGAAATCAACTTTATATACTGGATGAGACAGACTGAAAAGTGAAAAATTAGTGTATGATGATTGTAAGCAAACGAGTGTTTTGAACTTTTGGTAAGCATTAGACAAAGCCAACAGTAATTAAACAGATAATAATGAAATCATGTATGTGGATTAAGAAAATATACGAGATTCATTAAAAGGTCACCACTCATGACCTCGTGCTTGTAGAGGTTTCGGAAGATGCTGGGCACCATCGTCCTCCTGACAACCTCATTAGCCTCATTTGCATCCACTTGAAGTAAAGCGCGGCGTTTGAGCTGCATAAGAGGAATGGGAGCAGTTCTAAGCAATGATATTGAATGACTACGAATGATGAGTGCATATAGTGCTAGATGTAAGTGGAAAGGGTATGGCCGTGTATGAACAACTATTCACAACAATGCAAGGGTGTGTTCGGTTACGAAACAGCGTGGAATGGAATGGAATGGTTCCATTTCGGAGTGGAATAGTTACATTTTTGTTCGGTTGGGAAAAATGGAAAGCAGAAGAATCGAGATTAAAACTAACCAATTGTCTCAAAATTGTAATTAACAATTGCAAATGACATTTTAATCACAAAGTCGTAATTGCCTAATGGTGTTCTTTTAATCTAAAAATCGTAATTAACATCATTTTATGTTGGGTTAGGGAACTGGAGTAGATGAACATTCTTGTATGATGATTGTAAGCAAACGAATTTGGTGTTTGAACTTTTGGCTTCGAGATATTATGGGTTTCAACTCTAGCCTACCCAACTTGTTTGGGATTGAAAGGCTTGGTTGTTGTTGTTGTTGTTGTAAACTTTTGGCAAGCATAGAAAAAGCCGACAAACAGAGAAAAATCAAGGCATGTTTTGTGGATTAAGAAAATATACCATATTCATTAAAAGATCACCACCGAGCTGGTGCGTGGCCTTGTGCTTGTAGAGGCATTTAGAAGATGGGGGCGGCATCAACATACTGGCAGCCTGATCAGCCGCAGTTTGATCTTCCTTTTGAGTAAAGGCCCTAAAGTTTGGTCTGCATATGAATAGCAAAACAAAAGCCAGACCTCAGCAGTGATATAATTACTGTATGAGATAGACTGATGCATATAGTGGATGCTCTTAGCCTTTTGCAGCGTGAACACTAGCTATGGACAGAACAAAAACTAGTTAACTCAGCTTTGTCTAGATATGAATGTACTACCACCATCCAAAAGCTTAAGCCTTATTTATTTTTGAGAATTCAAAACAAGCAAAGTTTGACCAAAATTTTAGAACATTCTATCAACAAAATAATATTGTGTAGATACCGTAGGAAAGTATATTTTATTATCTATTTAATGATATTAATTTTGTATTTTGCATGTTACTGATTTTTGGTAAAGCTTAGTCAAACATGGTATATTTTGACTTTCTAAAAATAATATAAGCCCAAGCTGGGATGGAGGCAGTAGTATCTAGAGCTAAAACATGTCTAGATATTCCGTATCTAGAGATAGTTGAGTCAATTAATTTGGATGTGAGGGAGTATCAGATTCGGACTACATCATGGTAAGTTGGTTAAAAATTATACAGGCGGTCCACCTGACGCGATAACATTTAACTTCTTGTCTTTGCAGAATCGGAGCCATGCTCTGCGACGGGTGGGCGCTATTCTCTAAGATTCCATGTATCAAGCACGGAACACAGGTACCAACGTGATACGGAGAGAATAGAGCATGGTGTCACGAGGCTTCTGCACAAGCAGTGAAGACATGTGCTACTGTGTATTCCCGAAGCAGGAACGGATTGAGGATGCGGAGACCGGAGAGACACTTAAGGTAAAAAGAGTGGATAAGCAAGCAGTGCACAGCCGCGGGCTGGGGGCCTTGGCTAGGCTCGGCCAGCTGCCCACATGCGTGGTGGCCTTACGACTCCATTGCCTTTATAGCCAGGGTCACCTTTCTGTGCAAAGTGACAAAGAATGCAGTGAGGGATCGGCGAAACTACAAAAGGTTGCAAATGTCGACAAATAAAGGAAGAACACCCCAATCCAAGCAAAGGTAGCCCAGCCCCCACCCCCATCAATCACTCCCAGCTCGAGGGTGACCAGAAAGACACCCCTTAGCCCAGAATAGGAAAGAGATGCGAAAGATATCGAGGAGAGGAAAAAAGAACTGATCTCGAGAAAGGAAGAACATTACTAGTCCTACCTAATCCGCTTGGGCTAGATGCAGCTTGCCCCTCAAAGCTGGATGCCTGGACGGTGGAGGCGCGAAGGAGGGGATCGGAGCTAGCGCTTACATCGTCGGCAATCGGCACTCGATCGGGAGAGGCAGGGTGCTACATAAGGGAGGCAGCATATTTTTATTACACGGTGAACTCTGATGTGACTAGATCATTTACATGTCTCAGAAACAGGGCCCATGATGTGGCACCCCAGATTTGCCAAGCTGCCGGCGGGGCACGGCCCGCGCGTCAAAGCCCCGTTGTAACGGGGGAAATGGAAACATTTCACAAAAATTCGAAATTCAGGCACACCGCCACCAAGCACGCGGCTGTTCCTTCTCTTCCTCGGTTCCTCCTCCCTTAAACCCCAAATCCCCAGCTCAAACCAAAAAAAAACAAATCCCACTGGTCGCCATGCATGTCTCGTTAACCAGCG